>BSBM01000140.1:600000-792500 GCA_027924585.1 Larix kaempferi
GTTTACATCTTCTAGAAACCAATTTCATTATAATTTTGGTTTGACTTGAGAGCGTGAAGTTTCAATCTTGAGCCAACAAAACAAAGTATCAAAATTAGAAGGTCCTCATTGCTCAACATCCAAAACTCTAAACCTTATGGAGGTACACGATGATGAAAGAATAGGTAGAACTAATAGTGGTGATTCTTCAAGTAAAACACATTCAGATCCTTGTAGACTTAATCAAGTAAATCACATTCAAATCCTTGTAGGCTTACTCCTAGGAATTTGCTTTCTTCTCTTCAGAGTAGTTTTAATTGACCATGCAAAAGATAAAGATAAAGCTACAATGGTAACAAACTACATAACATTAAATATAAATGTTTATCATACTGGAGTTGGAAAAGGAAATGAATAAACCCATGCCCATGTATGAGTTGATCCATTGTATTTATTCTCTGCATGAAATCATGCATAGCAATAGGTTTCTAAAATGGACCTCCAAGAACATGACCCGCATCTATCATTGTTAAACAATCTAGAATAGTAGAGGTGGCCTCAAGCATAAGATTAAAGGTTAGTAAGCACCTCCCATATATATTCCTTTGCAGGCTTCCAATGTTTGTTCTATGAAGTGTCAGGATTATATAGCCTATTATGGCTTGATAAAGAGAACCCTGGGTAAAGAAGAATAACATGTGGACCAAGGTCCCCATATACAAGAATCCAATGAACTTGCATGTCTCAAATTTGTATACCTTGTTTGTCGGATATCACAAGAGTTAAAAAATTATTATCAATCTGAGGTTCATGCTCACTAAAAATTGCCATTTGGATCTGCTCCTGCAGTATGGTTATTGTCATGTAATGGCCAACTTGAAGAAATGACCTTTCATGACAATAGAGTGATAAAACTAAATTTGATACTTCACCATCTCTTAGATTTTCATTATCTAGAAGATCAGTAAAAAAAACTCCTAAGCTCAAGTAAACATCCAATTGCATCAAGTATGTCAAGAGCAACTTTCCCACATAGAGAAAAGAGATCTTCCAACATAGCTGGAAGCAATTCTACCACACTGCTTGGATCTATTGGATTCTAAACAAGTCTGTAATCAAATGTTTCTTGCCAAACCTGAGGATCATTAAAATAACCTAAAGTCTTGTTCCACTCCTTGGATCCCTAGTATGAATCATCTTAGTTCTTGTTTATGGCATTTTATGGAAAACCACCCGTGATGACTGGTTTATACACAAGATTTTATACATTTCACGAGAGCATAAAAACCCATACAAACACCCTCCTGAGACTAGAAAAGAACTAGTCTGAATGGAGAGGCAGCTACCAATGACATAGATAGTTGTCTAGAGTTATCTCATAGATCTAGTTGCTGTTCTTAATGCATATTTATGCATTAAGGAGAATATAGGATCCATAGGGAGGGTAAGGGTTTAGGAGGAAGATGAGGATTACATCCTCAATGCCCCCCTACAAGACCTAGGGAACACAAGGGGATGGAAAATCCTCTTCTCCAACACTTCTACCCTATTATGGAAAATCAAGGAATTTGGATCGATAGTCCAGGAGGATGCTCATAGGGACTATGCTAGCAAGGGCTAGATGGAACAAGCAACATGATTGATATCAAGTGAGGCGTTCATATGATCCATGACATCCTTTATGGGGTATTGGTGTTAGGGTATAATGTAGATGAATACATCACTGCATGATTAGACCCTACTTCTTAGTGGTGTATCTTATGTTTACTTACTACACTCAGAACTTAAACTCTATGATTGTTTATGGTTTATACTATTATAGGCTTCTTTTCCTAGATTACAAAGGGATGTTATAACTTCACTTTTTCTACCTGGCATATCTATGATATTACTCTCCCACCTTATGTGAATTTCAAGACTTCGGAACTGGTTTTGAATGCTCATTTCTCTTACTTTCAAATACCAATCTACAAAAGTTATCTCTTTTTTAAAAGAAAAAATAATCTTGACTAGTTATTGAAAATATTATACCCTGGGAGTTATGATCAAGTTGTTGCTAATCTTACTCTGCTTGAGAATTGTAACTCTACTGTATTGTTAGTATAAGTTTTTTTTACCGCCAAAAAACAATGTGTTTCCTCATTAAGAATTGGTTTTGTAGTGCAGAATAGTTGTTTGTGCATAGAGTGTAGGACATAGATAAGGCAGGGGATGCCTACAGAAAGACACAATGAGTGCATAGCTGCCATTGCCTTACATTCTGGATCTATGCTATTACAAACCCGATTAGGAGACCTGCATCTTCTTCCTTTTTTTCTAATCTAGTTAGCATTCCCATACTGACACTACATCAATTTTATATAGGTGATGTATTTGTAGGGGGTATTGGTTCACATATCGTATTCCCTAAATCCCTCTAGCCCTATTTCTTGTTCCACTCTAGTTTCCCATTTGTTTAAAAAATGTAAATGAATGAGTTCTAAAATAAAATCAAGAATGTCACCAAAATATTAGAAAATGATAACAATGGAAATACTCGCAACCATGGAAAGACAAAAAAATGGACCAGAAACCTTGAAGCAAGTGAAAATGGCCATGACCCCTCATTCTCAATGGCTTTGAGTGAGAAAATTTGGAAAATGTCCTTAAATCTGCCCTAGAAAAGAGTCCACTCACAATCACCTCCTGAAAGCATAAACTTTAATGAATTTTACGAAGGAATTTCCATAATGAAAATATAATTGCTTCAAGACCGTAGTAAAACCCGTGGGATCCTTGTCAATAAGAAATAAATACACACCAAAATTCATGCCAAAATGAGCAATCAAGGAAACAGAAAAAACTAGGTTAACAAAGACCTTTGTCTGTGCAAACCAGATCGAATTGGGCAGTAAATTTAAGAGAAAAAATGGAAGATATTGATCAATCTACCTTTGATAATAAGATGCCCAATTGTTATTGCAGAAAATCCAGAAACAACGTTCAAGAGATCCGGTGCCTGCGTATAAAAGCTTCACGGAATTCATTATCCATTTATGAAATTTTATCTAGCATTCCACAGTATTAAACCCCTGATTTTTTTGAGTTCGCCTTTAGGAAGGGGTTTAATGTCAATGTGGAAACTAGATTATGAATTAATATAATCTACTATTTATTATTTTCAATTTTTTTTATAAAAGGGAGAGAACTCGATGGTTGAGAACCTCATACAATGTAAATGTTAACGCTAAGCTACCCTTATTTTAATATGTCCTCTCCAATTGGTGGCTTTTAGATTGAATTATTCTCCATGTCATCACTAGTATTTTAGTTTTATTTTTATTTTGGATATGTTAAGTTTATTTTAATTTGGAAGATATTCAAATTTATTAGGAATTTAAATTTTGTAGGTAGAATATTTTAAAGTGTAAAATTTTGAAGAAAAGGTTTGCATATTCAAAAGAAATTCAAGTTGTGTAAACTTAAATGAGAGAGACGTGATATATACATAAATAGGTATTTAAATCTAGACCTATGTTTAAATTTTTATCTAGATGTTTCATATGGAGAGATAAGTTCTTCTCTTTCCCTCTGCAAATTTTCAAATCTTTCGAAATTTATGTCCTCGCCCCTATGTTGCTCTCATTTATGTATATATCCCAATACATATACAACCAAATTTATGCAAATCATGAAAAGATACAAATACCTATGTCACAATTTTATTGTGTAAACCTGTCCCTCAAATCGTGTTACCTAATTTTGCCCTATAATTCTTGTAATCTCTTGCAACCCTTCCATTGTGTTTTGGTTCCTTAGCCTCCAAAGTTGAATTCGTATTTCCAAACCAAATGAAATTCAAAATTCACTCTAATGAAAAACACATTCCAAACAACAAAACAAGCTTCTACTAGGGTTAGAGTGTATGTAAATGCCACTAAATATATTAACATGCACACTCAAGAACTTGGGATTACAGTGGTAAAATTATCAATTCAATATGCAAATTGTTTGAGAGGCTTGGATTGTTTAATTTGCAAGGGGTTAGCAACAACGACTTGGAGGAGCATCATTCATTTCATATTGTTACAATGACTAAATTATTCATTTATGATAGTCTAGTCACTTGTTATCTGGTCATATATTTTATCCCGTGAAATAATTTGTCATTTATCTTAGTCGTTTTCAGTTGGATCACTTAAAATTGCTCAATTTTAGTCATTTATCCCTTGAAAAAACTGTGGTGACTAACGTTTTTAGTCGTCTAGTCACTTATCTCTCATTTTGTACTAGTGCATGCATGAACAACCTCAACACCCACTAGCTGCGTGCACCAACCCTTATGACCGAATAGTGATGTGCATAATGCTCATTGGGGGATCCAAGGGGAAACACTTATGTGTGATTAAGGTAAAGAGTCCCCAAAAAATCTATAGAATTTGGCACTAACAAGACCATGCACACCAAGTTATAGCTCTACACACATGACCTTCAACATTCTATACACTTGCCTAGAACTAAGAAGGCATGCTTGTAACTGAACATGCCTAAAATATTGAAATTGTAGGTATAATTTATCATTTGTGCTCTGTACCTCCTTGAGATTCTCCTCTCTAGCAAGAGGATCAAGTAATTATTCTACTTATGTTGCAACTAGTTGATCTTCTCATGGGATGATTTTTATATTTTCTCCCTGTTTGTAGTGGTTTGTACATAATTTTGTGGGCCTAAACAAAGAATTCATTCCCTTAAGAAATTCTCTTGAATTTTTACCTATTATATTTGAGCATGTTAGAAGTAAGAAGATTTTAAGTTAGTTAGACTAGGCCAGACTTGTTCCTCATTGCAAAATATTGAGATTGCGTACAAGTTGTTTTCACTTTCTTGTTGCAATATCTCTTCTATAAACTGTATATTCTGTTGATTATATTTCTCGGCATCTAAATGATTTTTAGCTGGCAAGGATGAGGGATGAAATGTAACTTTGCACTTAGTAGTTTCCTATGTTATATCTGTGTCTTGGGAGGTCCACATCTTCCTTGTTGATATTGGGTGGAACAATGCCGAGGAACTGATCCTTTATTCCTTTTTGAGGTATGACCTAAGCATGAAATCACCAGCACAGGTCACTCATGTTGTTCATTGCCCAGTGTTGGTTTGTGATGCCCATAATTGTTTTCCAAGGTATCAAGTGTGCAATAGACTATCCTGAATTTCCCTTTAGGGTTGTTTGTTAACCCATATTGGAGGAATAAGCCTATCCATGCTTTATTACTTCTCTAAAAGTACCCAAATTTGCTAGAGCGGGCTATAAGATCACTCAGGCTTGCTATTTGGAATTTGGGTGTCTTCAATTATTGTTCATTAATTTTTTAGTGCTGGAATATTCCCAGAATTTCCCAAATGCTTAGAAATGCTATGCCCTTTGTTTCCCACATATTCATTTATGCTTCAAATATCCAAAACGGTAATCAAGGACGTAATGGTGTGAATCCGACATTGTGAAGTTGACAAATCAATCTATAGAATACTCCATGCTCATAGCTACCTATGTATCCCAAGACCCAAACTCAAATAATCCAAAACCTAAGGCTACAAACTATCAATATATCACTATATAATCCCCTCCCATTCCAAAAACTAATTTATACAATTCACAATCCCCTTGCAATTTGTAATCCATTCCTAGTCCAAATGCGTTACAAACAGAGAAAATATTAGATAGTATTGTAGATGGAAACATAAAGAAAAACTATGATGCAAATGACGTTGAGGCAATGATTTGAGGTAGCACTACTTTACACACATACCTCACCAAAAGATTGCAAACACTTGTTCTCAGTTGATGATCTAAAATCCTTCAAGAACTGTGTTACTTATTCAAATATTCTTCTGGCGAATTTGGGGCTTCTAGTAAAGTACTTATAGATTCTACCCAACTGCAAATATCCCATCCATGTGTGAGATGTTAGCTTCTGGTATTATTTTCTCTTTTGGAAATTGCTTGATGGAGGTATTTTCTCTTGCCATTCTAAGAAAGTTGAAGCCCTAAAAAAATGACAAACATTGACAACAAGTAGGGTGTTTCTCAATTCTCGGCATAATTTATGAGGTAAACAGTCTCCATCCCGGGTTCTGAGCTTAATTCCAACATCAAAATTCCCTGATACTCAAATATGGGAAGGATTTACCATCAAAGAGGCACTTCTGAGCATCTAACTAGTAGTATACAACCGCAACTTGTGAGTTATGTGATTGAAAGGGGAAGATCTATGGTGAAACAACAATTATGGGTAAGAAAGAAGCATGAAAAATACAAATTATCAGGTCTATCTGCAATTATTTGACAACAAAATAATATACAATACAAAGCATAATCATACATCATGTCAAGCTTTCCAAAAAAAATATAAAAGTGGCAACAAGATGCAAAAACTAATTTCACAGCATATTTTTGTTGCATTTTGAAATGTTGTATGAAACATCATTACTTCTAAGATAGCTTAATTTACCAGGTCACCTCTTTCCTACTAGGAGCTAGTTGAACAATATCATCTAGGAAAACATCTACAAGTAGTTCATTCAAGTCACTTAGATAAACCCATCAAGCGAGTTATGTTCGAAGATGGATTTCTACATTTAGCACTTCATGGAGTTGAGGGACAAATGCATTGTCCAACCTCCCTACACTTATTATTTCACTCATTTTCTTTTTTCCACATAAGGCATTTTCTCATTTTCTACCTAGAATGGTATTAGGACAAGGAAGATTCTTTAGTACTCAACCATGCTCACTCATTTATACAATGTGGTATCCCCATCCCATGCACTGCCAACAATGAGATCGTGCCATTAGAACTGTACCCCTCAAGAGACATTTTCACCATGACATAGTAGAGAGAGTCTCCTATGAAGGCCCATAATTGTATCCAATGCATGTATTGTTGCAATAATAAAAATGCAACAAATTATGTAAGCATGAGTAATCATATTTTATGGCAAATACAATCCCAATGATTAGAATTAATCATATATCACACACATCCAATATTGTTGAAGTTCCAACAGAAAGTATGATAGAGAAACATAAAATTTTTAATTAAAGGTATTAAAAATCACTATAACATTAGCATGAAGATACCACTGGAATAAGCATGTTATGCTAGCATAATAACTAGTCCTCTACACAAGTCAATACACCCCATAAAAATACAACATATAAATCCACATTAAATCTATAACTTAAAGGAGACCAAAGACAAGATGTATCCTCATATAAATAACACATAAGGGCATATCTCAAGGTTGTTTGAAGGTAATTTACACAGTAGTTCATGAAAATATTGTAGCTACAATTGTTTATAGCATCATACTGTAATTGATATCATTGCGAAACATAATTAACTCCACTCAATAGGGGTTACACATTGTTCTAAAACAACGTGGACAAAGAAGCAATTTGAAATAGAATTATGGTGGAATAGAAGTAGTATTGGTACACTAATGATAGATTCTTCTTATGGAAGCAACATGTGGGAACCTCTATAAAAGATTGAGAAAATTTGGTTGGTGTCTTGAAGAAGATCTGGAAGAGAACACTTGAGAATGAGTTCAATCTAAACATGGAGCAGATAGAAATTTGAGTTTATTGTCATGGATGTGGCAGTGTTGAAGTGGTTCATTCTTCTGACAAGTGTATTTAGAGATATTAATGTGGATGCCAAAGCTATGTGGATTAAAGAACATAGTATTGTGGTGCCTGGAGTGAAGTTGTCAATTGAAGATACGAAAACTTGTGAATACTCGGATCTGTTTGAGAAGCTTAAACTGTAATATGGGAATCCTAGTATGCATGCTATGTAAAACTAAGCTAAAGCTAAAGCAAATTATCTTAGTTGAGCAAAACTTAGATAAAGGGAGTTATAAGTTTCAAGTTAATTCTATGGAATTAATTGACACAATAGGACTAGAGTATAATTAAGATAGGTGACCTCCTATAAAAGGAATTTTTAGATGAAAATAATTCATAAAATATTAAATAATATAGTAGGGAATATCATAATAAGATGTTGTAGTGAATATCATAATGGTGTGGACGATGTGATCACAAAAGAAAAATGTGAGTCATAACTTCAATGGAAAAAGATTCAATCCTAGAAAACTAGGATAACAACACCTCCATCACCAAAAAATTATCCTTCTTCTTTAACTCTTGATCTATTTTCCTGGATCTCCTATCCCATCCTACAAAATATGCAAATGCTACTTCAATTGGATATAGAACTACAATTATAGGGTATCGATCTAGATCTACTACTAGGTAGTCTACTTATGTATTTGATTATGGTATAGGATTGATTTGTTCTTCAATAGGATAAGGATCAAAGTCATAAGAAGCATCACCAACTAAATCAATGGCTTAATCAAATTCAGAAAAAATAGAAACAATTATTAGTAATGATAAGGATTTAAGATGCATCAACATCAAAGCTTGGTGCTAGTGGGGTTGGATCTATTGTTGTGGTTTCCCTTATAGAATATGCACCTTCCTTTCTTTCCACTTCTATTACTTCCTCTTCGATTACTATTGGGCATACTTCAACTCCACCATGAATTGTGGATTTATTTATCACTCATGTGAGGTAAACCTCTATCTTTGAATATGCTTGCTTTGGTGCTTTCTCTGTTGGTTATGGATCATCATCAATAGGTACACCTAGTGAATCTACAACTTCTATTGTTATTAGATCTACTTAAGTATTAGATCTACTTGAGAAACATATGCCAGAACTATAAATGGAAGTGAAGCTAGAATAAAGATATTTGGGGGAAATAATTTTAAAAACGATATCATCTATAGTTAAATATAAGTAAAATCACGCAAAATTTCTAAGAAAATATAAACTTCTAAAATTAAATTTAAAATTTTAATTTGTTCCTTCTGACTTGAATTGTTTTAATAATGCTCGTTTATGATTTTGTCTAGATATTTAAGATATGAAATACAATCATGCACACTTGAGATGTTGTAATCACACAATCATTCCTCATTGTGGCCAAATGTTGTAGTCAATTTAATATATTTTTTTTCTATTTTTTTCTAAAGTGAAAGAAAAAGAGGCCTATAGACTAAATACGATATCCTTATTCTATGTTTGTGTGCAACTAAATTTTCCCACTCAGGTTGCCTTGGTTGAACCATAAACCATTGAAGAGCCCATTCCGAAGCCTATTCCTAATCTAGGTCCATTCTCAAATTGTAGTTACTATATAAATTTCATTCTCATCCCAATTCTCACTCTAATAATCAACAAGCATAAAATAATGGTTTTGTTGATAGAGTTTCTTCAAGATTTGGATGTTTTTCTATGATGCCAAGGCCAATTAAATAAACAAAACTTTATTACACAAATTTTAGCACCTAAAATCTATCACTAGATCATGTTAATACTAGATAACAATGGAACTTTGCCAATGCTAAAAAAAAATCCTCTATTATGCAATATGCCAATCAACAACATTTTGTGCCAAATAAAAATTACCATTTGGTCAGTAATTACAATTGCAACAAAATTGTCCTATGTATCTAGTTTAAATGATCTAATCTAGCACTCATTAAGTATACATTTATGTGTAACAACAAGAATTCAAAAATCAATTATCAATATATGCACTTGTATGGTTGTAGGTAATTCCATTCAAAGTTGTATCCTTGGTGGTTCAATGCAGAGCACATTCCAATAAATAAATGTTTTAATTCATTGATATGTGGTACAAGTATTAACACACCTAAAAAATAAGAACTCGGTCTACCCATCCACATATGAATATCAATATCAATAGAACATAGAGTGGATATGTGTCGAACTTGCCTACAATTACTAAGCATCCATAGAGAAGAGGGATAGGGCTCATAAGGTATCATCCATGATACAATCCAACAAACAACCCACACACAAGGTAGTGGAAGCTTAAGCAAGTAGTCGCATTGACTACAAAGACAGTAAATTTCAACTCTACCATGGCCTTTCTTCATTTCGTGTAGCTGTCGTCTGAAATATAATAAGCAACACTTGAAAGGGAGATAATGGTATCAATAAACCTTATTATAGAGCTCACCCCGATACACACACAACTATGGTTTTCTGGGTTGTAGAGGAAGTCTGGAAATTATCTTTAGGTGCTTGAATATTACTAATTTCATACATAATATTACATCAATAAGCACATTGTAGGTGACAACATCGGGGCGTATGTTTCTGTTGGAGATTTCATAGAAGAGATTTATTTCCTTGTCCAACTTACCTTACATAGACCATCAATACATGCTTTGTATGTGACAACATTAGGGCATATGTCTCTATTGGACACTTCATAGAAAAGCTTCCTCGCCTCATCCAACTTGCCTTATTTACATAAGTCATTAATAAGTGCACTGTAGGTGACAACATTAGTGCATATGTTTCCATTGGAAATTTCATCGAAGAGCTAAACATATGCATCACCAAGTTTATATCCCAACCAAGATGGCATAGACGTATGTGGGGTTCATACAATCCCTTTGATTCAACTTATCTAAGTTCACCTTCAACAAGCGCATTATTCTACATGATTTTGCTTCCTAGTTAGCTTTGTCATTATTTTACCACATAGCGTGAAAGAAGCATAATTTTCAAAAAATCTTGGCAATTTAAGGGTTCATGTACTAAATGTATACACAAAAGGTTTTTTAGCCTAAATATTCCAACAAAGCAAGAAGAGAAACACCATATTCATTTAAGTCCTCAAGTTTGATTCTGTTTTTTTGGATAAAGAAGGAAGTGTGTTTCCCTCATTTCCATTAAATTATTTGTAAAGTTATCTTACCCAAAAATTATAACTTTGTTCTTGCCTCCTGTTCATTGAGATTTCTTTCATGAACGAGGACCTTAACAACCACATGGAGACAACATGCAAAAAAAACCTTATAGACAGGTCCATATCTTCATTCTTCTAGCCATGTTTCTTTTTTGAAATGAGAAGTGACATTCAATAAATCAACAACCGTAGTATTCAAAATGGGTTTCTCAAACATCACAATTGGAACTGATTTAGCAAGCTTCACATATGCAACCCATTTAAATGAATCTCTGTACAGTCTCAACCTTCATTTCTTCTCTTGATGCTTTGTTGCCAACTCTGCCTTGATGTCTCAATCAATCCTTCAATAAGGTCTGCAATAATTTCTACACTCAGGTCTGCAACAAGGTATTCAACAAGATCAACAATCAATGATCTCCGTGAGAGCTTCTTTAGTTCTGCACGACATTTGAATTTCTTTCCTTCGATCAACCACTTCCAAGATAATTGGTTTCATGCAAGGACTTCTGTTCCATTGTTGAGACTACTAGATCTTTTAGGACTAGTGTAGACTATCTCAAAAACAAAGTTGTGCTTCTAGGTTTGAAGAGGCTCGTTCAAACAATGTCAACCATATCCAAGTCTTTTTACAGGATCTTCCACTCTGTTTATGCTTATTTATGGTTTATGTAAGGATGCAAATTGGTTTATGTAAGTTCTCAAGTTTGATTCTTTCCATATAAAATAAACATTATGATATCTCTTATTACCTATTCAAATCCAATCCTCAATGGACAAAGGCTCAATATACTTTTGTTTCACCACTGAAAACCATAAACCAATACCTTATATAATCCTCTAGATGTATTTTGCGATAAGAGCCTTTGCAAAGCAATGTGTATTTTTTATGCCCCTTTTACGTAGATCCTTGGGGACTGCTATATTTTTCCAATCCACCCAAGGGAATTTTTTCCCAGTGTAACCACTAAACCACAAACATTTGAAGCTCAAATTTCTTACCTGCTCTAATACACCTTTTGGAATAAAGGACAATGAAACCCAGTAAACAAGTACCACTTCCAAGATATATTTGATCAAGATCAATCTTCCCCTCTAGTTAACCATATATTGCACCATAAAGAAAGTATTTTGTCCACCTTAGATATCATCCAGCCAAGACCCCTTTTAGTGTATTCATTTGGCTTCAAGTAGAATCCAAATGATTAATTGAGGTATGAGTATGTATATATTTAGACCTTTAGGTCCAATTTCCCCCAATTTTATTAGGGCCAACACAATACCCATTCCCAAATATAACCCAAGCTCTCAAATATGTGATAGAGGGATTTACATCATACCCAAACCATGAGATTCCTTTCAATCTATCACACCCCCAAGGGACACTGGTAGTCATAAACCCTTAGACAATAGTCTCACCCAATTCATTCATGACATAAGAAAATCAACTTAAATGAGGAAGATTATTTATAGACATACCTTTAATAATTGGTAATGAATTTACAAGTGGAATTACACCTAAGTCACCACTAGATATAATGTGAGTTGCACCCAAGGTCAAAATATTTGGTTTGTTCATTCCAGTGATTGCATCCTCATGAAAATTTGTAATCATAATCTTGGAGGGAGACCACCCCTTTCCGATGAGAGGTTGACAATAGGAATTTAAAAAATATTCTTCCCCCCTCAATCACTGAGCTACCCTAGTTTGGGTTTTTCATCCCACATAGCTTGGTTTATTTCATCCTTTTCCACAACTGAGTTTGGAAAAAAAATTGAGTAAAATTCATATGGGCTGTGTATAGTTTTTTATCGCATGGCCATAAATATGGCACTTAACACATTTGAATGACACACCAAGATAGTTGAGGTGCTAAATGTAAGAATTCATCCCTCTTTGCAGAGTCACTTGTGAGGCCAAACCATCCCTAATAGTGATGGAAACCAAAATTTTAGCTAGTGACATCATCCCATAATCAATAAAACCTATATATGCCCCATAAAATACACCTAATCCATTCCCAATAACACTGAAGATGCCAATAGACCAAAATTCATCTTGTAATCAAGGCCTTTTTACCCATATCAACATAATGTACCCATAATCTTCAAAGCATCATTGTCATACCTAAAAATGAAGCCCATACATCCACGAGTGAGGATATAAAAGGAAGGGAAAACAAAAACGGTACCTAACTAACTATAACAAAGAATGTTAGGGAAAACAAAAATGGTACCTGAGCAGCAATAAGGCCACTGATGTACGACTTCATTGGTTTAGGAGTCAAATCAATTAATTTGCAAATATCACAACTATTGGCACTAAAATGAAATTTTATTGGACTCAACATTAAACAACAATACATATATTCAAATCAAGAAATTATCTTTGTTTTTGCAGCAAATAAACTCAGTACATATGGATAAAGTCTCACTTCAATCTGACTTATAAAAAACCCCTGTAGAATACTTTTTTAACTTGACTATTGTAGATGATTATTTGTTGCAGCTAGTTGTGGGTGAGGAGAATGATTTCTTTGTTCCCAGTATTGTTGTAGCATCCCTCACAATTGCGCCCAGCTATCTAGATATGACCCCATCCAATGAATATCCTCAGGATGTGTACCCCAACAGAGTTATATAATGATGGTAGAATAATTTCAATAGGGGAAAAATCATACTTTAATGCCCCAGATCTGGTGTGTTGAGAAATATCATAAATGTGTTCAAAAAATCCTCGGAAACCCCTCTCCACCAGTAAACAACAACAGCGATCAACACTCGATCAGAATGACTTCCCCGTGGGTAAACTTGCGCCCCTAGAAGATAGTGCGTCCCCCATTTTTAGATTTACAACTCCATAGGTGTGCCCCCTCAGTAAACTTCAGTCGACATGTAAAATCTTCCTCCCTTCTTTTCACTAGATGGTGTAGATCTGATCATGGAAAAGCTTCCCTTTGATAGATCGAGAAATCTAGTCGAAACTCATAGCCCCAAAATCCCCAATCAGAATCCTCCAGCTGTTCGAATCGAATGAAAGGCCATCCCCATGTCCAAGTGGGAAAGCATCCTTGTTTTGTTATTTGGTTTTGTTTGTCTTTGTCTTATTTTTTATATTTTGTTCTTTACTATTTTAAATTTTTATTGCCATTTATTTTAATTTTTAAATTTTAATTTTTTTTTCATACTGAAAAAATACATCTTCTTAGTTTAGAGAATCAAAGATGCAATAAGCTTTACATCTTTTACCAAAGGAAACATTTTTTCAATATGACCCCATCCAATACAAAAAAAAGGGGGAAAAAACATCATCCACCCATTGTCAGCCTACAATCATCTAACTTTTGTTACATAGAGAGACATCAAATAAACCAAAAAAACATCAATATTGACATGTCATAATGTACCATAAAACATCAATACTATAGGACCAAACACCAATATACTAAAATGTCATGATGTTGAATGCGACCATCTAAAAACACTATAAAATATTGAATCCATAACTATTCCATCTCTGGATTCCTCATAGAATAACTAACCATCCATGTCACCTATAGCTTTTTTTGATAGATCGTCTACAACAACATTGAGCTCATGAAGATGTGTTGGGAAGAAATTTCTTCAAATTTTAGAATCAACATCCTCAGTCTATATAACCAGTGCTTCAAAAACAAAGACTGTAAAGAAGAAACACCTTTTCCCCAATCGATAAGAGCTTTTGAATCGCCAGCAATCCGAATGGAAAAAATGCCACACCCTCTAGAAAACCAGAGAAGACCCCAAAGGGAAAGGAGTTATACCCGTGTGTTTATGCCACAACCAACCCCTGTCCAAATCTTAATCACCTGATTTATTGTAAATTGAACCATCCCTACATTGATAGAATGACCAGGTCCTCCCTTATAAACCTTATAAATTCCTTTCAAAATGGAAACTTTCAAAATACAATGATGTTACATCATTAATAAAGGGAAATTTATGTGGACTCTTGTAAAATTCCATCATATCTGTAAGTCTATTTTGATTTAAACAACCTTCAATAAGATCCAATGCTTCATTTGAAAACTTTTCAACCTGATAATTATACTCTCTATAGACATGTGTGAAAGAGACATCATCAAACGATTCTCTCAATTCCAGAATGTGATTCATGATATTTTCCAACCCCAAATTTTCAACTTTATAATTCTTATTATCCCATTCAACAATTAATTTCATTTTCTCTTGCAATTTTTTTCTTGTACAACTTACTACCTAGACATGATGTGAACCAAACGATTACTATAAAAATACTTAGGGTGTACGAGGAAAGCAGGCAAACAATTGGAAGCGTGAGACAAAGGAATAAACAAATCCTCAATTCTTTAAAAAAATGGGTTGTGTCACATGGATTCCGATTCACATGCCACTCCATTTGCAATGATGTCATCAGTGTCAATAGGGAGGGGTCCTAGCCAATGATATCTTCCCACGTATGTATGATGACATTAGTAAAGAGATATTCATTAATACATGTGGAGGGATCTCCGACTGCCATGTGACACTGACACAATAGGTACTTGAATGTTTCCTTTTCAATATTTTTCTAAGTTGTATAAGGAGAACATTAGATATTATTAAGCTTATTCCATAAAGCCTTCAGGTCCATGATCCCATGCATATATTATAATTTATGTTTCTTGGCACAAAATAATTTCTCTTATGGAGTTGAACTTGAATATATAATCATAACTAAAAGCCTCATTGGGTATAGAACCTTAGGAATATTTGACTCCCTTTGCAATGTAACTAATTACACAATCTCTCTCACATGTATGATGGACAAATAAACTGAAATTCATTATATTTTAGGCCAATGAGGTGAGTGGATCCATACCTTTGTGCATCTAAGATTGCATAACTCTTTATATCGTCATACATCGTGATTTAATTGAATCTTATATCATTTGGGTCCATGAAAAACATTAGTTCATTATAAGGATTCTAAAGGGGTATATAGGTCCTCTAAACTTTCCAAAATTTATAACTAAAGGGGTATATATAGGTTTAAGAAAATCTATCATGCATGAATTGAGGTCCCCAAGGCTTCACAAACTAGCCTTGAGCTTTAAAGAATTCAAAGATCAATGAAGTTAGTTCTAGGACTCGGGAAATACCTAATTCCTACACCAATTCCTGAACTAATCAAAGCATAGTTCCACTCAACCACAGTGAACTACATATATTAATGAGATGCAAATATAATATGAATGACAATTTCCTAAAAATAAACTAAATAACTTTTTATTTAAGGGAATATTAAATAGTAACATGTATCAATGTTGGCTTGTTGGGTTAATGAAATAAATTAGCTAATATATCCCTCACTTGGGATCAAGTCTCACTAAGTGCATGCTAGTATTTGTGATTTTGCTTGTCAACCGGTGCCAAAACACACAACGACAATTCATTCTAGGTGAAAATAACGAGTGAATTTGGTGGAATAGAGATCCCCTAGTTCTGAAGACTTAGTTGAAGGTAATCAAATTGGATGGAGCTTATGGTTACTCCATAATGATAATCTAGGCACACTTGCCTCATCATTATGAGATGAATCCAAGTTCAATTCTCATGACTTTTAGTGACGGTTTTAACAAACCACTCCCACAAGTTGTGAGAATTGGGCTTTTAGGGGGACTTTTCAAACAACCTCCTCCAAAAGTTCATTCTCATGACTTTTAAGGGGGGTTCCAAACAAACTGCCTCCCAAAGTTCAATTCTCATGAATTTTAAGGGGGGGTTTGGAAAACCGCCCCCAAAAGTGATGAGAATTGGGATTTTAGGGGGGGGGTTTCAAACAAGTACCTCCAAAAGTTCGATTCTCATGAATTTTGAGGGGGGTTCCAAACAAACCGCCTCCCAAAGTTCATTTCTCATGACCTTTAGGGGGGGCGATTGACAAACCACCCCCAAAATTTGTGATAATTGGGATTTTAGGGGGGGTTTCAAACAACCACCTCCAAATTTTTAATTCTCATGACTTTTAAGGGGGGTTTACCAAAAACCACCTCCAAAAGTTCAATTCTCATGACTTTTAGGGGTCGTTTTGACAAACCGCCCCCAAAAGTTATGAGAATTGATATTTTAAGGGGTTTTTCCAAAAACCGCCCCCAAAAGTCAAATCTCAAGACTTTTTGGGGCGGATTTAAAAAAACACCCTCAAAAGTCCAATTTCCATGACTTTTAGGGGTGGTTTTAAAAGACTGCCTCCAAAGGTCTGAAATTTTTTTTAGGGGGGGTTTTACCAAGACCCCCACAAGCCAAAACTGCCCCTAAAGGGCTATTTTGTTGTAATGACAGTGTGGATTTCCATCCAACCCATAATAACATTAACCATAACAATGAATGAGATTCTAAATCTAGGGCTCTGCCCATAAAAAAGTTTTCACAAGAACATTATCCAAAGATTTTAAATCGTGACCATTTTCTTTCTTACAGCACCCAAACACAGAGATGATAAATTATACATTATATTCATCTCCCAGCCCAAAACATGGACACGATTTCTTTTCACAGTGGTTGTAACTCTCTAGGCTGGAAACACATTAGAATTATAATTACACCAAGGCCTTGTTCTCGGCTTAAACATTAATACATTCTACCAATTTTAAAATCATATTGCAGAATCTAATTACCATATGGAGAAGCAAAGCAAACACGCACAACCAGTTAGGGATTTTCCCATCTTTAGAAATTAACAACACTTTGATCATTCATTGCACAGAGAGATTTGGTTTCCAAATCAAAACACATAAGTTAAAAGGACGAAAGATAAAAACTGAGAACACATTAAAATTATAAATGCATACAGGAGCCTCACACTGAGTTTTCACTCAACAAAATAGTAAAAACCTAGGTTAAGCATAAATTTTCTAGAGAGGTAAAAGACATTAATACATAAATAGTGTGTTAGCCCTCAAAATGTGCTGAGCTTTAAAGAAAATATTTTATGGAGGAAAGGGTTTGCAGGATCGGAATGATTCCTCAAAGGAAGCCAAAACTCCCAAGTCGTGCCCACAGGGTAGGCGACCAGAGCTAGAGGTGGCAGATTTGGAAAAAGGAAAAAGAATATTCAGAGATCCCGTCTTCCATGGTGATTGGAGGACTAAAGGCAGGCCAATAGGCCGACAACATACAGAGGTGTGTAGGAATGACACGGATTAAATCGCCTCAGAGATCTGCGGCCATGAGCCTTTAGCGCAAAAATTAAATATGAATGTTACAAAGGCGAAGGAGGTGTTAACCTATGGGCAAAGTCCGGAACAAATCGACGGTGTAAATCAATGGAAACATAGATCTATGGCGATAAAGGAATAGCACTAGTCTAACATGCGCAAAGAAAGGTCGCATTCAAAATCACCGGGGGTGGATTAAATGTTGCACTCTTTGCAACGACGCAGATCTAACAGGGATGGATCAATGATCTAGGACAATGGCGGTGATTTTTATCGCCGGCAGGTTAAGCAAGCCCAAAATCACCGCGGTCAGCAGGGACGTTTCATCCAACAGTCAGATTTGGAGCGATGTGTGGCAAAATGGAAAGCCACGGAAGCAGAAAAGCTGCGGTCCTAATTCAATCACTAGTTTCCACACGAGAAAGGACAGCTCCACCATATATTAATGATGGCCACATGGCCTAAGCCACCTCATTGCTGTCAGAGGTCCTTTCTATGTGATCTGAAATGCACGGTCGAACGTGCATTACATCAATCCTATCCTTAGTCATCATGATAAATCATTTGGAAGGTCTAAGTCAGAGAATCATGACAGCATAATTCACATGGAGGCATCGTCGTTATTGGTCATTATAAGCCTGATTCTCTGGACCTGCAGCTTACGTCGAATTCTAAAGGGTGGTGGGTTCATGTGTTTGGTCATTCTACAGACAGTATCATAGACATATAAAGAGATCAAGGAGCCGAGATAATATTTGCACCAGAACATGTACTGTCCGAGATGGTGGAAGAACATGCTCCTCCACCTCTTATGATTTCCGACCACGTGGAGGATAGTTCTGTCGACGAACCGGAAGAGCTCGAGACACAACAGGAGTGTTGGGGATTTCAGCCGCGGAAAGGAGGGGAATAAGCCCATGAAGACGATGCGCGAAAAATCCCCCGGGGTGAAGACATAATCTAGGACTTAATCCTCCCTACTGAAGAGGTGCTCCCTTTTTCCCCACCAAAGGAATCCCGAACAAATGCTTCCTTCAACATGGATGATTTCTTTGACTGGTATGATCAGGTGAGAGCTCAGAAATAAGGTGATGGTATTCTTACGTCCCTTACATCTCACTATCCGGCAATTCAGTTTTTGTCTACACATGGATGATTTCTTTGACTGGTATGATCAGGTGAGAGCTCAGAAATAAGGTGATGGTATTCTTACGTCCCTTACATCTCACTATCCGGCAATTCAGTGTACTCCTGGTCTCCAATTTTTGAAGAGACTTGGATGGCCTGCAATCCCATTTTTGGGAAGAATTGTGTGGCAGTGGCAGGTTAAGAGCTCAAAGACATCAGCTAAGGAACCAGGGTACGATGGAGGAAGCGAGCTGAAGCTGTCAATTTTCTATTTTGTTTTTTGTTAAAGTAGTTAGTCATATAGTAAAATAGGCCAGTAAATGTAAAAAATCAATTAGGCCTATACCGCATGTGTCTGTTTTGAAGTTGTAACAGTGAATGCGCCTTGATGAGTTGTCAATTAGATGTCAAGTACGTAGCAACTGTTTTCTGTTCAGAGAAGAGCCGAGCCTGGAGCTCGAGGGGCATCTATAAATCCATTGTAATTTGGAGACAGAAGGGTTGAAAAATCTTGTTGAAAACCTTGATGGGAATTTTGTGTATTGTTTTGTAAGACATTTACGAACTATATTTTGAATAAAAATTGCAGAGCCGAGCTGATGTTTTCCAGGGATTCTTGTGTAACTGGTCTTGTAGTATGTTTTTCTTCTTCTAAGTTAATTGTGTATCTCTGATTGTTAATCCCATTCTGTAACATTCTTCAATACTTGGTTCAGTGTGATAGTTAAGTAGAATTCATTGAAGTATGCTTTGCTTATCTTTTCCAAGTATTTCACCATTACTTTCTCTGCTAAAGTTGATGTAGGATCCTTTATTATATGCCTTACATCAATGAGTTGTTTCTTTCTCCTCTGTTTTAGCAATTAAATTCACTTTGACTACGAGTTGTTTACTATCTCACCCCTATGTTAATGCATTTGTGAAGCCCTTGTGAATAATTTTTTTTAGTTTTCTCTAAGATGACTCCATTGCCCAAAATAAAAATTCATTTGTTTCAGCCAAACGACGCTGAAACCATTTTGTTTCCAGCAGAAATCTGATCTTCTGTATGTTGTAATTGAATATCTTTAATGATGAATGCTGGTGTATGTTTTCATTGTTGATACCTTTGATTATTCCAGTCTTCCATATATCTGTAGAGAGAGCCCTCTCAAACTAAGATGGGTCAGTAGGTTACGTCTAAAGATTGGTTAGTGGTTACCCTGAATTGCCTTCTCTCACAACCTTGGGGGTTAATTTGGGTGTTAACAAATTGGCGTCGTTGCCGGGGAGTGTGATTGTTTTATTATCCCTAGGAGAACGACACATCATTCTGAAGATTCAAAGAGAATAGAGATCCCGGTGGGCGAACAGAGATTTCCAAATTTCTAGAGGATTGTGCAATTTTTCCTTGGCGACTCCACACGTAAAGATCCACATTCAAGAAAGACTCCACTGGGGAATATCAGCGAGCCAAGTTCATTTCTGAAGGAATCTCAAACAAAGGGCATCCTGACCTCAAGAAAGATCCATACGAGAGGTAATCCTGTTTCCAAAATTTAATTAAGTGTGGAAAATCCAGAAATATGACTTAGACATAAGACCGGAAAGGATAAAGATACTTCTTATAGCATTAAAAAAATTGAGTTTAAAGGAGAACACCTGTTCTTCAAGAATTGGCTATAGAGATAGATATTGGAAAGCCCTTGCCAAGATCAAGATCAGAGTTTTATCTAAGCGTAGGGGAAGAAGGTCTGAATGCCCCTGAATCCTATTTGTTAGATCCTGTCTAGTATCAGTTTAAGAATATTATCAAAGTAGAAAGAGCTATATCTGGTTCTTAGATCCCTCAATCCCATACCACAATTCCTATGGGTAATTCTAACCAGAATATCCATCCCCAAGCTCAAAATCAACCTAGACCCATGGCTGCTAGATTCGCACCATTGGCCCTTCCAACCGTTTTGCATGACCTCGCTCAGAACTACGCCTAGATAATTGTCTCTTATGATGGAGAGGGAGGTTTTTCTGCCAAGCAGCATGTAGACAAATTTGAAGATTTTATTGATTTGGAGGAGGTAGACCATGATGATGTTAAGATGAGGTTGTTTGCTTAGAGTCTATTTCGAAAACCCAAGAAATGGTTCAAACTGTTGTCGAATGCTTCTATAAATGATTTTGCAGCCTTTAATACCCTGTTCTTAGAGAGGTGGGAAACGATAGGGAGCTCTGCCCTAGTCTTGTCCCAGTATGACCATCTGAAGAAACGAGGTTTTGAATTAGTTCATGAGTTTTCTGCTAGGTTGATGAAAGCCTATAATTCTATTCCAAATGACCGAAAACCCTCAGTAGGCACTGGAAAGATCCACTATGCACATGCCTTTGATGGAGACTTCTCATGCACATTAAGAGAAAGGAAATCTTCCACCCTGCCTACTATGATAAAAGATGCAGTAGAGGTGGAATCCAACATGATGGATTCGGGGAAAATGAAGGGCAAAACAGAAGCAGATAAAAAGAAGCAAGAAACCCAAACCCCTGCCTCCTCCTCTTCTAGTGATGCCAAGTTTGATACTATGATGAAAACCATGGAAAAGCTGATGGATAGGTTAGCCATCGAAAATAAACCTCTTGCTAGGGAACAGCCTGAAAATCAGATAAGAAATCCTAACTTTAGAAGGACTCCCCCTCCAAGAAATCCAAGAAATCAGGAAGACCACTAGATGAGACCTCCCTTCCCTAAAAATTTGGTGGATGACGAAGGATCTGAAGAGCCTGCTGGAGACCAAATCCATCTCTTTGACACCCTAGACCATGAAGTACATTTAACCCAAAGGGAGTTGTTGGGCCCAGGTTGGGATGAAGTTTTGGAAGCACCTTTTTGAGGCAAGCAGGGAAATTTGAGCTGAGCATAGCTCAAAAATACAATTTTGGCTAAGTATTGAGGATGCTGCAAAGTTGCGTGCAACATCCAACTTTTGACCAGACTGTGGAGTTGCGCACAGCATCGAAGTTTTGGCTGTGACGCAAAGACCAATACTGTGCCGAAGCAGTGTTGTGGAGTTAGGAGGCCACGTGGAGCTAGCAAAGCAGTGTGCTGAACAAATATCAAGTGTAGCTACCGGCTCGACCGGGTAGCAGCCATTTTTGGAAAGATATTCCAGGATCGCCGAGCGGCTGACATAGGTAAAACAGGAAGGCGGCCACGCGTGGGTTATTAAGGAAAGCGACGTTTGGCACGCTTAGACATTTAAAACCGTTAGAGAGAAACGGTTTGACAAAAGCATCCTACAGGCACGCCTGTGACAGGAAGGCCGATAGCGACAGAATGAGGACATGGAAATCTGCCATGATCAAGCAGACACTACCAAGAGCCAACAAGCCGGTTTGGAAAATCGGCACAGTTTTGGAAACCCTTAGGGTTTTGGGTTTTAGGTCTTCGACATTGTATAGACATGACCTTCGGTCACGATCTATTTAAGAAGACACTTTTGTATGGGATGGGGGTTGCTCTATTTTGGATACTAGATGCTAGTTATTAGAGTAATCTTGAGATAATCTTTTTGTATTGTAAAATCTCTCTGAGCTGAGAATATTGTAAAGGCTCTGCAGCTGTGTGCACAAAGACCTAGCGGAGAGAAAGGAGAGTCTGCAGCTGAGTGCGCAGAATAAAAATGGTTGCCCCATCCCTTTTGAAAGAAATATATTACCAACCGTTCTTGTGGACGTAGCTTTCCATCCGGGGAAATGAACCACGTTAAATCCTGTGTTATGTGATGATGTTTATGAATGGATGACTATCTATCTGTAGAATGAATGTTTGAATGTTTCCTTGCATGTTGTAAGAGGAGAAATTTGATATGCATTTACCAATAGGCGAAGTTTGGGAATGATATGCTAAGTTCCACGTGAATAGATGGATGGAGAACATTTTAATTATATGTTAAGATGTCGAATCAGTCATTTAAGCTTAATACTTTCTTAAACACAGTGAAGGAACGCGGCACAGTTAGTCATGTCTATCATTTCAGTTCACGTTGTAATAACCCAAGTTCTTGAATGAATGCTAGAAAGATAACCAGTAAGTGCCTAAAGGAATGGATGAGTGATATTCATTTCAGTGCCTTAACGTTTCTGAGATATTCCAAGTAGAGGATAAGTGTGGGTGATTCGTAGTTCTAGTAGAAGATTCGCAGCATTAAGAAACCCTTAGTGAGGCCCGCAATGTTGCCTCCACCACGCAGTACTACTCGCAGCATAGATTCTGCTGTGTACTGCATCACTTTGCCCCGCAGTGCACTCCTTCTGTCCTGCGCTGTGCAACTTGTTCATATAAACAACTCATCATTTACTGTGGAAACCTGATTCCGCAGTACCCCATAAGATATACCTTAGGTGAGACCTCAACCTGCTCGTAGTTTGTTTCCGAAAGGGCCTGTACGAAGGGGTTTTGTTGGTCAAAGGGAGAACTGCAAAGAACCTGGGTCTAATTGGAAACCTCTGGGTCAGTTTAAGCCAACAAATGGTTTCGTTGCCGGGATAGAGTCCATGATGAGTTGCAATCACTATGTGTGAAGAAGAATATCAGTTTCCCTAAGGATCTGACTATTGGCATCCCGAAAAGATAGAAATCCAAGCTTGGTGGGATAAGACCATAAGAGATTTTAACAGACAAGAAAATAGACATCCGCGTCTAAGCGACACACAGTGGTCGGATAGATATCTGTTGGACGACATTCACGAGATATTTTGGGAATCATTTCCAAACAAGCTGCATGCATGGATCTAGCGACTCGCAGAGAAGAAAAACTGTTTCCAAGGAGGAGTTCCTACAAAGTGGACTCCCTAGATCACAGCGCAGCTTAAAGCATTCGACAACCCATTGTCACGCGTAGTTGATTTTAGGTCGATCATATGCTAGAAGGATTTCTAACAGAATTTGCTGTAGACACACTCAAATCCTACAGCCAAGCAGAAGCACACTTTTTTGGAGTATTCCAAGGTAAGTTTCTGAACAATATCAGTCTATACATTAAGATGCTATTAGCTGAGAAAGATGTTCTAAGAATGCAGTAATATTATTGAAGTTTGTCATGATAAATAGTAGATATATTGATTCTGACGAAGAGACACATACTCTTAGAAGTGGTAAGAGATATAAAATTAATAAGAATCCGGAAGGCCCTAAACTTCATATAGATACGGAGATCCCCAACGATCTTGATAGCGAAGTTGCACAACCATTTACCGCTGAGAATCGGTCGGCTGCACAAACCGTGCCACCCTTATCGTAGAACCCACCCGCTACACAACCCACCCCGCAGAAGACTCAGCCTAGTCCATCTCTCCCGATAGTCCCATTTGTATTTACTGCGCAGATCGCTTTACACCAGCCACGCACTAATCCCGACGCTCCACCACCTAGTAGCATAATGGCAAACACTGACATGAAACTGCCAATATTTAGAGGAACTGGCCTAGAAGACCCTGATCAGCATTAGTTCCTTTGTGAAGCCGTATGGAGTGTAATACAAATCCAGGATGATGCCGTGAAGCAAGCAGAGCTCATCACCACTTTCAGGGATAGAGCGCTACATTGGTTTATGAAATACTCTAGCATACAACTGAGAACCCTTGCAGAAATTAAAGCCGCGCTGGTGGCGGAGTTCAAGAAACCTAAGTCTAAGTCTGAGTGTATAACTGAGCTGAAGGAAATAAAGTAGAGACCAACTGAAACGGTCTGGGAATTTGATCAGAAATTTAAGACCTTACTAGACCAAGTAAGTATTGTTATACCACCAGAACATCATAAAGAATGGTTCATTGTTGCATTGTTACCTCATATCAGATTACCATTGATGCAGCAAAAGGTTCTATCCCAGGTAGAGGCCTTGGAAATTGCAATGAAGCTGGAAGCTTCGCCGATTGGTGATACTAGTTCTGGGATGTCTCAGATCCAGAACCAGCTGACCACCCTGACACTTGAACTGCAAAGTATGAAAAATGGTAAAGAACAAAGATATGAACCTAGACAGGAGGTCTGGTGTACAAGTTGTAAAGGAGAAGGTTAT
Organism: Larix kaempferi; assembly: GCA_027924585.1. Lineage (NCBI taxonomy): Eukaryota > Viridiplantae > Streptophyta > Pinopsida > Pinales > Pinaceae > Larix > Larix kaempferi. The sequence goes on from BSBM01000140.1 coordinate 625,211, forward strand.
GACCGTGATCATTTCCCTCTATTCTACGACTGTCTTAACAGTGGTACGCCTAACCCATTAAATCAGAATCAGGCTCCATGGTGTGAAATTTGCACAACCACAGGGCATAGACCTGAAGACTGTTACTTCATCCAGAAATATGTGAAAACACCTAAGAATTTATACTGCAATCTCTGTAAATCAGTTCGACATGATGAATCCAACTTCCACAGATATGAATTAATGAATGAAAGAAAAAGGGATATGGACTCAATGGGAGGCGTTGGCTTGTACCGCGTACAAGAAGATACCTAGCCGAAACAAGAAAATGCACAATATGACCAAGGAGGATACAGAGGTCGTGGTGGTGGATACCGTGGCAGAGGAAGAAATGCTGGTCCGACACAGGGAAGAGGCTGTGGCAAAGTCATTTGTTATAACTGTGGCCAACCCGAGCATGTATCTAGAGATTGTGTTAACCCATGCACTACATGCAATTATTTTAAATCATTTGAGCATGTCATTGAAGATTGCCCAATATTAGAGGTGGAAATGCAGAAGAGAAGACGAACAGAGGCTCTGAATCCAAATGTCCAGTGGATCGCAGTAGAAAATAGACCAATGTATCTGAGCATTAATGTGGCCATGTGCAGTGGCACTGAGACAGGTCGTGACAGAGGAGCGGAAGCTTAAACATCAGGAGAGGCACGTACGAAGAAGGATCCCCTTGAAATAGTATGGATAAGGAAAGCTCCAGGAAAAGCACCCCCTCTAAACTTACAAAAGAACAAGGAGATCTTCATTGATGCGTGAGATACCTTTAGAGAACCAGCAGATAAGTCATCAAGGATACCGCTGCGCAGTGAAACACCACATGTTGAAGACATGCCGACTCCTTATGACAAAACAAGCACTGCAACAAATGTTCGTACTTCTGTTGCGCAGTTCTTGCGAAGCTGCATGAAGTTACTAAAAAGTGAAAAATCCATAGTATAGCTTCAGAAGCTCATCAGCCAGTATGAACCTTAGATTGCAACAGAGACTCCAGATAGCGTTGTACATCATATAAGGAAGCACAAAATAACAGGCCGAGAGATGAGGCTTACTGTGCAGATAGGATATTTTGAAATGGATGAAGTCATCCTTGATCTGGGATCAGAAGTGAATGTCTTAACTAAGCAGACATGGCAGCAGATGGGTCGAGCAAAGTTGCTCTGGTCACCTATCCAGTTATGAATGGCTAATCAGGAGAAGGTCATACCTTTTTGCCGCTTAGCTAATGTAGTAGTTGACATCGACGGAGTACAGAGTCATGCAGACTATGAGGTTATTGAAATTGTGGATGATAGTCAACCTTTTCCAGCAATACTGGGAATTGATTGGGCTATGGATAACTTGGCTATCATAAACTTGAAGACAAAGAAGATGATATTTTATGTGAAGCATCTCAGGGTCATCGCACCATTGTATCCTAAATATGGTGATAGATACAGTGAGCCAATTCAGGAGGAATCCCAAGCTATGGATTTAGACCGACTATACTAGTTGACTACGAACAAGGAAGAATACATTAATCCTACTATGGATAGTATGCTCAGCTGGCGATGTGACACTTCTTGTATCTCTGACTCAGATACAGGACTGGAGAATTGGCAAAGCCGTATGCATGAAGTATCAGCAAGAAGATGTGCGTAGGTTACGAAATCACTGCGCTGGATCGGAAAAGAGGTGAGTCCCATTCCCACATATGATGGTTCTGCTAATGTTTGCAGTTTCATAAGGGAATATACTACAGCTATACCATATGAGAATAGACTGTCAGCTTTAGATATAGCATTGCGAGATACACCTGCCAGATGGTGGAATGCACATAAGAAAACATTGACCACTTTGGATCAATGCAGAACTAAGATGCAGATCCAGTTCGCCGAAAGGGTTACTGTACCCTTTGAAAAGTATAATGGACAGACAGACCCTAATCAACATATTGAAGTCTGTTCAAAGGCATGGGTGGAAAGACCACTTACAGAATGGGTCCATTTATTTGTACATATATTGGATGCGGGTATCCCAGAAGAATGGTACCTCAACCTGGAGCTACGCAGTGAATTCACTGATTGGGAGCTGCTCGCTGCGAACTTCCGGAAGGACTTCAGTTTTGAAGACGAGAATCCATTAATCCATGAAGCATTACAGCTAATCCAGAAGCACATATTCTAGGATGACTGTCCTCATCAAAACATAACATTGCAGAAGTTTTTTGGGACAAAGTGCGTTCCTGCGCACCTACAGTCAGAATGGAAGGAACATGAAGAGCACTTTATCGAGTGTTACAACTTAGCTAAAGATGCCAATGATACAAATGAAGATGATGAGGAGGACCCGTGCAACATAGATATACCAGAGTCAGAAGGCGTACGTGAGGTAGAAGGACCTCCGTTGGAAAACCCAGATATGACTGGACCAGTAAAAACACAAAAAGTGAACATTGGCACAGACAAAGAGCCGAAGTTTGCATCAATAGGAGATTATTGGGACGATCAGACTATTGCAGAGATCACAGATACCTTACATGAGTATCAGGAACTATTTCCAACAACATTTACAGAGATGAAAGGAATTTTGGGAGACCTAGGGGTCATGAAAATACCTTTAAAGCCAGGTGCTAAGCCTGTCAAGCAGAGGCCATACAGATTGAATATGCGCTACAAGGAAAAAGTCCACACAGAACTGGATAAGATGCTAGAAGCAGGAATCATTGAACCAGTCGAAGAATCCGAATGGATTAGCCCCATGGTTGTTCAAGACAAGAAAGAAAAAGACGAGATCAGGATTTGTGTGGATCTCAGAAAGCTGAACGATGCTTCCATGCACAACCCATTTCCTACTCCATTCAGAGACGAAGTGCTTGATAATGTTGGAGGAAATGAGGCATATTCTTTCACTAATGGTTTCTCCGGTTACCATCAGATCAGGATTGATCCTGTGGATAGGCATAAGGCGAAATTTTCTACAGAATGGGGGTCATTCCAGTACACCGTCATGCCTTTTGGGCTGAAGAACGCACCTGCCATATTCTCTAGAGTCGTCGTCGCAGCATTTAAATATTTTATACACAAGTTTTTAGAAGCGTATTTTGATGACTGGACTGTATTTGGTCTATTGAAAAATCATTGCATGAATCTGTGCATGATGCTCGAGAAGTGTCGACAACATCAAATATCCTTGAATTTGAAAAAGTGTATTTTCTGTGTGCCATATGGAATTTTACTTGGCCACATAGTCTGTAAGAAAGGATTGATGGTAGACCCTGCGAAGATTGCAGTTATTGCAAACTTACCAACACCAAATTCAGTCAAGATGTTGCAATCTACATTAGGCCATACTGGATATTACAGGAAATTTATAAAGGGTTATGCACCTATAACAACAGCAATGGAAAAGTTGCTGAAGAAAGACGCACCATCCATTTGGAACGCAGAATGCGAACACGGTTTTGACACATTAAAAGAAAAGATGCTCACTGCACATATTCTAGTCTTTCTAGAATGGACGAAGCCATTCCATGTCCATGTTGACGCATCATGTATTTCCCTGGGGATCGTGTTAGCTCAGCCAGGAGAGGGAGGTATTGACCACCCTATTGCATTTTCTAGCAGAAAGCTTTCAACAGCAGAGAAGAACTATACTACTATTGAGAGGGAAGGCCTTGCGATGGTATATGCCCTACAGAAATTTAGACACTACTTGTTTGGATCGCACTTCCTTATGTTTACTGACCCTTCTGCGTTGAAATATTTGGTCAATAATCTAGTGTTAGGGGGATGCTTATGTCGATCGCTACTGTTGTTCCAGGAATATGACTTTGAAATTATTGTCAATCCAGGTAGACTGAACTTGGGACCTAATCATCTGTCAAGGATCGAGTCAGGAGAGGAGTCGACAAATATTGAAGACAGTCTGCCTGATGCGCAATTATTTAGTATATAGGTTCTCGATGATTATAAAAAGGATATCATTGACTTCCTAACAACAGGGCTGGCACCCCAGGAATTCTTGGTCCAGCAGAAAAAATAGTTAGTGGTACGTGCCACGGACTTCACTATAATTGCAGGACAATTATACAAACTTGGGCCGGATGAAGTCCTGCGCAGGTGCGTACTTGATCATGAGAAGCCATTTATTGTAGCTAACACACACTCAGGAATCGCGGGTGGTCACTATGCAGGAAGGGCTACTACGTAGAAGATATTGCGCGCAAGGCTATGGTGCCTTACACTCCATAAAGATGCCAAAGAACATTGCAGAAACTGTGATGTCTGTCAGAGGACAAGAAAACCATCATGCCGAGATGAGATGCCATTGAATCCACAGTTGACACTGCAACCATTTGAAAAATGGGCAATAGACTTTATGGGTCCTATAAGCCCACCAGGAAAAAGAACGGGTGCAAGGTATGTTGTTACTGCTATGGATTACCTCACCAGATGGGTAGAAGCAAAACCAGTTAAGGACTGCAGTGCTAGTACTGCTGCGCAGTATATTTTTGAAGAAATACTCACTAGATTTGGCTATCCGAATATTTTGATGAGTGACCAAGGTACTCATGTTTTGAACAAGATGATTGAGGCGCTTACAGAGGAATTCCACATTCGTCATCAGCGCAGTACTCCATATCATCCACAGTCGAATGGTACTGTAGAGGCTTTCAATAAAATATTGGAGAGCGCACTCACTAAGGTGTGCAATGTAAATAGAGACGATTGGGACCTGACCATCTCATCTGTGGTATGGGCATACAGGACCACATGTAAGAAATTGACAGGACAGACACCCTTTCGGTTGGTTTATGGGCAGGAGGCTATAATTCCTATGGAATATATTGTCCCTAGTTTGAGAATCGCTGCATTCATAGGGATGGCAGATTGTGAAGCTCTAAAATAAATATTGTTACACTTACTGGGCTTGGAGGAAGATCACTTCATCGCAGGCTTCAACCAACAAGCTTAGAAGGACCGCGAGAAAGCATGGCATGATCGCCATATAAAGAACAAGTGTTTTCAGGTAGGTGATCTAGTCCTCCTGTATGATAGAAAATTCATGAAATTCCCTGGTAAATTTAAGATGCATTGGCTTGGCCCATATACTGTGATACATGTTACTAACACTGGTGCAGTCCAGTTAGCCAATCTAGATGGTGATACCTTGCCAACTTTGATAAATGGAAGTAGGCTAAAGCTATACCATGATAGCAATGCTTCACAGAACCCTGAATAACGAACAAAGGAAGGAAGTTCTAAGTGTCAAGTACAGTTGAAAGTGGACACTAGAAATGTAAAGGAGTCTGTACATGTATGATAAAAGGAAGAAGGTATGATAAGAAGAATGATCTATGCACCGCGTAGCACTATTGAAGCTGCGCGGAAGGAAAATAAAAATAAAAATAAGAAGAAAAATATATATTTATAGTGGAAGCCGCGCAGTTGGAAATTTTTGGCACTACAAAGTAGCCGTGCAGGGTTGCAGATGGTTTGCCGCGCAGTTCAGTGCAACACTCAGACAAAAATAGCCGTTGCATGGCTTTTAGAAAAATAGCTGTTAGATGACCATTGCAGCAACCGCTTCAGCATTTAAAGAGAAGAAAGCCGTTCTGAGCACGCTGATGACAGAAAAGACCGAAGGATCTGCTCAAATTCACCAATGGACACCACATTAATTGCTTATCTAGCCATTGAAGGGCGTGGGAGAGGGTTTGTTGCACCTATAAATAACACTGTTGGGAGACTCGCGGGCGTTACCGAGCACTTAGAATTTTCTTGTGATTAACCTGTCTGAGCTAGTAGCCATCTGTATTCTGTCTGCCTTAGTCGCTACCTCATTAGTGAATGTCCGAACCTTCCTATAGAGACAAAGAACTGACCATTGAAGAAGCACTGAGGATCTTTCAGCACGGAGGGATTCAGTAGTTAATGAAAACTACAGTTAAGAAGGTCGCCGTAGAACAAGTTGAAGGATCCCGCAGATCACCAAGAATTAATCCGACGATGCAGGAAAAAGCAAAAGATAAAGGAAAAGTCATAATTGCACCTCGATCCAACATCATAAAGATGGGCTCCTCGGCACAAAAATCGCCAGTCTTTCAGATAGAACCCTTGAAGATGACACCCGAATATATCTCCCCACAAGCACTAAATGCCCCTGTGTTTAAATTGTCCAAAAATGTGAGATAGGACATCCCGCTGTCACCTATCTCAAAGCATGTAAACACTGCTAAGAATCTGCTGGGAAAGATAGCAGATTGTAAATGGGAGGATTATGACCTCTTGGGAATGAAGAAAGATGAGCCATATGTTCCCAAATACCCAGATTTTCAACCAGACTAGTATATATGCTGGAAAAAGGACACCAAGGGAACTCTGAACTTGGTAGCTGATAGTTGGCTAGCATCTATCGTTCAGTCGGGGCTATTGAACTTGCTGAGATTGCCACATTTTGACCATTCTCCAGAACTTAATATCGTGGTTCGCACACTCATGGAGCGAATCCACCAAGGTTATCTGTGGTTGGACAGGAACATTGATATTAACATTGATTTGATCCACCGCATCATCGGGCTAAGCAAGTGCGGCAAGGGTCCTAAGAAATTATTCTAGGGGAAGAGAAAAGAAAAAGAGGTTGTTGATAAGATGAAGAAAACCCATCCGGTGGTGAAGGAAAAAAGAGGTTTCTCGACAAAAGATATAGAGGACAGAGCAACAAGATTTGTAACGCAGTTGCTCATAGGAAAGATACTCAAAACAGCTAGGCCTTCAGAGGTGCCTACGGGCGCAATACTCCTTGGTGCCGCAGCGGCCGAATGCAACAACTTTAATTGGTGTCAATTTTTGTTGAATGAGTTCCTTGAAGAACTAAATGACACACAGGTGAATGACGGCCAGTTCCATTTCACCTGGCTCATCATCCTGATTGCTTTGTGTGGATGGAAGGAGCCGCAAGATTATGCAGGCGTCATTATGGACACCAAGGATCCTAGAGGGTTTAAGTTTGTCAACCTCTAGGAAAACACAAATGCAGAGTGCCAGCATGCGACAGCAGAAGTCTTTTACCAGTACTATATTCAGCTGCGCAATGCAATCACGAGGACACCCTAGATTACAAAGCAGGTCACGGCAAAGTATATCCGCATCATCGACTTTGAGGCGGATATGAAATGTATCTTCATATCGCCGAAAGTACAAACAAAGAAACCAGAGTGGTTCCCATGGAACTACATCATGTATGAGCAGGATATTGAGGACCTCATGAAATATTGGCCACCCGATTTCCACATAGAGGTTATGGACGTAGAGATAGACTCAACAGAAGATGAGCTGATCTTGCTCTCATGCCCAATCATTGAAGAAACAGGAAAGAGAAAAGAAGCTGAGACTTCAGAGAAGCCAAAGTCGAGGAAAAAGTTGAAGGACACAAAGATTCAATCGGAGGCAGTCCTCAATGATGATGACTATGAGATGATAGCCGAAACAGTCTCAGAGCAGATGAAGGAGCTTATGGCGGCTAAAGAAAAGAAGGACATGGTCATCCAGGATGACCTGCACAAGATGCGGCAATGCAAGGCCTAATGAAGAAAATGGACGATGTCCAAAAAAGCCTTATTTTGCTGTAGGAAGCAGGGGCTGAAGGGAGGTTGGTAGGGACCTCGCAGCAAGGAATCCAACAGCTAGCAATAAAGCTGCCAACGAAGACTATAATTGTCCATGTGGACCCATTGGCTGTTGTGTTGCCGATGGTAGAACAAGTTGTCTTGGACACAAAGGCAGTCGAGAGGGTAGAGCTCGACTTAGACAAAATCCCATTACCAGGATTTCACTTCATCCATGTGTAGATCATTGAGGAGATGCATGAACGGACGGTTGAAGCGATGAAGTCACAAGCAGATCTCACCGCAGCAAATAGGCAAATTCAGTTGCAGGCAGAAATACAGCTACAGAACGAACTGGACCACCGACAAAATTTGGAGACTACCATATCCGATGTGGCGAAGGATGTTGAAGGCATAGAAATCTAGGATGATCTTGCAGACACAGTTCTGAGGATCGGAGATAAGGTGAGATCCTTGCAGTCGGAGATGAAGGATAAAGATATTTATTATGAGGTCGATATTACGACATTGAAGGATCAGCTGAATAAGCAGGCGCCATTAACTGAACAACAAGTCAGAGAGCAAGCAATGAGAGCCACCTTGAAAAGAATTACAAGTGAGATGGCTAAGTGCCAATTTCTCCTAGATAAGGTTTAACAGGCAATCACGACCCTTGAAGAGGATCAAGGGTTGCTGCAGGTCAAAACTGCGGTATAAGAAAAACAGACCGCGCTAGACAAGTTGAACGCAGAGGTTAAAGCTCTGCCACCCAGAGAGAGGCTGCCGAGATACAAGGAGATATCCGGCTTAAAGAAAGAAGTACAGGAATTACGACAAAAAGAGACTGATATGGATAATCAATCGTAGCAGCTCTTGGAGAATGCCACGGCGGTATCGCAACAGATTGAAGATAAGTTAGTAGAACTGCGCAATAACCAGGAGCAGGTACAAGACTAAATTGGACAAGAAATAACTCCAACACTGCTTGAGACAATTAAACAGGTTGAGCATGATACAAGAGAAGCAGTGGTGTAGTTGTGCGATACATATGACGAGTTCACGGCCAAGTTCATTCATCCGGTTGCGGCGCAGAGTGAGACAGTTGAAACAATCAGTGGCTCGGGGACGAGCCACATGTAAGTGTTAGGGGCATGTTGGGCCCAGGTTGAGATAAAGTTTTGGAAGCACCTTTTTTAGGTAAGCAGGGAAAGCTGAGTTGAGCGCAGCTCATAAATACAATTTTGGATAAGTATTGAGGATGTTGCGAAGTTGCGCGCAGCATCCAACTTTTGACCAGACTGCGGAGTTGCGTGCAGCATCAAAGTTTTGGTCGTGACGCGAAGACTAGTACTGCGCCGAAGGAGTGCTACAGATTTAGGAGGCCACATGGAGCCAACAAAGCGGTGTGCTGGACAAGTATCAAGTGTAGCTACCGGCTCGACCGGTAGCAGCCATTTTTGGAAATATATTCCAGGATCGCCGAGCGGCGGACATAGGCAAAATAGGAAGGAGGCCACGCGTGGGTTGTTAAGGAAAGTGACGTTTGGCATGCTTAGAAGGTAAAACCGTTAGAGAGAAACGATTCGGTAGAAGCAGCCTATAGGAACGCGTGTGACAGGAAGGCCAATAGCGACAGAATGAGGATGTGGAGATCCGCCATGATCAAGCAGACGCTACCAGGAGCCAGCAAGCCGGTTTGGAAAACCGACGCAGTTTTGGAAACCCTTAGGGTTTTGGGTTTTAGGTCTTTGACATTGTACAGACATGAACTTCGGGCATGATCTATTTAAGAAGAAACTTTTGTATGGGATGGGGGTTGCTCTATTTTGGATACTAGATGCTAGTTATTAGAGTAATCTTGATATAACCTTTTTGTATTGTAAAATCTCTCTGAGCTGAGAATATTAAAAAGGCTCTGCAGCTATGTGTGCAGAGACCTGGCCGAGAGAAAGGAGAGTCTACGGCTGAGTGCACAAACTAAGAACGGTTGCCCCATCCCTTTTCAAAGAAATATATTATCATCTGTTCTTGTGGACGTAGCTTTCCATCTGGGGAAGTGAACCACATTAAATCCTGTGTTATGTGATGATGTTTATGAATGGATGACTGTCTATCTGTAGAATGAATGTTTGAATGTTTCCTTGCATGCTTTAATAGGATAAATTTGATATGCATTTACCAAGAGGCGATGTTTGGGAATGATATGCTAGGTTCCACATGAACAAATGGATGGCGAACATTTTAATTATATGTTAAGATCGTGAATCAATCATTTAAGCTTAATACTTTCTTAAACACAGTGAAGGAACGCGGCATAGTTAGTCATGTCTATCATTTCAATTCATGTTGTAATAACCCATGTTCTTGAACGAATGATAGAAAGATAACCAGTAAGTTCCTGAAGGAATGGATGAGTGATATTCATTTCAGTGCCTTAACATTTCCGAGATCTTCCAAGTAGATGATAAGTGTGGGTGATTCGCATTTCCAGTAGAAGATTTGCAGCAGTAAGAAACCCTTAGTGAGGCCCGCAGTGTTTCCTCCACCGTGCAGTACTGCTCGCAGCGTAGATCTTGCTGTGCACTGCATCACTTTTCCCCGCAGTGCACTCCTTCTGTCCTGCGCTGCGTAGCTTGTTCATATAAACAACTCATCATTGACTGTGGAAACCTGATTCTGCAGTACCCCATAAGATAAACCTTGGGTGAGACCTCAACCTGCTCGCAGGTTGTTGCCGAAAGGGCCGGTGCAAAGGGGTTTTGTTGGTCAAAGGGAGAACCACAAAGAACCTGGGTCTAATTAGAAACCTCTGGGTTAGTTTAAGCCAACAGGAGAATGAATTTTTCAACATGGGGAATGCTGGTAAAGTTGCTTAATTTGATTCTGAGTAGTACCAAATGGGTTACATGAATGTTGTAGATGATATCCAAAGAAAGATGAAGTTAAGAAGCAGGGAGATACCAATAAGCGAAGGGAAGTCTGCCTATATTCAGCCCTCCAAGACGCAACAGAATACGGAGAAGCTAAAGGAAAAACAACCAGATATTACTGCACACAGAGCCTCAAAAGATAAGGGGCAACATTGTAAACAAGGTAGGAAACCAGAAGTCACTGAAGTAGTGAGGTCAGCTTCAAATTTCAGTCTAAAGGATGAACTATCCAAGGTGAATATCTCTATCCCCTTAAATGAGCTGTTAAGAAACAATGACTATAGGGAAGAGATAACTAGCCTGGTAAAAGGATAGACAGAGAGTATGCAGGACATGTTGGAACTAGCAGATGATGCCCCCACTATAATTTTTTGTTCCAAGCTAGAACAACTGGATGATGAAGAAGTACCCCCCTTTTATTTGAGCTTGAAAATTCATGGTAAATTGTTACACAATGCCCCGATAGATTCAAGGGCCTCACACAACTTAATGCCAAAATCAGTGCTAGATCAGTTGGGATTAGAAGTTACTAGACCCTACAAGGACTTTAATTCTTTTGATTCTAGAAAGGTACCATGTCTGGGTTTGATTAAAGATGTAGTAGTAACCCTAGCACAAATCTCTGCTAAGAGCATTATGATGGATGTAATAGTGGTTGAGGTTCCTGCTAAGTTCGGGATGTTGTTGTCAAGATCATGGGTAAAAAAGCTAAAGGGAACTATGCAGATGGACATGTCTTATGCCACCATACCTCTTTTTGGAAGCAATAGAAAAATGTATAGGGAAAAGAGGATGGATTATGTGGTCAGTAGTGATGACAAACCTAAAAATCACCCTATATACGTTGTAGACACTCAGATTGGTTCCTCTATTTTCTTCAATGATGGTCCGCACACTAATCCTATACCTCCATTTCACCATGAGGTCAACGAAGATAAATAATTTGTAGCAAGACATGAGGCTTCAGAGAGGCAGAAAAATTAGGAAGGACTATGGAAGATGTACTTCAATGGAACACTGAGCAAGAATGGTGTTGGTGCAGGGGTCTGGATCATACCTCCTGACCAAGAGTCCACGATCCTATCATACAAGCTAACCTTCGAAAGTACTAATAATGTGGCAGACTATTAAGCTCTGCTCCTAGGACTATGAGCTCTAAAAGATTTGGGAGACAAAAGGATACATGTTTTTGGAGATTCAGAGTTGGTGGTCAATCAAGTGAATGACATTTATCATGAAAAAAATCCCACGATGAGGGCCTATAGGAATGAAGTCTGGGATATGTTTGGGAACTTTTTCACTGAACACAAGATCTAGGTGATCCCAAGATTTGAAAATCAGGTGGCAGACTCTTTGGCCACCACTGCTAGTGGTTTCAAAACTCCTATTTTCTCTCAAAAAAAATACGAATTAGAGGTGGTGAACAGACCCTCTATTCTGGACAATGCTAAATACTGGCAAGTATTTGAAGATGATTTATAGATTAAACGATTTTTGGAGTTGTCTGACGAGTTTTCTAATGTTCAGATTGACACTGAAAATGAAAACATAGAAGGATTGATGGACCAGGGGCAATCAGAGGGGGAAGAAATAGAAAGAGAAAGCAAACAATGAAAAAAAATGCTAGGGGGAAAGGATATCGTTCAATTAAGGAATAATTACATCCCCAACGGACTGATACCCCTAGAGAGGTTGTTTGACCAGAACGATGTAGCAAAAAAAACAAATTTTGATCCTCCCAGAGATGCGGTAGAAGACCAGAACTTGGGGACTAAAGAAGAGCCTTGGATGGTAAACATGTCTAAGAAGTTGCATGCTAAAAAGGAGAAATATATAGAGTTGATGAAAAAATATACTATTGCATTTGCGTCGAGTTATGAAGAACTAAATAAATATGATACTTCTATAATACAACATTCCATTCCAATCAAACCAGGAGAAAAACCTTTCAAGAAAAAGTTAAGAAGGATAAACCCTAAACTAGTGCCTGTGATAGAAAAAGAGATCAGAAGATTATTTAATGCAAAAATCATTGTCACTTTGAGATTCTCTCAATGGATAGCAAACCTAGTTCCTGTAAGGAAGAAGAATGGTGAAATTAGAATCTGTATAGATTTCAGAAACCTGAACAGAGCTTCACTAAAGGATAATTACCCCCTGTCCAAAATGGAGCATATCTTGGAAAAGGTACTCGGGGAAGAAAGAATCTCTACTATGGATAGTTTCTCCGGATACAATCAAATCAAGGTCTGCCCTGAAGACCAAGAGAAGGCCGCTTTTACCACTCCTTGGAGTACTTTCATCTACATGAAGATTCCTTTTGGGATGATGAATGCTGGAGCTACTTTCCAACGGGTGATGGATATAGCACTCGTTGAACAAAAGGACAAGTTTTTGGTTTTGTACATGGATGACATAACAGTGTATTCAAAATATGATGAAGAGCACTTGAATCATTTGGGACAAGTTTTTAAGAAATGTATAAAATATGGTATTTCCCTTAATCCTAAGAAATCACATTTTGCATTAGAAGAAGCTAAGCTCTTGGGTCGTATTATTTCCAAGGGAGGTATCAAGATCAATCCTGAAAGGGTTAGCGCCATCGAGAAAGTTGGAGAGCCAAGAAGCAAAAAGGAGGTGTAGCCTTTCATTGGGAAAGTAGGTTTTCTGAGAAGTTTCATTCCGAGTTTTGCAGAAATTATGATGAGTATTACAAATATGTTAAGAAAGGAAAATCAGGTAAAATGGACTAAGGAAGCAAGAGATTAATTTAAGGGAATCAAGAATGGCATCACCGAAGCCCCATTATTAGCCAATCCATATTTTTCTAAGGATTTTTTGATTTTTTCCTATGCATTTGAGCATACACTGGCGGGGGTACTGTTACAGAAGAATGCCTATACCACTGAACAACCAATTACTTTTTTCAGTAGGGTACCAAGAGATGCAAAACTAAAATACGATATCATGGAAAAGTAGGCCTATGCCTTAATCAAGTCACTGAAAGATTTCAGGGTTTATATCCTCCATTCACACATCCTTTCCCATGTTCCAAACAGTGTTGTGAAGGGTATCCTCACCGAAGAAAACCCAAAAGGAAGAAGAGCCAAATGGATTGTTGTATTGTTAGAATACAACCTAGAGATAAAACCCACCAAATTAGTAAAGGGGCAAGGGTTAGAAAAATTAATGACCAAGGCGAATTGTGACTCTTTGCAACTAAATTTCTTACAAGGATATTCAAATCTAGATGTAGGGGTGCAAGTGAGGCCAGAATTGTTTGCATCCTCTTGGTATGTAGACATCATGTTTGTATTGCAAAACTTACAAGCTCCTCCAGGGTTAAGCAAAAGCAGGGCTAGAGCTGTGAAACTAAAGGCTGTGAAGTATTGTATTATGAATCAGTTCCTATACTGGAAGGACCCTGGAGGTGTGCTATTGAATTTCTTGCTTGAGGAGGAGGATAAACACACAAAGAAGGAGTTTCACAAGGGATACTGTGACGGAAATCATTCCTAGAAGGTGACAATCAACAAAATCCAAAGGGTTGGTTTCTATTGGCCTACTATGTTTTTAGATGTATATAAAGTAACTGTTTCCTGCCACCAATGTCATATTTTTGAAGGAAAAAGAAAGGTAGTTTCATTACCCCTCCACCCTGTTATAGTAGCAGTGCCCTTCCAGCAATGGGGTTTAGACTTCATTGGAGAAATAAATCCTAACTCCTCAAGCAAACATAGATGGATATTGACAGCCACTGACTATTTCACTAGGTGGATAGAAGCCATACCAACTAAGAAGGCAACTAGAGGTGTTATCATGAATTTTCTGGAAGAGAATATCCTATCAAGATTTGCGTTCCCTAAAAGAATAGTGACAGACAATGCACTAGCATTTTGTTCTAAGAAGATGATAAATTTTTTCCACAAATACCATATCAGCCTGAATCATTCCACAACATACTATCCCCAGGGAAACGAGCTAGTAGAGTCATCCAACAAAAGCCTAGTAAGAATCATCAAGAAGTTGTTGAAGATAATAAGAGATCTTGGCACACAAAACTGAAATATGCCCTATGGGATGACAGAATAACTACAAAGAGGGCCATTGGGATGTCCTCATTCCAAATGGTATATGGAGCTGAGGTGGTTTTTCAGACATCTCTAGGTTTTCCAATCATGAGGTTGTTGCAGGGGATAGAAGAAGAACCAAACCACATGTAGAGAAGGGTAAGTCAAATAGTCGAGTTGAATGAATTAAGAAGTAAATCCTACGACAAAGTACAGGGGCACCAAGAAAAGATAAAGAGTGCCTTTGATAGAAAATCAAAAGAAGATCAAATTCAGATAAATGACTTGGTTCTGAAGTGGGATGCTCCGAGGGAAAATAAACATGGAAAATTCGACCATATGTGGATGGGGCCATATATTATTGCAGCAAACCAAGGAGAAAATTCTTTATCCTAGAGCACTAAGATGGGTCTTCATGGTCAGGAGGTCCAGTCAATGGAAGGTTTTTGAAGCACTACCTGTCTTAGAGAAAGCAGGTAACTCATGAACCATAACATGTATATATATATATATATATTTTTACATTTATTTTTTAAGTTCTAACGGAAAACCTAAAAGACTTGAAGCCCAAAGTGAAGACCCTAAGGTCTAGAAGGAGAGCCAGGTTCTGTTGGTTTTCCTCTCGTCTAGATATGAGGAAGGTAGAGTTCCACTTTCAGCTTATAGAAGATTTTTTTAGTCTAAGTATTGGAATGTCGCCCAATGGATCAGGCACTTTGGTCTAGGGATTTCTTTGCTACCTCACAAGGAGGATAACATCCCCAGTTGGAGCCATTTGTTAGCACTCAAAATGTCCTGAGCTTTAAAGAAAATATTTTATGGAGGAAAGGGTTTGCAGGATCTGAATGATTCCTCAAAGGAAGCCAAAAATCCCAAGTCGTGCCCCCAGGGTAGGATACCAGAGCTAGAGGCGACAGATTTGGAAAAAGGAGAAAGAATATTCAGAGATCCAGTCTTCCAGGGTGATTGGGGAACTAAAGGTAGGCCAATAGGCCGGCAGCATACAGAGGTGTGTAGGAATGACACGGATTAAATCGCCTCAGAGATTTGTGGCCTTGAGCCTTTGGCGCAAAAATTAAATATGCATGTTACAGAGGTGGAGGAGGTGTTAACCTATGGGAAAAGTCTGAAACAAATCGACGGTGTAGATCAACGAGAACATAGATCTATGGCGATAAAGGGATAGCGCTAGTCTAACATTCACAAAGAAAGGTCACGTTCCAAATCACCGTGGGTGTATTAAACGTTTCGCTCTTTGCAACGGCGCATATCTAATGGGGATGGATCAACGATCTAGGAAAGCGGTGGTGATTTTTATCGCCATAGGTTAAGCAATCCCAAAATTGCTGCTGTCGGTAGGGACATTTCATCCAACAGTCAGATTTGGAGCTATGTGCGGAAAAATGGAAAGCCACAGAATCAGAAAAGCTGCGGTCCTAATCCAATCACTAGTTTCCACACGAGCAAGGACATCTCCACTAGAGATTAATGATGGCCACATGGGATAATCCACCTCAGCGCCGTCAGGGGTCTTTTCTGTGTGATCCAAAATGCACGGTCGAATGTGCATTACATCAGTCTTATCCTCAATCATCATGATAAATCATTTGGAAGGTCTAAGTCAGAGAATCATGATAGCATAATTCGCATGAAGGCACCATCGTTATCGGTCATTATAAGCCTAATTATCTAGACCTGCAGCTTACGTTGAATTCTAAAGGGTGGCGGGTTCATCTGTTTGGTCATTCTGCAGACAGTATTAGAGACATGGAAATAGATCAAGGAGCCGAGATAATATTTGCACCAGAACATGTATTGTCTGAGATGGTGGAAGAACATGCTCCTCCACCTCCTATGGTTTCCGACAACGTGGAGGACAGTTCTGTCGACGAATCGGAAGGGCCCATGACACAACAGGAGTGTTGGGGATTTTAGTAGCGGAAAGGAGGGGAAGAAGCTGATGAAGACGATGCGTGGAAAATACCCCAGGATGAAGACATAATCCAGGACTTAATCCTCCCTACTCAAGAGGTGCTCCCTTTTTCCCCACCAAAGGAATCCCGAACAAATTCTTCCTTCGACGCGGATGATTTCCTCGACTGGTATGATCGGGTGAGAGGTCCGAAATAAGGTGACAATATTCTTACGTCCCTTACATCTCACTATCCGACAATTCAGTTTTTGGCTACACAAGTGTACTCCTAGTCTCCAATTTTTTAAGAGACTTAGATGGTCTGCAAGCCCATTTTTTGGAAGAACAATGTGGCAGTGGCAGGTTAAGAGCTCAAAGACATCAGCTAAGGAACCGGCAAATGATGGAGGCAGCGAGCTGAAGCTGTCAATTTTCTGTTTTGTTTTTTGTTAAAGTAGTTAGTCATAGAGTAAAATAGGCCAATGAATGTAAAAACGCGGTAGGCCTATACTGCCTATGTCTATTTTGAAGTTGTAATGGCGAATGAAACTTGATGAGCTGTCAATTAGATGTCCAGTAAGTAGAAACTGTTTTCTGTTCAGAGAAGAGCCGAGCCTAGACCTCGAGGGGCATCTATTAATCCATTGTAATTTGGAGGTAGAAGGGTTGAAAAATCTTGTTGAAACCCTTTATGGGAATTTTGTGTATTTTTCTGTAAGACATTTTCGAGCTATATTTTGAATAAAAATTGCAGAGTCGAGCTAATGTTTTGTAGGGATTCTTTTGTAACTGGTCTTATAGTCTGTTTTTCTTCTTCTATGTTAATTGTGTATCTCTCATTGTTAATCCCATTCTGTAACATTCTTCAATAACTGGTTCAGTGTGATAGTTAAGTAGAATTCATAGAAGTATGCTCTGCTTATCTTTTCCAAGTATTTCACCATTCCTTTATCTGCTAAAGTTGATGTAGGATCCATTATTATATGCCTTACATCAATGGGTTGTTTCTTTCTCCTCTATTTCACCAATTAAATTCACTTTGCCTACGAGCTATTTACTATCTCGCCCTTGTGTTAATGCATTTGTGAAGCCCTTGTGAATAAATTTTTTGAGTTTTGTCTAACGTGACTCCATTGCCCAAAATACAAATTCATATGTTTCAGCCAAATGACGCTCAAACCATTTTGTTTCTAGCAGAAATCTGATCTTCTATATGTTGTAATTGAATATCTTTAATGATGAATGTTGGTGTATGTTTTCATTGTTGACACCTTTGATTATTCTAGTCTTTCATATATCTGTAGAGAGATCCCTCTCAGATTAACCTGGGTTAGTAGCTTAACTCTAAATATTGGTTAGTGGTTACCCCGAATTGCCTTCTCTCACAACCTTGGGGGTTGATTTGGGTGTTAACACAGTGTATACTCCCAACAATGTTATTTTAGGGCCATGCTACACATTGACCCAGTAGAAGGATCAACCCCAAACAACAAATAACCAACAATCCCGAATATCCTTTATCCCATTTTTTACCATTTAAAGAGTTGCACATGGTCAATGCTTCCCATAGTAGCTTGAAGCAAATTAAATTATATCCACAACTCTGACAAAGATCAAATAAACGACTTCATATTAATTATTAATTAAAATTTCCAAAACGCTGAAACCACAATCGATTTGTATAAGAGTCAAGTTAGGGCCTCCTCTAAACCCAAAACGCCATACAGGCTACAAACTTAAATAATATTATGGATTATTACATTTACAGAGAATTCTACAAAAGTCTGGCCACGTTTTATCATCCAAACATAGCATCACATTAAAACTCTAGAAATTTTGAATGGGTAAACCATTCCCTAAATTCTTACATACTGAACAAACAAACAGCACAGGTAACCATTTGCACGAGGGGAGAAAATAGCCACAAGGGACTAGGCTTACCCATGGTCACCATAGTTACAAAGACCCCATCGTGCCAAGCTCGAAAATCCCAACAACACAAACCCTGCCACAAAGAAACAAGTGAACATTAGTCACGAATTGCACAAATCAAAATTGAGCTTCAAGAACTTGCTAAAGTGTAAAGGGAGCAGGGTTACCTTAAGCTTCTGTATAGATGCTCCTTCTTCCTTGTCATTTAAGTGGAGTGAATGCTTGAGCTACGCTCATGGCCAACACTGGTATTCATGGCCACATTCGCAAACCAGAGAAATATTCTCTCTTACTACCAAACTAATAAACCCTACAGAGCTCACTCCCAACAAACGTGAAATGAATTAAATAGAAGAAAAAACTAGGAGCTTAGAGACTTACCATGCTCCAGCTCGATAGCAAAATGATGGCTACATTTAATTCCAATCCAAGCCCCACTACTATCAAAATGTTTATCCACTCCCTATAGTGGAGTGACAGTCCTCTTGAAATTCGATTTCCTTAGCATAAGCTTTAATCACATTCCAACTTTCTACCAAGGTTCTTTTATATTTCAAACTTTACATAGCATTAGTTTAAACACCTACAAAAACAAAATCCGAAGTAGACCTTAACATAAATGCTAAGTAAGCCAGGCCTTGCCACCAAATTCATCACCTCAATCTTTTAAAACATTTATAAAGGACCCCATTTAAAATGAAGACCTATTATTACAGTAGCAAAATAAACCATTTGAGTTTAAGCACACACACCTTTTATGATTTTTAACAAAACAGAAGTATATCCATTAACACAATATGGATCATTAAAATCACCTTCCAATGCATCGCTTTGGCAGACATATAATTACAACCATGTACATTAAATAAAATAGGCATAGAATTATGAACAGAAGAACAAACTTTACATCTACATTACATTATTAAGTCATCTGTTTATCTATCAGTGCTGAAGTTAATTTACTAATCATTTGACCAAATTGACCATAATAGCCATACATAATTTGTTTTTAAATATATAGTTTTAGGGACATTACAAATGGTATCAGAGCCCAGTTAAAAACACTAAGAGACCTTTTGGGCTCATTGCAAAACATCCGCTGCAGGACTTTAGAATTATAAATCATGTTTTCTAAAATTTCCCAAAACTAACAGAAATTTATTTCTTGTTACTGACTAAACTTTTTAGGTACAAATACAGTCTCAAATATGAATGCAAAAGAGAACAGCAGTAGACATGGAAATCTAAATTCCCCACCCCGAGAAGAAGAAATTGTGGTGGAGTTGAATTCAGACTTAATGAAGTGAATACAAAGCTTACAAGAAGAGTTACAGAGTTTCAGAGATGACAACCTAAATGAAAGACAGGAACAACAAGAAATCAATGAAGCTCTACTTCAAAGCTTAAAAAGGGTAAACCCCCATAGAAAGTCCACCTATTCAACAAATTGATCCAAAGAGAACTACTATTATACAAAGAGGTTCAACAGTCCTAAAGAGGAGGGACATGAAGAACACACACCTAATTTCATGGAAGAAGACTGTAAGAGTTCTTCCAGTGATAATGGTTCACCCTCCCCTAGCAAGAAAAGATGGAAAAATGATGACAGTTAGCAGGGAGACTTCCGAAAAATTAAAACCCCACCTTATGATGGAGAGATGAACACTGAGGAGAAAGCTGAAGAGTTGCTGTTAGGATTGAACAAGTATTTTAAAGTCCCCAATTATTCCAGTGAGATGAAACCACGGCTATCCATTTACAACTTAAATGGAAAGGCAGCTCGGTGGTGGAGAGACCTAAAACATACAAAGACACATGAAGTAAAAGACATCAGATGGAGCACTTTCAGCAAATTGTTCAAAGGAAAGTACATGTCGGAATGATTCTTTGAGAAAAAGATCAAAGAATTCCATGAGCTAAAAATGGGCTCCATAACTATGGAAGCCTTCATTAACAGATTTTTGGATCTACTACATTATGTACCATACATAAAGGATGAGAAGTTCAAGATACAACAATTCGTGGGGGGCCTTCCTCCCAATTTTCGAGAGAAAATAGAGTTCGACATGCCTAAAACACTAGATGTGACATTGCACAAGGCAAGACTCTGTTATGAACATGGACAACCCAGAAATGACAACATAAACAAAAACAAAGATAGATTCAGAACTTTTTCAGACAATCGAAGGCCAGGTTTCAGACCACCACCATACCAGAAAAAAAACAATAGTTTTTTGCCCAACAGTAATTTCAACCAACGGTATGGGACATGGCAAGAACACCAAAAATTTATGCCGCACTTGACGGCCGACAAGCAGATCACCATTCCACTATGGTCGATATTGAAGGTAAAGTTTCAAACACATCTATTTCAGTTTTGATCGATCCCGGTGCATGCCGAAGCTATGTAACCCCTAATATAGTCGATACTTGTAAGTTAAACAAAGAGAAACACGAAAAACCATTGTTGGTACAACTAGCCACTGTACCAAACGAAAAATCTCGGAACTAGTTAGAACTTGCGAGATAGATTTGAATGGATTTCCAACTAGGGTAGATTTAAACATCTTACCACTAGGATCTTATGACAAACGTATCAGCATGGACTGGTTGGAACAACACCACGCCGTGCTTGATTGTTTGAACAATTCAATACTATGCACGGATAGCCAAGGGAATCAAAAGAAGATCCAAGGCATACCTAAGAATTTTTTCGTCAAGCAAATATCTGCCTTACATGAAAATAAATGCATAAGGAAAGGTTGTAAACTCTTTGCAGTTAACATTCAAACCTTAGAAGCTGATAGGGAACAAAATACCGAGGACTTCCCAGTTCTGGTAGAGTTCAAGGATGTACTTCCCGAGGAAATACCAGGGTTACCACCCAAACGAGACCTGGACTTCTCTATAGAACTAGCACCAGGGTTAGTACTAGTCTCTAAAGCCCCTTACCACATGATCCCACCAAAATTGGTGGAGCTCAAGCTTCAGTTACAAGAGTTGATTGAGAATGGATAGATTCGACCGAGTGTGTCTCCTTAGAGAGCATCGATACTCTTTGTCAAGAAGAAGGACGGGACAATACAGATGTGCATCGATTACCGTCAACTCAACAAATTGACCATCAAGAACTGTTACCCACTCCCTAGGATTGATGAATTATTTGATCAAGTGGGAGGAACGAAGATCTTTTCGAAGATTGACCTACGATTTGGATCTCACCAAGTAAGAATTCGTGATGAAGACATCAGTAAGACCTCCTTTCGGACCCGATACAGCCACTACGAGTTTGTGGTAATTCCTTTCGGATTGAAAAATGCACCCACAAATTTTATGTGCATGATGAACAACATATTTAGTCAATACTTCGAAAAATTTGTATTAGTCTTCATCGACGATATACTAATTTAATCCAAAAGTAAGGAAGAACATGAAGAGCATCTCCGAATATTGTTACGAGTATTACGAGAACACCAACTTTACGCTAAGTTTAGGAAGTGTGATTTCTACAAACCACACATACAGTACCTAGGTCACATCATTTCTGAGATGGGGATAACAGTCGACCCCGAAAATATTAAATCCGTCAAGAAATGGCCTACACCTACTTTCATGACCGACATAAGATCATTTTTAGGTTTTAGCCGGATACTACTAGAAGTTCGTTGAGAACTTCTCACAGATTTATTGTCCTATGACTTCCTTGCAGAAAAAAGAAAATAAGTTCCTTTGGACAACCAAGTGTGAAGAAAGCTTCTAGAAACTAAAACAATTTTTTACTAGCGTACCTATTTTACGAATTGTTGATCCCGATGGGGAATTCATTGTTTGCACAGATGCAAGCAAAGAAGGACTCGATGGAGTCTATATGTAAAATGACTTCGCCATCTCGTATGATTCAAGAAAGTTGAAGGGACATGAACATAACTACCCCACGCACGATCTTGGACTAGCTACCATCATCCATGCCTTAAATATGTGGAGGCATTACCTCATGGGAAAGAATTTCTTATTGAAGACAGACAACATGAGTTTGAAGTACTTATTTGACCAACTTGACCTAAATGCTCAGAAATTCAGGTGGTTAGCTTTTCTTAGCGAGTACCACTTTGAGTTAAAACATATAAAAGGAAAGGAGAACAAGATCGTTGATGCTTTAAGTTGACGGGCTCATATGTTATATGAGGTGACAGTAAGTCAGACTGACTCATACTTGCACGACATGATTAGAACGACATGTAGGAATGATCGATTCTATGTCGAAATACTTAAAAATATTCAAGAGGATAGGTTGTTCCAACAACAAAAGGAATATAATATAGACGAGTAAATATTATTATGGTCGAAGGAGAGACTTTATGTCCAGGACAGCGGAGGCATTGGACCTAACATTCTAACATAGATTTCCATCATAAACCCTATTCGGGACATCCGGGATACTAGAAGATGATATCGTTGGGAACGAAACACTTTTTCTGGCCTAAGTTGAAAGTCGACATAGCATTATTCATCGCTAAGTTCTAGTACTGCCAACTGGTCAAGGAAGAACACCAACACCCTTTAGGATTACTACAACTACTACCCATTCTTGAGTGGAAATGGGAGGTCATCAGTATGCATTTAATCACAGGTTTACCCAAGAGTAAGAAACAAAACAATTCCATCTTTGTAGTAGTAGACAAGTTATCTAAAGCAACACATTTCATACCGTTAAAGTCTACTTACAAAGTTGTCCACATCACGGACATCTTCCTAAAAGAGATCTTCCAATTGAATAGGATACCCAAGGAAATCATTTCGGATGGAGACACGAAGTTCACTAGTAACTTATGGATATCCTTGTTCTCTCGATTAGAGACAGAGTTAAAATTCAGTACCTCTTATCACCCGCAGACCAAGGGACAGATGGAATAGGTAAACCAAATCCTAGAGGATATGCTTAGGATGTACCTTATGAACAACCCCACTAAGTGGGAGGATTAGTTACACCTTGCAGAGTTTGCATACAACAATGGGTACCAGACCTCTGCCAAGATGAGTCCCTTTGACGTAATCTATGGCAGAAAGTGTAGGACACCATTGACATGGTATAGGTCAGTAGACTGACTCATGTTAGGTCCATATTTACTAAAAGACTTGGAACAGCTAGTCACCAAAGTACAACAAAACTTAAAATTGGCACAAGACTACCAGAAGAATTAAGCGGATAAGAAAAGGAAAGACAAGGATTACCAAGTCAGCGAACATGTCTTCTTAAAATTGAAAGCAAAGAGAAGCTCTTTGAGCTTGGGGGGATGCGTAAATTTATCCCCCAGATTTTGTGGACCCTTTGAGATACTAGCCAAGAAAGGACTAGTAGCATATGAGTTAGCTTTACCATCTGATGTAAAAGTTCATAATGTTTTCCATGCATCTCTATTGAGGAAATATGTATATGATACTAAGCATGTGATTGATTGGTCCTTATTACAAGTAGAACCAGAGGGGGAATTCATGCAAGAGCCCCTCCACAGTATGGACAAGAGGGAGGAGCAGCGTAGGAGATGAAATATCGTCCAATTGAAAGTACAATGGAGGCAGTTCGAATCGGAGTAGGCTACTTGGGAAAATGAAACCACCATGAAGGAGGCTTACCCCGCCTTATTTCATGACTTCAGTTATAGTCCCTAGAACACCGGGACGATGTTTTTCTAAGCAAGGAGGGATGTAATATCCCGAATTTTGTTGATTATGTTAATGTTATATATTGGGCGTAAGCCCCGATACATATGATTTATTTTGGTATACTAGGCATAAGCCCCAATGCACATGTTTTATTTTTAGTATATATGTTGGGCGTAAGCCCCGATGCACATGACATGTTTTAGTTATACACATACATATTTGGGCATGGACCCTGACAGATGCAGTTTATTGTTATATACTGGGAAGAAATCCCCAATGTATTTGATTGATGTTTTATTATAAGATTTGGGTACAAACCGTAATATACTGAGATGATCTTTGTTATATACTGTGCATAGTTCTAATATGCATGACTGACTTTTATGATGTGTTGAGTGTGGAATCTGGAGCACATGGATGACTTATGTACTAGGCATAAGCCCCGATGTACATATAGGAATTTTATTATGTATTGGGTGTTGATGTATATGTAACTTCGGAATGTATTTCATCTATATATTTATTGTACCCTTATTAGAGATTTGTTATTCCTCTATAAGGAAGTGTCATCATGTGGATTGACAAGTGTCGCAAGTGTGTGTACTTGTCGATGGGTTATTAGACCACCATGTGTGGGTTCGGCCCTAAAATATATATATTATAATATGGATGTACCTAGCTAGACAAGTCGGCCCCATAAGGTCACTCGGCAAACAGATTAGTATAAATAGAGATAAGGTGATCTCTATTTAGATCACTCGGAAAAGTATTTCACTCTCACTCAGAAAGTGTTGCACTAGTGAGGAGGAGGATCATCTGCTACTAGGAGACTATCTCAGTGTATTTTGGTTGTACTTTGGTTGAGCCATTGCTCTCTCTATCTCTGAGGAAGTTGTGGGGTTTTTCACCTTAGGATTTTCCCCACGGAAACTCTGTGTCTCTTGTCTCTCATGCTTTTGATTCTTGTGATGCTTGTGATGCTTATTGTGATTGTCATGCATTGATATACTGTATATGTTATTTTCTCAGTAAAGATCCTAGAGTATTGTGAATTAATGCTCAAAATTTAACATGGTATCAGAGCGAACTTGAGAAGAAGACATTTTGCAGTGATGGAAACTTGAGTTCCTTGTTTATTGGGTTTCTCTCCACAGATTTTGGAAAATCAGTATAGTAGATTGACTCTACTCATCCAGGCGCATCTATCTGTCCAATCAGAATTCAATTCTGAGCATTTTCAGATTTGGCCCTAAAAATTAGGGTTTCCACACAAATAGGAATTTCTTAAATCTGAAGACATAGCTGGAAGATCCTTGCAAAAATCGAATTTTAGAGCTTTGGATCGAGATTTTTGGTTTAGTAGATCTCCGGGAAATGCAAACCCTAATTCAGGGCTCTCCCCAGTGAACCTGAGAGGACAAAAAGGAAAATCTGAAGGGAAAAGGTTTGTTGATCTCAAATTCTGAATACACCAGGCTGATCAGCTCATCAAGGTGCATCTTTCTATCCTTTCAGAACATTGAAATTCACATTTTGAATTTTTAGGGTTTTTTCGACAAACCCTGATCTGGGACCAGATCCAGTTTTGAGCATTTCAAGTGGTAAGACCTAAATCTTTTCTATTTCCATTTGAAGTACTCTTTAAGATGTCTCACCACACCAAGCTTGAGGATAAGCTTGAAGGAGCTGATAACTTCCGAGCTTGGAAGTGTAGGATTGGTTTAATCCTGGAAGAGAATGAGTTGGACTCATATGTAAAAGAAGACATCCCTATCCCAGAGAATGAAGAGGCCAAGGTATTGTATAAGAAGAACTTGGTCAAGGCAAAGAGAATCATTGTTGATTCCATTAAAGACCATCTCATACCCCATGTGTCTTCTCCAAAGACACCCAAGGAGATGTTTGACTCTTTGACCAAGCTATTTGAAGGGAAGAACATCAATCGAAAGATGACCCTGCGGAACCAATTGAAAGGAGTAAAGTTTCAGAATGGAGAAAGCATTCAATCTTATTTTTCAAGGGTCTCCCAAATCAAGGAACAACTAGAAGCAGTGGATGAAATGATAGAGAATGGTGAAGTGGTGATGACCACTCTAAATGGCCTACACAGGTCATGGGATTCCTTTATTCAAGGAATTTGTGCAAGGAAGAAGTTGATCTCCTTCAACAGATTGCGGGAAGAATGCTCTCAAGAAGAAGCTAGGCTTGTGGCCCGAGAAGAAAAGATGGGAAATGAAGATCAAGCTCTCACAACACATGCCAGGAAAGGCAAGTCCAAGAAGGAATCATCTCATAACAGAAGATCCTCACACCACCATTATAATAAAGATAAGAAAGATCTCAGATGCTTCAATTGCAATGAGAAGGGAGACTTTGCTTCATATTGTCCCAAGAAGAAGAAAGAAAACAACAACAACTTCAATAATAAGAAGAAGAATAACAAAAGAAGATATCATGCTCATGATGCCGAAGATGATGAACCCCCAAAGAAGAAGGCTAGGGTAGAAAGTGATAGTGATGATGACTCATCAAGTGAAGAAGAATATGTTCTAATTTCTGCTCTCACAGGTACTATCTCCCATGGTTGTAATGATTGGTTGATTGATAGTGGAGCTTCCAAACACATGACTGGGTTTAAGGAATCTTTTGTGAATCTATCTGCACATGAATCACCCCATAAGGTGAAACTTGGGGATGATTATCAATACCCAATCAAAGGAAGTGGTGAAGCCTCATACAACCTAGATTATGGAAAATCTTTGAAGATGAAAGAAGTCCTTTATGTACCTGGGCTCAAGAAGAAATTACTCTCCATCTCTGCATTGGATGCAAAAGGTATGAGGGTTGCATTTGTGGATAGCCAAGTCCTAATATCGCCAAAGGGAAAGAACATAGATGATGCAGTAGTGATTGGAGAGCAAGAGGGAGGTTTGTATAAATTGAAGGGACAACCTGAACATGCCATGGTACATGAATCCATGGAGCCAAGTGAACTTTGGCATAGAAGACTTGCTCATATGCACTATAGAGCACTTCCAATTGCAAGCAAGGTTGTAGAGGGTCTTCCTGAAATCAATACCAAACATGAAGGTGTTTGCAAAGGATGTGCAAAAGGTAAGAACATTAAGAAGGATTTCCCAAGCAGTGAAAGTAAGGCAAAAGGTATCCTGGAAATCATCCACTCAGATGTATGTGGTCCTATGTCATCCAGTTCTCTGAGTGGGTATGTTTACTATGTCTCATTTATCGATGACTTCTCCAGGAAGACTTGGGTATACTTCTTGAAGAACAAAGATGAGGTGTTTGATAAATTCAAGGAATTCAAAGCCTTGATGGAGAATCAAACTGACAAGAATATCAAAACATTCAAATCCGACAATGGTGGAGAATTCACCTCAGGTGACTTCAAGAAGCTTTGTAGTGATTCAGGGATTAAGAGGGAGTTGACTGATCCTTATAATCCTCAACAGAATGGAGTTGCAGAAAGGAAGAACAGAACTATCATGGAAGCAGCAAGGGCAATGCTGCATGACCAAGATCTACCTATGCATCTATGGGTAGAAGCAGCTAGAACAACTGTATATGTGTAGAACAAAACACCCCACAAGATATTGGACAACAAGACACCAGAAGAGGTCTTTTATGGTAAGAAACCTGAAGTCAGTCATCTCAGAATATTTGGTTGTCCAGTATACACTCATGTTCCAAAGGAAAAGAGGACTAAACTAGATCCTTAAGGAAAGAAGGGTATCTTTTTGGGTTACAGTGAAAGCTCGAAGGCTTACAGAATATACTTTCCAGGGTTCAAGAAGATTGATGTTAGCAGGGATGTAACATTTGATGAAAACTCAACATTCATCAAATCAAGGAAGGAACCTATCGAAGTTTATGAAGAACCTAAGGAAACTAGATTTCAAGACTCTACCATGACTGAAGCAGTTCCAGAAGTTGTTCGTGAGTTTGAAGATCCACAAGAACCTGTAGATCCACCCCGTGAGGATAACTCTCACAAGAGGAAACCTGCATGGGCTAGAGAGCTCATTCAAGATGCAGAAAGATTTGGCATTCCAAAAGAAGAACACAGGGCAAAGAAGAGAACCAGATCACATACCAGCTATGTTGCTTTACTCTATGACATTATGAACAAAGAGCCTTCCAGTTATGAAGAAGCAGCGGAAAAGAAAGAATGGAAGGATGCCATGGTTGAGGAATACCAATCAATAATGAAGAATGATGTTTGGGATATTTTACCAAGACCTAAAGAGAAGTTTGTTGTGACTTCTAAATGGATCTAAAAAATCAAGCATGTTGCATATGGCAGTGTAGAGAAATACGAAGGAAGATTCATAGCTCGTGGCTTCTCTCAGAAAGGCCACTCGGTTTTGAAATACATGACAGGGAGTCATATGTGTGCAGATTGAAGAAAGCCTTGTATGGCTTGAAACAAGCTCCCAGAACCTGGTATGCTAGGATGGACAGTTTCCTATATAGTTTGGGATTTACCAAGAGTAAAGCAGATTCCAACCTCTACTACAAGGTTGAGGAAGGGAATCCTTTGATTCTACTCCTGTATGTGGATGAATTATTTATAACAGGAGATGACAGACTGATTGCAGATACGAAGAGGAAGCTTGTTGCTGAGTTTGATATGAAATATTTGGGAATGATGCATTATTTCGTAGGTATGGAGGTGTGGTAGAGTTCAGGTGGGACCTTCCTTGGTCAAGGGAAGTACACAGTATATATCCTGAAGAGATTCAGGATGATGGATTGCAAGGCCATGGCCACACCTATGGCATCGAATCTGAAGCTTCTATGTGATGCTTCATCTGAGCCAGTTGATGTCTCTATGTATCGTCAGACGATTGGGTCCTTGATGTACCTGACGAACACGAGACCAGATATTTGCTTTGCGACGACCACATTGAGTCAGTTCCTGACAGATCCAAGGAGTGTTCATCTGGTTGCTGTAAAGCATGTTCTGAGGTACCTGAAGGGTACAGTGGATTATGGGCTCAAGTATGAGGCGAATCAAAATTTTAACCTGCAGGGTTATGTTGATTCAGATTGGGATGGCAGTGCTGCAGATAGGAAGAGCGCATCTGGGTGCTGCTTTAGTATGGGATCAGGTGTGATCTCTTGGTTTAGAAGGAAGCAGTCCTACGTAGCACTGAGTACAGCTGAGGCAGAGTATGTTGCATCCTGTTCAGCTAGTTGTGAGGTAGTATGGCTATGGAAGCTACTGTCAGAGTTATTTGATCTCTCGTTGGATGCTACTGGTATCTTCTGTGATAACCAGAGTTGTGTGAAGCTGTCTGAGAACCCAGTGTGTCATGACAGGTCGAAACAAATAGAGATGAAATATCACTATATCAGGGATATGGTGCAGAGAGGAGTTGTGAAGCTCCTGTATGTTGCGACGGATGAGCAGATTGCAGATGTGTTGACGAAGCCACTAGCTAGGGTGAAGTTCGAGTACTTCAGAGAGAGGCTTGGCGTTCTTCAGATTGATGACAGTTAGAGGAAGAAGTGATGGACACATTTGTTGAAGCCATTCCAATCATGTTGGAAGGAGGATCCTTCACATGGCTGTGGATGTAAGTGTTGGATGATGAGCATCAGGATGATGTTCTGGTAGATGCATTGTATGATCAGTTGGATCATTTTTATGTATGTATGTATGCATCATGTCGGATGCTGGATCTGATCAGTTGGATCATTTATATGTATATGTATGTACGCATCATGTTGGATGCTGGATATGATTAGTTAGATAATTTATATGTATGTACGCATCATGTTGGATGCTGGATATGATCGGTTGGATCATGTGTATGTATTTTGTATATGCATCATGTTGGATGCTTGGACCATGTATCTGTATATGTATTAGGTGGATACATTGTATGACCAGGTAGATCATGTATGTTGATATGTATCATGTATTTGTATTTGTATCAGGTGGATACACTGTATGATCAGGTGGATGATGTATGATGATATGTATCAAGTAGATACTTGGTATGCATCAGGTAGATGCATTGTATGATCGGGATGTTGCTCCAGATGACATGTAGTAGGATGTTGCAGTGATGACGATCAGGTTGATCATGTGTACATCAGGATGATGTATGGTGAGTATCAGGTTAATACTCTGTGGCCGTGGAACAGGTTGTGCAGAGAAGCATGTAATTTGTGCCCTGGGAGATTTGCAGATGGTCTTTCGAGGTTTTTCCTATGGCATGTAATTCATACCCTGGGACATCTGGAAAATGCTCTTTCGAGGTTTTGCTTGGGAGGACATATAATTTGTTCCCTAGGAGATCTGCAGATAGTCTTTCGAGGTTTTTCCTATGGCATGTAATTTGTGCCCTGGGATATCTCACAGATGCTCTTCCGAGGTTTTGTCCTATGGCATGTAATTTGTGCCCTGGGAGATCCGATAGGTTTAGCCGTGTGCTCGTAATCAGTCCTAGGATGCTCTTTCGAGGTTTTTCCATGACCTCATGTAATTTTTTCCCTGGGATATCCGATAGGTTGAGCCTTGTGCTCGTAATCAGTGCTGGGATGCTCTTTCGAGGTTTTGTGGTGAGCACATGTAATTCGTGCCCTGGGAGATATGATCGGTTGAGCCTTGTGCTCGTAATCAGTCCTGGGATTCTCTTTCGAGGTTTTGTGGTGGGGTCACATGTAATAAGTCCTGGAGATCTGGACAGGATGAAAAAGCCCTCAGATGCTCTTTAGAGTTCTTCCTAGTCAAGAGACTCTTTTAAGGTTTTGTGACACACGTAATAAGTCCTAATATTTCTACAGTATGGCCAGTGATGATGAAGACCTGCAGGTGGTGGGCCTACATCCAGTATGAAAAAGGACTGGATCTATAGAACTTCCTATGACAAGTGGAGTCATAGATTGGTTGAGATAGTAGCAGCAGTGACGATGATGATGACGATGATCCCGAGAAGAAGACTTGTCTAGCAGATCTGTGTCGAGAAATACCTTCCTAGTTAAGAGGGAGTGTTGATGTATATGTAACTTTGGAATGTATTTCATCTATATATTTTATATATATTTATTGTACCCTTATTATAGATGTGTTATTCCTCTATAAGGAAGTGTCGTCATGTGGATTGACAAGTGTCGCAAGTGTGTGTACTTTCCGATGGGTTATTAGACCACCATGTGTGGGGTCGGCCCTGAAATATATATATTATAATATGGATGTACCTAGCTAGACAAGTCGGCCCCATAAGGTCACTGGGAAAACAGATTAGTATAAATAGAGATCAGGTGATCTCTATTTAGATCACTCGGAAAAGTATCTCACTCTCACTCAGAAAGTGGCGCACTAGTGAGGAGGAGGATCATCTGCTACTAGGAGACTATCTCAGTGTATTTTGGTTGTAATTTGGTTGAGCCATTTCTCTCTCTATCTCTGAGGAAGTTGTGGGGTTTTTCACCTTAGGGTTTTCCCCACGGAAACTCTGTGTCTCTTGTCTCTCATGCTATTGATTCTTGTGATGCTTGTCATGCTTATTGTGATTGTCATGCATTGATATACTGTATATGTTATTCTCTCAGTAAATATCCTAGAGTATTGTGAATTAATGCTCAAAATTTAACATTGGGCATAAACCCTAATGTACATAGATTGTTGGGCATAAGCCCTGGAGCACTCAAAAACTTGATGTTGAGCATAAGCTCTGGATCATCATATCTTTGGCCATTGTATCCCTAGGTGTATCTTACAAATAAATCCTAGCACTAGTGTTGAGCAACGAGCTTTGGAATTGCACTAGTGTAACGCCCATGTAAAAGTGTTGAGCCTAAGCTCAAAATAGCACTAGGGGTTACTTTACTTAAGAAGGTGTTGAGTTGAGGAAGGCTCTGAATAGCACCAATCATCATACTTATTTTATTCTGACTAATTGATTCATTAATAATCTCATCGAGGAAGGAGGAAACTACCATGGAAAACGAGGTAATCCAACATCGAAAGGGACCTAGAGCTACCTCACCTAGTCGACCATCCAAACCTACCAAGGCTTTGTCAAAAGAATGGACCTTAATTAATAAAGCATCAAAATTTATAATGCTATATACCTACTTGATTTGATTAAAGAGATGAAGTATAAAGAGCCTCGTTCATGTACAAAAGATATACATAAATATATGTATAAGAAAGATACTAATTATAAGTAAAAGATATTACTTATAAATAAAAACATGAATTATAAGTAAAGGATATTACTTATAAATAAAGATAGTAATATAAGTAAAGTATAGTACTTATAAAATAATATATTATTCATAAGAAAAAATATAATTATTATGTTAAAAGATAATATCAAGTTCCTTTAACAAATTTATAAGAGAACAAGTTAAAATGTTCTAGACAAACTAAAGTTATAATTCAATAAAATTTTCAAAATTATATATATATATTAATTCAAACTGAAAATCAACTTAAGTTAATATTAAATAAATTAATATTCTCAACTTCTATTTTCAAAAGTTCACCTATGAAAACTAGTACAATTCCCAAAGAGAGGGCATCTATCTTTTTATCATTCTTTTATGGTAATAAGAGAGAATTTGTCCCACAGAACTTAAAAGAGCAAATTATTCCAAGAGTGGATAATCATCAGTTGTCTACCGTAAGTCCTCTAGTTTCCTCTTGCATGTTGGAGCCAGCTCGGGGGGATTCGATCAGAACCAGGAATGGTTTTGGGTCATGGTTGGGAGGAACATGGTAGTTCCAAATTCATTTGGTTACATCGAATAGGTCAGCTAAGCATAATTGTTTCCATTAACTAGTGTTTGAGGTGTGCAGGTTGTGCAAGGAGAGGATCTGAGCGTGCCGTACAGGAGTCAAGTTAGGGCCTCCTCTAAACCCAAAACGCCATACAAGAAACAAACTTAAATCAAATTATGGATTATTACATTTATAGAGCGTGCCGTAAAAGTATGGACACATTTTCTTATCCAAACATAGCATCACATTAAAACTCTAGAAATTTCGAATGGGTAAACCATTCCCAAATTTTTTACATACTGAGCAAACAAACAACATAGGATTCACATGAGGGGAGAAAATAGCCACAAGGGATCGGGCTTACCCATTGTCACCATAGATACGAAGACTCCATTGTGCCAAGCTCAAAACAACCAATCGCGCAAACCCTATCACCAAGAAACAACTGAACCTTAGTCACGACTTGCACAAATCGAAACTGAGCTTCAAGAACTTGCTAAAGTGTAAAGGGAGCAGGGTTACCTTAAGCTTTTGGATACACGCTCCTTCTTCCTGTAATTTAAGTGGACCTAAGGCCAAAGCTACGCTCATGGCCAACGCTGGTATTCATGGCCACATTCGCAAACCAGAGAGCTCTACTCTCTTACTACCAAACTAATAAACCATACAGAGCTCACTCCCAACAAACGCGAACTGAACTACACATAAGAACTAACTAGGCACTTAGATACTTACCATGCTCCAGCTAGATAGCACAACGATGGATGCATTCAATTCCAAACCAAACCCCACTACTATCGAAATGTTTATCCACTCCCTATAGAGGAGTGACAGTCATCTTGAAATTCGATTTCCTTAGCATAAGCAATAATCACATTCCAACTTCATACCAAGTTTCTTTTATATTACAAAATTTACATAGCATTAGCTTAAACAACTACAAAAACAAAAGCATAAGTAGACCTTATCATAAATGTTAAGTAAGCCAGGCCTTGACGCCAAATTCATCACTTCAAGGTTTTTAAAGATTTATAAAGGACCCCATTTAAAATCAAGACCTATTATTACAATAGCAAAATAAACCATTTGAGTTTAAGCATGCACACCTTTTATGCTTTTTAACAAAACAAAAATATATCCATTAACTCAATATGGATCATTAAAATCATCATCCAAAGCATCGTTTCCTCAAACATATAAATACAACCATGTACATTAAATAAACCAAGCATAGAATTATGAACAGAAGAACAAACTTTACATCTACATTACATTGATAAGTCATCTATTTATCACTAAGTGCTAAAGTTAATTTACTAATCA
Source organism: Larix kaempferi (assembly GCA_027924585.1). Classification (NCBI taxonomy): domain Eukaryota; kingdom Viridiplantae; phylum Streptophyta; class Pinopsida; order Pinales; family Pinaceae; genus Larix; species Larix kaempferi. The sequence goes on from BSBM01000140.1 coordinate 659,418, forward strand.
TTTGACCAAATTGATGACAATAGCCATACATAATAATAATAATAAAAATTACAGTTTTAGGGACATTACACAAGCTCTATAGTGCTCACTTTCAAGCAGTGCACTAAGTCCATCTTCTAAACTAATTTACTATAAGGATCTATTTCTAGTCAAATTACTATTTAAACATTTCCTGTTTTTCTATCATTACATTTGTATTTCGTTATTTTAGTAATTTTGCATCAAACATATACGAGCGTGAAAATAATCTCAATGTTTTCATTTAAATACACGATTTAGCACATATGATTTAACATATATATATATAGCATAGGTTTAATATATAATTAATGTAATCATTAACGAGAGTAGTACCTACTGCCGAAGGTTTTAGATGGCCTCCTTTGATCTGTAGATTCTTTCTTTCCAACATAGCCTCCTTAGCACTTAGCAACCGACTGAATAATCCACCCTGCCGACCAGCTCAGATCATGTTGGCCCTAGGAAATCGACCGATATCCTAGCCCCTGATCCCACAAACCGATAATACCAGTAACAAATTCCCTTGTTTGATTACAGAACATGAGTTTCCCACTTCCTTTGTCCTGCCAGAGTTTCCCTATTCCCCCTCCAGTGTTTCCAGAATTTCACTCTTATCTTTTCCAAAACCAAACTTTCGAACCCCTTGATTCCTCCCCCCTGTATTTTCTCTATACCTCATCGCATTCTCCTTCGTTGATCCTTACTCCACTGCCCCTGTCTCAACCCACCCAACTCTTGAAAAATTTAATTCCTTTTATCTGTTTTAGATTTCAGATCACATTAAAATATATATATTTTGTACTCAAGTAGCTCCATGTTGTCATAGTTAATTAATTCGGTTTAATCTATTGACTATACAATATTTACTCTTCTCTAGAAGTGTTCACTTTGGGATTTTCTCCAGGAAATGGTTTGGATCATCGACCCCACTCGTCGATTAATATTATTAATTTTTTTTTATTGAATAAAATAATAATTCCTTAGTGATTTATGTTGAGACTTCGGGTTCTGTAACGGTGGTTTATCTTTAAATAGTTGGTTCAATCTACCAATTATGTCTTAAATGTTGTTAGGCTAGAATATTAATTAATAAGTGTGACTCAACATGATGAGGATTCCAATATCCTGATTACTAAACAAAATCAGATTCGACAAGGATTTCTAGACTTTTTTTAAATACTCATGTAATAATAATATCATATTATTCAATTTATACTTTAAATTCGTATTTTTTTTTAAACCCATTAATGTTCCACTATCCAAAGGACATGACATAATCAACTCAGACGTTTTAAACTGGCCTAGATCCAAATCCTAGGCTCTATCAAGCACTGAGAGGGATCAAATCTCCCGAGGTGCAAACCTCTTCTCAGGTATTGCACTCAAGGATCTATTTGACTCAAAGTTTGCAACTTGGAATTCTTTTAAATATAATTGAAAAAAACTTAAATAATTTTTTGTAAAAACTATATTTTAATAGTTATATTTTCAATTATATTTTAAAAACCCTTATTTAAAACCATCCATTTTTTTTATTATGACCGGACATTTAATATTTTACTTTTGGCCTTCTCTTTCACTAATTAGTCGTAAACTTAATATTCTAACAAAAATTATATCCTAGTCTTACCCTAATTAGTTGTAAGCTTAATATTTAAAAACAAGAGCCACCAGGTGGCAATGTCCTGCGCCATTGCAAATTAGATTTTTTAAAAATTTGCAAACTCAGCATGTAAACTATGAATTAATTGGATTATCATTCTTGCTTTAGATTTCCCACTTGTTACTTTTTTAACTTCAGGAAGCATGGGTAACTAGAAGAGTTACTAAATGATTGGTTGTTAAAGGAAACGATACACAAGGTTTATCCACTTGAGACGATATTTAGCAATACACAAGCTTTAACCGCTTACCCACCCCAATAAGTGAGCAAATTATTTCTTATATTGTATTTTATTAATTTTTTATAAAATTCACTAAATAATCAATTTCAACCCACTACCATCCATTTTTGCTATGTTGAAAAATTAGGTGGTGCTTATATAATATTAACAAAAGATAGTGGATCCCATATGCCTTCAAAATTTAATAAACAATTTAACTTCATGTAATCGACAAATTATTAATTTTATTTACCATGTAACCATATTTGATGGACAAGATGCCTTTAACATGTTTGGATTGAAGACATCATGACTTTGGCCTAATTTAATTATGAGTAGAAACAATGGTAATAATCTTCATTTATAAATATTAATGTTTTTTAGGTAAGATGTTTTCTCTCATTATCGCTGGACTTTCTTAGAAACCAATCATGTCTAATATGACTTGACATAAACACTAATGCTTTACTATAATTATTCCTCTTAAATTCTTCATAAAGTCTTTTCCAAAAAGTCATAGAATTTAATTTTAAAATATTACAATGTCTTATCATAATTACTAAAACATTTTTCTAATTTCATTTTAACTATACATTTTAAGAAAAAAAATAAAAATTAATATATATTAAAAATATGTAAATATACATGTAATAATAACATGTGGTAATAAAAGTGAGTATGTATTACGACGTGGTTTAATGAGAATATTAACTAGTAACAATTATAACAATTAAATTATGAATTTCAAATTTAATAAAAATATTATTAATTTGAAAACAATAAAATAATGACACTTTTTCAACCCTTAGTCCAACTCTGCGAGTTTCTATGTTTCGATAAGTTCATAGTAGTCGAGCAAGACATTATGTAATTGTTTACTTATAAAATTTTAACATTAATAATATTTCAATCTAAATAAATACGCGATCCCCGACCTTGGACTTCTCCTCCGCCCAACCAAGATGAAACCATGGAAGGACCGTCACTCTGGCACAAGCCAAACCTTATCAATTCGTTTCAATACTCACAAACTACAATACGCTATGAGCTAGCAGGTGTTTTTCATACCCGCTCAAGACTTTATGCCTCGAATGTTGGCTTCAACGTGGCTTCAACCTGCTGCTCCGTGTCATGTCAACCTGCCATGCATTAAACAAATGCCCAGACCCGCACCGCCCCCATTTCAAGACTTACGTCACCACTCAACGTGGCTTCAACGCCCTCTACAACGTGGCTTCAACATCCTGTCATGCATTAAACAAATGAGCAGACGCTGACGGCATCGCACCGTCGGCTCTTGGGATGCCGATTCCAAGACTTACGTCACCATTTCAGAGCCAATGAGCTTTGAAATAAATAATTTTTATAAAATTTAGTTTAATAAAAAAAACATTGCAACTATGTAAAACCATATAGCAAAAAAAAAAATTGCACTCGAGTACCAGCTAGACTAGGTAAACTAGGTAGGTGATAATAGGGTCCGGGCGATCCATTTATATCCTGCTACGCAGGACATAATAATGCATAACAAAAAAATTTACTATTAGAATAATGTCAACATAATTATTCCAAAACTGCTTTTGGAATTTTAAAATACAAATTAGATCACACCATTAAGAAAAAAAACATAAAAATATTACATTCAATTCACACATTACTATGGGAGAAAGACAATTTGACTGATAATAATGGTATTTTTCAGAGAGTAAATAAGTCTTTCACAAATAATTGCCATTTTTACATGGCCAGCAGCAATCTCAATTTCACGAATAATATCCCAGTTTTACATGGCAGCCAGACATTCTACAAATAATATCCTGTTTTTACATGGCAGCCAGACTTTATCCAGAATAATATGATCCCTTTCTTTTACATGGAAAAAATGAAATTCACTTTAAATATTCCTAAACCTATTTCGAAGAAAAACTTCAATCAACGCCGCCCAAGTAGCATAGATGAACCTAGAAAACATGGAATCAGGAAGATAGATTGAGTTACTTGAGAGAAATAAACAGAAAAATTCAATTGATAAATTCTTGTTGATTTAAAACAAATTACTTACAATTTATAAACCATCACACTTGAACAACGTCTCATGATTTCTATTGCTGCAGGCTTTGCTGGTAATCCAAACGCTTTCTGAATAACAAAATGTGTGGTTCAGGGCGGTGAATAGCATAGTGCACCCATCCGCGCGACTGTCGAACCCCAAGTCCTCGCCATTCATTCTGAATAGATAACGTAATTACCACGTTAATGCAAATTCCAACATGGTTTCACAAAATAGAAGCAAATTGATCTGTCGCTTTAAAAGGATTTATACAGCATTAATCTGAGAAGATATAAAGAAAGAATTTATACAGCAAAACAAACAAATAAGTAGGCCCTGGCTTACCTCAGTCAATACGCGATCCCCGACCTTGGACTTCTCCTCCGCCCAACCAAGATGAAACCATGGAAGGACGGTCACCCTGGCACAAGCCAAACCTTATCAATTCTTTTCAATACTCACAAACTACAATACGCTATGAGCTAGCAGGTGTTTTTCATACCCGCTCAAGATTTTATGCCTCGAATGTTGGATTCAACGTGGCTTCAACCTGCTGCTCCCTGTCATGTCAACCTTCCATGCATTAAACAAATGCCCAGACCCACACCGCCCCCATTTCAAGACTTACGTCACCACTCAACGTGGCTTCAACGCCCTCTACAACGTGGCTTCAACATCCTGTCATGCATTAAACAAATGAGCAGACGCTGACCACATCGCACCGCCGGCTCTTGGGATGCCGATTCCAAGACTTAAGTCACCATTTCAGAGCCAATGAGCTTTGAAATAAATAATTTTTATAAAATTTAGTTTAATAAAAAAAACATTGCAACTATGTAAAACCATATAGCAAAAAAAAAAATTGCACTCGAGTATCAGCTAGACTAGGTAAACTAGGTAGGTGATAATAAGGTCCGGGCGATCCATTCATATCCTGCTACGGAGGACATAAAAATGATATCTTAAGTCAACTCAAGTTAGATGTAAAGAATATTTTACTCTACATAGTAAAATATTTTAAAATCTCCCGAGCTTCATTCACATGTTGAGTAACATATGAAGCTCAAAATATTTTATAATATTTTACTTTGTTGAGTAATTACTATCCTGGAAATACTCGTAGGCTATAAAAGAACGCACACTAAATGGACGTACGACTATAGTTAACGTAATTGCATAGACCATGAGGCATCAAGATTGTGGAGGATTATTGGTTTTAAAAAGTGGCACTACGTGGTTGCTTCATAGATCCGGTCCACCACTGGGAGAATGTTAAAAGGTCTAACATGTTTGCAATAATGTTCTGGTTTTTATTTTGACTTGATCATATTCGCTCTTCGTTGGTTCCCTTCGCTTTGCCGCAGATTCTTAATTTTTTTTTATAATTTTTTTTAATGGTCGATATTTAATATTTTTATTATTAATATTATTTATGGCCCACATATATTATTTTTTATTTTTTATTATTATTTTGTTAGGAACAAACGTTACAACATCTCCCTCATACTCGGTTGTAAAGCGCCTCTCGGTGCAATAATTAATTTAACTAACATAATGAAGTTCTCAATTGACCATAGTTTTTAAAACAATAATACTCATGATGATATTAACAATAATAATTATTAATCCAAATATTAATAATAATGCTAATAATGCTAATAATAATAACAAAATTAATGAATAGTAATCAAGACTATTTGTTTGTTTGCTACCTAAGTATTTGATTATCAACCTAGTACTTCTATACTTATAGACAAAGTACCCTTAAGGGTTTAACAAATCATAATTAATAATTAAATAGTACAATTTTACTGTCGTATATGGAACCATGTTTATACTTAGTTACGACAAATTCTAATAATAATTCCAATTGACGATACTCAAATCAATCATTCATTACAGTACTCACATTTAGTTAAGGATTACTTAACATCTTGCATAACTTTGATTACCTGTCTAGGATCAATGTATAATGACCTCGTTGTTTCACTTACACCATTATTTAACCTATAAGTATTTGTATAATGATACTAGTGTATATATGCAAAGTCTGCATACGTGGCCAACGTATGCATACATCACATATGTACTATAAGTAAGCATATCTTTCTTATGCATATCATTCTAGTTAACAATAACATTGTAGACGTAACAATCATAGATACATAACATAATCAATTTAACATTATGAGTTGTTTAATGGTTTAACAATCCAGGTTTAACATCATTATACGTAGGTTCACAGTAATCAATTAATCAATTACGTTTAGGGGAGGGGTACCTACTACCACTACATAGTGCGATAGAAATCCTAATCCCCAACAATACCAACTAACACATCCTCCCATTATATCCTACCTCTGCATCCTCCCTATCCTTCCTATGCTAGTAAGGATGTGGTGTCATCTTAACCAGCCCGACCCCATATAGAAACCGAGAGAAGTAGCATCGGATAAATAACGGAACTAACCTCTCCTGGAATTAATCTGACTGTCGTCATCACAATTCTAGGGGATCAGCGTGACTCAGCACAACCCTCCAATGACCTCAGGTATCATAAACCATAGGGTGGGAAATGCCTCCATGCCTCTCAACATACTGGGTCTATACCCTGTCAAAATCATACTTTGTTGTTAATGGGATTATCAGTATGTGTCATCGTCTCATCATGTTGGTTGCTAAGATTTAATGTTCATTTTTTACTTATTCCTCATATGATATAATATATTCGGCTACCACATAGCCCCTGTGTCCTACAGATTAGTATTTTGCATACATATTTCTATAACAATATTTCCATTCGATCATTAGTTGGTCCATATTATCAACACCATATCATTTCATCAAATAAAACCATTAAATCGATCACATCATGGGTTGGTATCCACATACCACATGATATATATCACATTTCATGAAGGACAACAATTAAAAATACACTATCATTACGAAAGAAATGATCTCATGATACCTACATCGTAAACATAATAACATCATGAGAATGGTAACATCATAACATCATAATCATAGTATCAACATAAGCATAGTAACATCACAACAATAGTAGCAACATATAATCAGGTCTAACATGCCGAAAATATAGTTTACTCATTCTAGCTGAGTCCAACAGATAATAAGCAAATAAATTGCAATATGTCTGACTGATAAAAACGCCTAGTAAAAATATGGGTCGTTACATACACCCACCCCCCACCCTTCGTGAAACTTCGCCCCGAATTCATGGTCAAAATAGTGAGGGAAAATATCGACTCATAGTCTCTGCGTCCTCCCAGGTAGTAGATCCCGGGCTATACTTGTCCTAGTAGACCTTAAATTGGTCCACATGGTGACTATGGTTCCGTCAAACCCTATGATCAAGTATACATAATGGTTCGACCATGAAGGTTCCCTCGTTCGACACCTGCAATTACTTCCAATGAATTTTCTGAGTTTCATCAGCTATGTATTATCGTAATACATAAACATAAAATACATTATGAGTTCTATGCAAGTGGGGTGGCAGCGGAAGGTGATAAGAAACTGGTCTGATTCTCTCAAGAATCTCAAATGGCCCTATGAAGCAAGGTGACAACTTAGTCCCCTTTCCAAACCAAATGGTACTTTTATTTGGTTTGATGCGAATAAATACATGATCCCCTACCTCATAACTTCTATCAAATCTGTGTACATCAGCATAACTCTTTTTCCTATCATGTGCTTCGTTTAACTGTTTCCTAATTTGTACCACCTATTCCTCCATTTCTTGAATCAATTCAAACCCAATTAAAACCCAATCCTCTAACCTGTCCCAACTAAGTGGTGTCCTGCACGACCTCCCATACAATGCTTGATATGGAGGCATACCAATGGAGCTTTGATGATTTTTGTTGTATCCAAACTCCACTAGAGGAATATATTTCTCCCACTAGGTCTGTTGGTGCATAACATACATCATATACATGTCCTCCATAACTTGATTTACCCTCTCTATTTGTCTTGTTGTCTCGGGGTGTGTCACACACCTCAAAATACCTATATTAAAAAAAAAAATAAGATAAATGCATGTATACTTTTGTACTTCTAACATTATTGAATCAAATTACTTTACTATATTTACATACTAGACTCTAAAAAAATGTTATTTTATGCTAACAGGGTTCAGCTTCACTTCTTGGGATCATAGATCAACCAAGGTGATCCCCTATTAAGGATTCTTTTAGCAACAAGTCAAAGGTTTTGTTTTTGAATGACATCCAAGGTTTAGGAATTAGTCCTAAATAAATTTGTTACACTTGTATGCTAGGCTATGGGCTCTAAGCCTTACTTCTTTTATGAGCATACTAGCTTAGGAATATAAGCATATTTATGTAAGTATTTAAACTTGCATATTTTAGCATGAGGAGGGTTTAAACCCTACAAAACCTTGCATGAAGTTTAGTTTAGATTACTAACATGTAAATTCCACATTGTCCAATTAATAATTTCTTGGTTAATATTGAAGAACTACGGATTGCGTATCCCTATAGTTTTAACAGTTAAATATTAAGGTTTCCACATTCCTGACTTCCGCATTGCGGACTTTGGGTTGTGGGACTCCCATTTTTCAAAGTTTACTTTTAGTGATTCCGCATTCCACACATCCACGGTGCATATGCGGGTTGAGGAACTCCAATTTTATTATTGTTTATTTTTAACGGTTGCGAATGCGGGTTGTAGAACACCAATTTCCAACAGTTTATGTTTAGCAGTTGTACATTCCTGACTTACGCATTGCAGAAATCCAATTTCTGATTGTTTATGATTACGGTTCCACATTCCCGACTTCCGCATTGTGGATACAGGTTGCAGAACTCCAATTTTTTTATTGTTTAAAAACAACGATTCTGTATTCTGATTACAGATTCGGTGGATTCGACGGCTTACGAAAACATTTAACAACTAAACCGGAGCTTAGAAAATGTTTGAGGTTGTAAATAATTAGACTTTATTAATCAAGATCTAGGGTTGGAATGTGTAAAATCATCTTTCTGATATGTTATAAGCTATTCTAACTAAACCTACGTAACAAAAAAATGCGTATTCTAGTCGTTGATGTCCTATAAACATATGCTTATGTTATGGAATTTTATTTCTTTAATCCATTGGGATCTGTATAAGCTTTGACAATATAACTACTTAAATATCTATCTCTGTCAAAAATTATAAACAAATGTATGTTCTATATATACATTTAAATCTATATAAACCTAAATTTATATATATAATAGAGTTATAGATAGAAGTTTGAAATAACCAAAGTAATACAATCAACATAGATATGGTAATATAACTCTTTAACCCAAGCATTCAATCATTTAAAAATACAATTCAATAGAATATAAATAAAAAATATTCAGAATTAAAAATACTAAATGCTACTATAGAGATAATAAAACTTGAACGAGTAGAATAAGCATATTACAACAAAACAACAGTCAATAGCATGCCTAAACATTGTATTCATTCTGGATAATGACTCAAGAATGATATACAATAACTAGTAATTGTAGAATGGTAAAATATTTTTGATAACATATATAAGCAGTATAACCATTATGGTTTACAATTTAGGAATCATTTACAGTAACTAGTAATTGCAGAATGTTAAAAGATATTTGATAACATATATAAGCAGTATAATCATTATGATTTACAATTTAGGAATCATTTGCAGTAAACATACATTGCAGAAATAATGTAAATGGGACCTGAACTAAGTAATGTAATCATTCTGCTTAACAATTTAGATATCATTTACATTAAACAGACATTTTAGAAATAAATAAATGGAACGTGAACCAACAGAGGAAAATGAAAAATGAAGGTCATCGTTCCTCCCAACCAAAATTCCATAACAACCAAACTACTTGTTCTGAAACCCTTGATCTTGTTTGCAGAACCAAAAGGACAAAGACTGGTGACAAAATTCCTCCTGCATAAGCTAGGTCACAATCTCACTTCATCATAAGCCTCCTTTTCATTGGATGAACTCAATACTCAACACATTCTCCCCTTCATCACAAGCCTCCTGCTCATTAGATGAAATCAATGCTTTAACGTCAGTTTTGTCATCGCACCGCAACAACACCAAGAGTGGTTCATAGTTGCGTTGTTTCCCCATATTAGACTATCATTGATGTAACAGAAGGTTGCTTTGCAGGAAGAATCCCTGGAGATCGCGATGAAATTAGAAGCTTCACCTATAGGAGATACTAGCACAGGAATGGTCCAGATCCAAAACCAGCTAGCTACCTTGACATTATAGTTACAGGACATTAAAAAGGGAAAAGAATGAAGAGAAGAAATATGGTGTACCAGATGTAAGGGAGAAGGACACCCGAAGGAACGTTGTCCTTTGTTTCAACATTATGTAGACAGTGGAGCACAAAAACTACTAAATCAGAAGCAAGGTCCATGGTGTGAGATCTATAGAACTAGAAGACACCGGCTAGAAGATTGTTACTTAATCCTGAAATATGTTCGAACACCTAAGAATTTATATTGCACATTTTGTAAATATGTTGGAAACGATGATTCCAACTGTAGAGCATATGAGCTCATGATGGAAAGAAAGAAAGATGTAGAGCATATGCATGGTGGAGTATACAGAGTTCAAGAAGAAACACCATAGAACAAGGATAGTGCGCAGTATGATCAAGGCGCATACAGAGGCCATGGAGGATTCCGCAGAAGAGGAAGAAACACTGAATCAGGACAAGGAAGAGGGAAAGGCCAGATGATCTGTTATAACTATGGTTAACCTGGTCATTTGTCTAGAGACTGTACCAATGCATGTACTACCTGTAGTTACTGCAAATATTTTGATCATTTCATTGAGGCATGCCTAGTGTTAGTAGCAGAAATGCAAAAAAGAAAGAAAGAAGCACCTAACCCGAATCTTCAGATGATCACAATAGAGAAAAGGACTAGATATCCACATATTAATGTTGTGACGTGGAGTGGCGTTTCCTTAGGAACAGAAAAAGATCCAGAAGCTTCTACGTCTGGAGATCACCAAACCATGCAGACCCCTGCTGAAGCGGTCTGTATTAGAAAATCAACTAGGAGAGCACCTGCTTTCAATCTCAAGAAAAACAAAAATGCCTTTGAAGAAGCACGAGACATCTTCAAAGAGACAACACCTATGTCTCCAAGAATCCCTTTGCGATGTGAAATAGTGCACATACAAGATATGCCAGCAGGATATGATCAAACCAGTACCACAGTAGAAACAGGCACTTCTGTTGCACAGTTCCTACAGAGCTGCATGAAATTATTGAAGAGCGCAGATGTTGTAGTGGAGTTGCAGAATTTACTAAACCAATATGATCCATGCAGTAAGACGAATAATTCCCAGAGCACAGTTCACCATATCAAGAACCATAAAAGAACAGGTCGAGAAATGAGGCTCAGTGTGCAGATTGGAGATTATGAGATCGATGAGATAATCGTTGATTTAGGATTTAGGATCAAAGGTAAATTTCTTGAGGAAGCATACATGGAAATAGATGGGGAAACAAAGGTTAGCATGGTCACCTATCCAGTTGAGATTAATGAATCAGCAGAAGGTGATTCCCTTTGGAAGACTCACGAATGTACTTGTGGACATCGATGGGGTTAGAAGTTCTGTGGACTTCAAGGTTATCGAGATGACTGATGACAGTAACCCATATCCATCATTATTGGGGATAGACTAGGTGATGGATAACCTCGCTATTATCAGCCTAAAAAACCAAAAAGATGATCTTCGAAGGGCAGGATATTAGGGTCATCGCACCCTTGGACCCTTCGCAAGGAAAACGATAGAGTGAGCCAATTTAGGAAGAATCCATAGCACAAGATCTTGATTGCATCTACAAGATGACTACGGATTAGGAAGACTACATTAATCCTACGGTGGATGGAGCACTTACATGGCGATGTGAAAGTTCTTGCGTATCAAACTCCAACGCAGGACTGGAAAATTGGCAAAGCAGAATGCATGAATTATCTGCTAGGCGATGTGCGTAGATCACCAAATATTTGCGCTGGATTGGAACCAAGGTAAGTCCAATCCCCACTTATGATGGTTCAACCAACGTCTATTCATTTATTCAAGAATATACTGTATCAGTTTCAACTGAACATAGGATACCAGCATTGGATATAGCACTTCGCGAGACACCTGCCAGATGGTGGGCCGCGCATAAACAAACGTTGACCACATGGGAACAGTGCAAACATATGATGCAAATCATATTAACAGAGAAAGTCACACTGAAAATGGAAAACTATAATGGACAAATAGATCCAAGGGATAACATAGAAATTTGTTCAGAAGCATGGATAAATAGACCACAGACAGAATGGGTTCATCTGTTTGTGCACACATTAGAGAAAATTCTAGGAGATTGGTACACAGACGCCGAACTTCGCAGAGAAACAGTAGATTGGTCTATCATGACTGCAAACTTTTAGAGAACTTTCAGCTTTGAATATGAATCCCCATGCATAAATGAAGCTTTGCATATCATCAAACAAAGGATATTTGAAGCCGAATTCCCAAGTATAAACGAGGCATTAGAGGAAATCAAAGAAAATATATTTGAAGATGTAAAGGTACCGCTAAACCTACAACCAGAATGGGAAAGATAGATATAACATGCCCTTGTATGTTATAATCTTGCTGAAAATGAAGAAGAATAGGAGGAAAGTGATGAGGAGGATCCATGCAAAATCAATATACCCAAATCTGAAGGCATGCGTGATGTAGAGGGAGCTCCATTAGAAATTTCAGATATGAGCGGACCTATCAAGACAAGAAAGGCTAATATTGGCACAAGTGAAGAGCCGAAGTTCACGTGCATTAGGGACTAGTGGGATGATGAGATGGTTGTACAGATCATAAACCTTCTACATGAGTATCGGGATTTGTTTCCAACGAAGTTTTCCGAAATGAAAGGAATTTCGGGAAACTTGGGGGTTATAATTATACCTCTCAATCCAATCACGAAGCCCGTAAAGCAAAGGCCTTACAGATTGAATCCTGGATATAAAGAGAGAGTGAAGGAGGAGATTGATAAGATGCTTGATGCATGGATCATTGAGCTAGTTGAAGAATCAGAGTGGATAAGCCCGATGGTTATCCAAGATAAAAAGACAAAAGGTTAAATTAGAATCTTCTTAGACCTAAGGAAGCTGAATGATTCTTCGTTGCATGACCCATTTCCTACTCCATTTACAGATGAAGTATTATACAATGCTGGAGGAAATGAGGCTTATTCTTTCACTGATGGATTTTATGGATACCATCAGATTAGGATTGATGAAGCAGATAGACATAAGACCACATTTGCTACTGACTCGGGATCATATCAGTACAAAGTTATGCCTTTTGGGTTGAATAATGCACTTTCTATATTTTCCAAAGTTTTTTTGGCTGCATTCAAGGACTTTATCCATAAGTTTTTAGAGATATATTTTGATTATTGGACTATCTTTGGTTTACTCAAGAACCATTACGAGAAACTGAGAATGATGTTAGCTAATTGCAGACAAAATACGATTTATTTGAATTTGAAGAAATGTATCTTTTGTGTGCCCTATGGAATTTTCTTGGGACACATTGTCTGTAAAAAGGGTTTGATGGTTGATCCTGTGAAGATCATAGCTATTTTGAACCTGCCAGCAGCGAATTTAGTGAAACAACTTCGCACCACATTGGGACATACAAGGTAGTATAGAAAATTTATTAAGGGTTATGCACAGATAACCGCACCAATGGAGAAGTTGTTGAAGAAAGAAGTACAGTTCATCTGGAACGCAGAATGTGAGCAAGCCCTAGACACACTAAAAGAGAAAATGGCAACTGTGCCTATCCTTGTCTTTCTGGATTGGGACAAGCAATTCCATGTACACATTGATGCTTCGTCCATTGCACTTGGTGTGGTGCTAGCACAACCAGGTGAGGGACGCATTGACCATCCTATTGCATTCTCAAGCAGGAAGCTCTCATTAGCTAAAAAGAATTATACAACCACAGAAAGAGAAGGTCTAGCTATGGTGTATGCACTGCATAAATTTATGAACTATTTTCTCAGTGTGTACTTCTCAATGTTTACTGATCACTTAAAGTATTTGGTCAATAAACCAGTGTTAAGGGGGAGAATATGCAGATGGATACTACTCTTACAAGACTATGATTTTGAAATTGTGGTTAGGCTAGGAAGATTGAACCTAGGACCTAACCATCTATCAAGGATCGAGTCAGGCGAAGAACCTACCAATCTTGAAGACAATCTTCCTCACGCGCAGTTATTTGCCATAGAGGTCGCAGATGAGTATTACAAATATATTGTCAATCGAATTTTTGACTACGGGGTTGGCACCCATAGAGTTCACTAAGAAACTGAAGAAGCAGTTGATAGTCAGAGCAGCAGACTTCACTATCATAGCAGGACAACTATACAAGCTAGGCCGGATGAAGTGTTGCACAGATGTGTGTTGGAGCATGAGAAGCCATTCATATTGGCTGATGCACATTCAGGTGCATCTAGAGGCCACTACGCAGGAAGAGCTACTACCCATAATATATTGAGAGCAGGGTTGTGGTGGGATACAATCCATAAAGATTCAAAGGAACATTTCCAGACTTGCGATGTCTACTAGAGGACTGGAAAGCCGTCACAAAGATATGAAATGTCATTAAAACCATAATTGACACTACAAGCATTTGACAAATGGGCTATTGATTTCATGGGACATATTAACCCACCGGAAAAGAGGACTGGTGCAAAATACATTATCACTGCGACTAATTATCTCACCAGATGGGTAGAGGCTAAACCAGTGAAGGACTGTAGCGCAACTACTACTGCACAGTTAATCTTTGAGAACATCCTTACTAGATTTGGATGCCCGGAGACTTTAATGAGTGATCAAGGGACTCACTTTTTGAACAGAACTATTGAATCCCCTACTGAAGAGTTCCACATCTACCATCATAGGAGTACACCATATCATCCTCTGGCTAACGGAACTGTTGAAGCTTTCAACAAGGTATTGGAGAATGCATTGACAAAGGTATGCAATGTAAACAGGGATGATTGGGATCTGCGCATTCTAGCTGTGTTTTGAGCATATAGGACCACTTGCAAGAAGTTGACATGCAATACACCTTCCAGATTGGCCTATAGACAGGAAGTTGTGATGCCGATGGAGTATATTGTACCAAGCTTAAGGATTGTTGTATTCACAGGCATGGAGGATGAGCAAAAAATAGAAGAAAGGCTTCTACACTTGGTTGGATTGGAGGAGGATCGCTTCATTGCAGGATCTCACCAGCAAGTGTAGAAATATAGAGAAAAAGCATGGCATGATCGGCACATCAAAAACAAGTCCTTTCAGGTAGGTGACCTAGTCCTCTTGTATGATAATAATTTTATGAAATTTTCTGGAAAATTTAAATTGCATTGGATTGGGCCATATATTGTTATGCATGTTACTAACGGTGGTGTAGTTCAGTTAGCCATGTTAGCCGAAGATAAATTACCAGTTTTGGTGAATGAAAGTAGACTAAAATCCTATTGGAAAAGTCCTACTTCGTAGAACCCTCAGTGATTGAAAGAGAACGGAGTTTCTAAGTGTCAAGTACAGTTGAAATTGGGCACTATAAATTCAAACGAGTCTGTACATAGTTTTGGTTCGATCGTGAAGTTTGATGAAAAGAATGCATTGGTCGTGCAGCACTAGTCAAGAAATGAAGCTGTGCATGAAAAAAAAAATATGAAAAGAAAAGAAAAATCCCGCAGTTGCGAAGCTCAAAATGTAGTTGCACAGTTCAAATAGACCAAGAAGAGAGATTTCAGAACAAAGAAGAAAAACACCTTGAAGTAACCATGTCGGAATAATGACAACCCACTGTGCAGTTCGACACAACACTCTGAGAAACTAGTCGTTACAATGTCGGTCGAAAAACTAGCCATTATACAGTGATTTTGCCGATGGTCGCTTAAGCGTTTAACACAAAAATAGATGTTCTAAAGTAGTTAATGAAGGAAAGGACCCCAATCTTCAATGGATGTGGCCAACGGACATGCCATTTAATGCTTTTCTAGCAGTTGATTGGCACAACGAAGCTCAACTCTGCCTATAAATATCGCTATGTCTAGACTCGTGGGCGTTAACGAAACTCTGAAATTTTCCCGCACACCATAGTTCAATCTGTTTCCAGTAAGTGCTCGGTTATCCTGTGAGTCTGCAAAGAACAGTCCAGTGAATGTCTGACGATTCTGAAGTTGAGAAAGAGTCCACAATCGAGCAGGATGTGAGGGTGTTTAAGAAAAACGGGCTTGAAAGGTTGATGAGCACCCCTTCTAAGAAGGTTGTTACAAAACACGGACAAGGTTCACATCGTTCGCCACGACACTCTACACAAATCCAAACCAAGGGTAAGGAACCCATAGTTAAGAAATTCAAGGTAAAAGTAATGGGCTCCAAGCTACCAGAAGTTCCACCAGGGGATAAGGAGTTGCCATTAACCTTGATGCCAGAGTATATCTCTCTGTGCATAGCAGATGCACCAGCGGTAAAGCTCTCCAGAAACGCGAAGTATGAGATACCACTTCTGCCCATATCCAAACATGTAAAACCATAAGCAAATCTGCTGGGTAAGCTCGTGGAATGTAAGTTCGAATATTATGACTATTGCAACAGTAGAAGGATCCAGATGAGCCAAATACCCACAATCTAAGCCAGATAGATATATGTGTTGGAAGACGGATGTGAAAAACAACCAGTTGTTGGTTGCGCAGAGTTGGTTGTATGAAGTAGTGGAATTAGGGTTGCTGAACCTATTGAGGCTTCTGCACTTCGACTGGAGCCCAAAAATTAACACCGTGGTGCGTACACTCATATCCCACACACACCAAGGCTACCTTTGGATGGACATAAATTTCGACCTCAAGATCGACCATATCCGTTGGATCACAGGGCTAAGCAAGCGGGGTGAAGACCCTAAGAAGTTCTTTGCCGAAAAAACCAGAGACAAAGAAGTCGTCGCGCAGATGAAGGAGGAATACCAGATTCCAAAAGGCAAGAGAGGGTTCTTCATAGACGATATAAAAGATGATGCTACGCAGTTTGTAGTACAACTGCTAGCAGGGAAAATATTGTAGAAGGCTAGACGTTTAGAAGTACCAGCCGACGCAGTGCTCCTTGGGGTGAAGGTAGCGTAGGGTGAAAGATTTAACTGGTACAAATATTTATTGAACGAGTTTCTTGAAGATGTCCATGAAACTCAGGTAAATGGTGCTGCTTTCCATTATAGTTGGTTGATGCTACTGATTTTCTTTAGAGGCTGGAAGGACGTAAGGCACGATGTTGGCCTCACCTCTCCCAGCAATGACTGTCGAGGACCTAGGTATGAAAATGTCTTGGAAAATTTGATGCCAAAAAGACATCGTGCATCGAATGAAGTTTTCTACACATAGTACGAGCTGCTGTGTGATGTCATCATTCACACACTACACATATCCAAAGAGGTAACATCTAAGTATATTCACACTTTAAATTTTTTCGTTGACATGCATTCCATCTACATTTTAGCGAAGGCACAGAAAAAGAACCTGGAATGGTTCCAAGGGAACTATCACATGGATGAAGCAGATATCGACCTCATTATGAAGGAATGTTTGGATGAATGGAAGGTCAAAGGACCTATGATCATCAACAATGACTCTGAATAAATTAATCTAATTCCAACAACGATTGTTGAAGAGTCACCAGCAGGGAAAAGGAAAGAACCCGGAAGCTCAGTACCAGAGAAAAACCAGAAAAAGAAGCAAAAAGATTCGAAGGGCCAATTGGACGCGAAGCAACATGATGATGATTATGATATGATCGCATCCACGGTCACTGCGCACCTAGAATACATCCTGAACCTCAAAGACACTAAGACTGAGGAGATTCAAGCAAGTAGGCAACAAAATCACACCGTGCTGCAAGGCATAGCAACGAAGTTTGTGAAAGTCTAGTGTGAGTTGGCTTTGACTCGAGAATCAGAGTTGGAAGGAAGGTCAGGGGACACATCGCAGCCAAAGAAAAAAGCTTCAGCCCTGACCTTCATAGAAAAACCTTGCATCATCCGCTTTGACCCACTCAATGTCATTTTACCGCGCGATGAATTAGCTGCGGGCGCATAGAGAATAGAGAATGTGGACATCAACATCGCGATGCTGCAACTATAGGGCTTACAGAATCTGCACCTGCAAGTTGTGGAGGAGATGCATGATAGAGACATGTTCACTTTAAACCAGCACCATGACTTACAAGGAAACTATAGAATGCTGCAGGAAGAAACCGCAAAGAAATGTAGGGCACTTGATACTGCACATGAGCAACAAAGAAGGATACAGAAGACTGTTGCTTCAATCTGCGCGGATATACCAGAGTGCAATGAGCAGCCAGAGCACGCAGACACTATAAAGAAGATCAGCTCGGTAGTCAGCGATCTTAAGTCTGAAATGGAAGACATGGAGATAGATAATAAGGTGAATATTTCCTCTTTAAAAGCAGATAACCAACCGAAGACACCACCAGATCAGGATGAGCTCAGAGCAACAGAAGTGAAAGATTTTGTAGAAAGCATATCCAGTGAAGTGGATAAGTGTCAAAACTTGATGGACGAAGCTACGAGAGTGTTTATTGTAGTGCAAGAGGACCCTCAGCTGCTGCAGGTCCAAACCAGTTTGCAGAAAAAGAATCCAGCATTAGATGCTCTGAATGCAGAGATGAAGACCCTGCTACCAAAAGATTGTTGTGAGGAAAATGCACCTATAGTTCAGGGGAGAAACTACCAACTTATAGGTATGAAAGATAGACCTACAAATGTTCTTCAATCGCAACTAGTAAGCAAAGATATTTAAGGTTAGAAAGGTGAGTACCTTATTAATAAGGTTGATCCAAGCTTTCCCTTCCTTGCTCTTCAATGTTATCCAATATCGCAATGCCCACACCTGCAAAACAACTTGATACCTTTCTCAAATACATTTGACTACATATATAAGGCTGATATCCATGACATAATAAGACATCAAACTATAATCAAACAGTAACCAAATCTAAGACACACATAAATAGGTCATCTTTGGAAAGGAAAGAACGTCTGATCTTTATTAATGAATGAAGCAAGTACATAAAGTTATACCTTCCCTCAAGCTTGGAACTTCATGAAACCTAGATTCAAGGTCTCTTACTTCTGTTCTCCAAGGATCCTAACCTCTAATCAGCTGTGCTAGGTTTTATCAGAAACTGAGGCCCAAGAGAGGGGGATGAGGATCTCCATTCGTCCAACATAACATTGTTATAGGCTTGGTCCCGTCACATGGCCCTTCTACCTTCCTTATATAGTCAATGAAGGAGTGGAAAAGTATTTATAACTGATTAGGAGGTTTCCAAACCAACTCATTTCAACCAAAATTCGAGATTTTGACTAGTTCAGGAAAGTGCCATACTCTTCCTACTGCAAACCAGCACATTTCTCAAGGTGTGCACTACTATATTGAAGCAGAGTTGCATATTTCTGAGGGTGTGCACTACTTTATTGAAATGGAGTTGCATATTTTCCATGGTGTGCGCTATTCTATAGGCATAAGAGTCACACACACATCCTAGTATTCCCTACTCTATGCATAGGAAACCAGCGTTTTTGGAGAAAAATGGCCAAAAACAGGGTTTTCTGATGATTTTCAGGAGATGGTTTGGTCTCGAAAAATGTTCCTAGTTGTTATAACCATCGAATGGGCCAAGAGTGAGGTAATTTCAACAAATTTTAATGTCCCAAATGACCCTTCAATCCACAAGTGTCCTGTTGTGTGACTAAACTTGATCTCACGAAGTGTCGTCATGCAACTAAGCGATACAAGTGTCATCACGGACGGAGAAGTGTCATTTTAAGCTATAATGGATGCCCCCTAATGTATGAGGTTAGAGGGAGTGAGGTAAACGATGGCTGAAATACATTATAAATAACAAAGAGTTGAATCATGGAGGAACTAGAGAAACCAAGAATCATAGGCTCAAATGAAGTACCTGAAAGCAAAGGCAATGTCAGACAAACTTATCCTTGGGGTAACTATCCATGTTCAAATAGTGGAACATGACCTCCAAGAGGATACAATAATGATCCAAATAATGACGTATATATCATGGCCACTAAAATACAAGAGTGGATCGATGAGGAACAAAAGTGTAAACATAGCCACATAAATACAAGGTGGATCTATGTCAAAACTGGAGAACATAGCCATAGAGAAGAAGGTGGATCTATGTCTCATCAAGAGCAAAAACGAGTGTGGCTTAGTCTTGCGCAACTTGGGCGATAACATAAATGAGGTGATGCTATCGAGGATCCCAATGTCTTTATCCAAAACAAACCCAAGGTACAAACCTATCCATGCGAATAAATGAGTTGATGTCGAACATGGGAGGTATCGTTTGATTACCGGTCATTGATGTATACCGTTAACAAACGCGAGCGTGTCCACCAATAATGAAAATGGAACCCAAGGTACCTAGTACATTCAAGCAAGTGCAAATAAATGGTCTTGCCGTCGAACACTTGAAGAATCCACTGAATAGGAGACATTGATGCATTCCCATCTATCCAATAGCGAGGGAAACTGCCACTAATGACGCAATCCCCAAGGTACTAACTGAAACTCTAAACTTCCTTCCCAGAGCACAATGAGTTGAAGTTGATGGGAAGAAGTCTGTTGGAAGGGAGACGTTAAGGACTCCTCCATCATCCAACACGAGGGACACTCAACAGGTATGAGCTGATTTGGAGTAGGACTGAACACATGATGAAACTTACTGACACCAAGGAATGGTCGACGCATGAGGTCAAGGCAACTACAGAATGGTCGACACAGGTTATATCCTTGAACAGTGAGCACGACACAAGAGTGACTTAGGAAACTTTTAACACAAAGAGACCACGATGCAAATCTGCAATGTAGGAGACATTAAAAGATTCTCCATATGATTGGAAGACTAACCAAATGGAGTAAGAACTCTGAGATCAGGTTTATCCTAAGGCCAACAATAGAACCCAACTTGTTTGATAGACTCAAAACAGGTGCTTTGTTCAAGGAGATAGTAGACTTGCTGCCATCATATTGAAAGATATTTTAATATTTTTCCCTTACCTTTCCTTTTGCATTTTTTAACAAGCTTGACAAAGAGCTAAAGCATGCCCGACGGTATTTTCATATTTAAGGAGTCTGGAAAACCTAGAAGAAAACTCCATACACCTATCCGTGGATTTTATATCGAGTGCGGATTGGTCTGTGCTCAGCGGTGTTTTCTTGTTTATAGAGTTGAAAAACTTAAATAGTCCTCTATCAACCATCTCGTGGATTTCACATCAAGCCCGAGTAAGTGAATGCTCGCTTGGTGTTTTCACATTTCGAGAGTCTGAAAACCCTAAAAACGACTCCAAAGGTTCTTTTTCGGAAATTTATTCTCCTTCCACGAAAAAGTGTAAAATAATGGAAGAAGAACTCTTCTAGCGCATACCAGAGTATACCTTTTCCGTAAAGTATCCACCAAGGCTCGGAAAAGGGGCAATTCTATACCTAAGTGGATGTCAGTTCAGTTATTTTAATGAGCCCAAAAAGACAACTATGCTCGGCAAACTTTTCCTATTTAAGGAGTTTGAAAAGGGATTAAAAGAACTCCATAGGGATCTTTTCCGTAAAGGTTTAACGAGCCTGAAAAGATAAACTCGTGACCTCCTTACTGTTTTTAATGAGATCAAAGGAGATACAGAAAAATGCTCATAACTTCCTTACTGTTTTTAATGAGCTCGAAGTGAAGATGAAAGAAATGCTCATAGCCTCCGTACTGTTTTTAACGATCTCGAACGAAAGGTGGACGACTGCTCATAACCTACTTACTGTTTTTAACAAGCTTGAAGTAAAGGTAGAAGAATGCTCAAAACCTACTTATTGTTTTTAATGAGCTCGAAGTAAAGGTAGAAGAATGCTTGTAATGGGAGGAGACGAGTGTCAGGGACATGCAAAACTAGCTCCAAGCACATGGAACAAAGCTATGCCTAATCCAAGGAACATGAGCAAGATAAGGACACTCAGGGTGTGTCTCCTCTAGGTAAAAGGTATCAAATTGCGAAGGAAAAATGATACAGAGATTAGTGCAAATGAGATCAGAGATGAGGCTTATATAATGAGCTAAAAGCGTGGAAGCCAGCATCAGGCTCATTAGCGCAAGCGGGATCATAATAGATGCATATGCAATTTGAACACAAATATGGGAGCCTTATCAGGGATGGCCAAAAATATATGAGGAAGAAATATATGAGGCTTCTTCTCAAGGTCATGGTAAATATAGAAAGGCTCCCAAGCCTATGAGAAAAACTCAGCATGGGCACCAGAATGGAATAAAGGTGCTGACCAGGGTGACCCATGTTAGGTAGGCTCTTCTATCGGACTGGTGCACAATGCATAAAGATATGGCTAACAGACCAATATCCAACAGGTTCGATCCTATTGCAAATTCGGATGGAAAAAGGTTCAAATGCAACATAACAGTGGGGAAGCCTAAACCTATATGCAAGATTCCGAATATACCTGTCATGGTCGCACAAGGTGTCGAAAAAGACCAGTAAGCAAGTATAAATATAGCTAAGAATCCTATCTCCAAGAAACATTAGTACCAAGATCATATCTAAAACATATGTAAAGAAAGACCCGATACAAGTCACTGTGGTAGAAATACTTTTAACTTCACTATCATCAACAGCAAGCATAAACAAGGCAGAGTTTTCAAATGAAGACTTTATGGTACCCAATCCCAAGGACTTACAATCAACAAGATCGACTTCAAGATGAAGATCAAAGTTGAAGGACATGATGGAGTCTGTAGAAACAAATTCATCATCACGGGAGTTGAAAATTCTAGAAGCAGAATCAAACTCAGCAGGAACACTGATTTGCAGATATATAGGAGAGTCCAAAGACTCAATAGTAGGAAGATCATAATTTAAGGTAAAACTAAGGCTGGACATGACTACGACTGGATCAACATCCAAATGAATGGCATCCTGTACTATGGAATCTAGGAAAACTTCATCAGAAGGAAGTATATTTTCCCAGATAGAACACATATCTAAACATTCAGATGGAGGTGTCACTTGGTCAAAAGCTGGGACTAAGTCTCGAGAAGTTAAGCATGAACTCAGAGACTTCTTCTTAGTAGCAGTTGAACTCAACGAAAAATATGCCACATAAGTCCCATGTGACATAGTAGTTCCTAATGACGAGGGATCTGACTGGTCTACGGTTGGGTAATAAGGAGGATCAATGAATGCAAGCTAGTCGATAGTGACGGTGCTTTCGTTATGAGGAAAATGCATCACACGAAAGAGCATAGACACTACAACATGCATAGCATAAATGTAATCACACCCTACGATCATATCAAAGTCCATAGGGTCCTTTAAAACCATAAAATCAACTAAGACTGTTTTTCCACCCAAGGTAATAGGTGCCTGACGGAGGAATCCGAACGGTTCACTAGGTATTTTATCGAAGGTCAACAGCCAATTAACAACTAGAATAACATTAGGGAAACCCAAATCTCTCCAAGCATAAGAGGATAAGATACTAACAGAAGTCCTTCATCAACAATACATCGATCAACCGTATAGTTCCCAATATCAACCTTTATTTGGAAAGGTGTCGAAGAAGGAAGACGAGGCTTGGCTAGACTATTTCAATCAAAGGAAATGATCCTAGGGCTTGGTAGGGATTCACATTGCACATATGAAGTGTCCCATTTTTTCATAAACATCCAAACTGGTAATACAGAAGACTTCCGCAGTAGGTGCATCAATCTTTGCAGGACTGATGGGATCGGTCGAAGATTGCATCGATTCGATCACTTCACTCTCCAAAGGAAGAGTGGGGTCGACCAAAGATTGCATTAGTTCAACCACTTTATCAACCAAAGGTTGATCTGACTATAGGGAATCTATAGACAACTCAGGAACAGAGGTTCCTTCATACATGGACCACACTCTTCATGCCCCTGGAATGGCAGGGCATCGGTGAGTAAGGTGATCTCCCTTACAATTTTTACAAGGGAACTTTGGTTTTCGTCCTATAGGTTTAGACTCCTTTACAACGTCAGTACTCTCAACATGACTAGCATTGGCTGATAGTTTTCCCCCAGTATGACTTGCAGTGACTGGTTACTCAGAAGCAGAAGACTTTTGAACTAAGGAACACACTTTTTGCACTTCTCGAAGTACAGGGCACAAATAAGTAAGGTGGTCTCCCTCACAAAACTTGCAAAGGAACTTATACTTCTATTTATTGGGTTTTTCGAGAATTTCAACTCCCTCAGCATGACTTGCAATGGTTGATATGGTGTCTCCAGTATGACTCACAGGAACTGGTGACTTGTCATTAATCTGACTAGCAGTGATCAATGACGTGTCCTCAACATGACTGACAGCAGTTGAAGACAAACTTTCAGTGTGATTTTCAGTGACTAAAATTTTTCTCCCAGCATGAACTCCAGAGGCTGAGTAAGTACCCCCTACATGATTTATAGAGGCAGGGTGCTTGCCCCCAGCATGACTTGCAGTGGCTGGGTTGCTGCCCCCTTGTTTTGGCATCTTCTTCTCATTCTTCCTCCGTCTATTCCTTTTAGACTACTGGTTACTAGTATTGATACTTTCACCATATGAGGTAGAAGGAGAAGGAGAAGATGTTACTGGCAAAGAAGGAATAGGGTTCTGATGCTCTTGATTTGAGGTGCTTACAAAAGAAGCGTCAGGAGCATGCAAGGAATTTGGAGTGGAGAACAACCAAACCAGTAGCCCTATAGTGAATCCAAGAAGATTAAGTGTTAGGATATTTAGACACTTAAGAATTAGTTAAGATCAACTTGTGTAATATATCCGTTAGGGATAGTGTGTTTCTTTAGTATGCATTAGTATGCATTTGTAAATACTTAATCCGACGGTCACGATATGTTTCCGACATAGAGTGATCTAACAGCTCAACTTCTCTTAGATCAAACCTAACCTTGATCCATGGATTAACACCCAATTGGTCCATCATCTCTATTTAAAGAGCATGGAGGGTCATTGCTTAGTTGATCGATTATGAGAAGCTCATTTGTAACTTTCTTTCTTTGCATAATAAATTGTCTCGTAGAAGCTATTTGGCCGGGGGCCGTGGATTTTTTCCCTCAAGAGGGTTTAAACCACGTCAAAACATCGATGTGTTGATCTGTGATCTGTTTGTGTGAAGTGGTTGCTCTTGGTGTTCGGTCCTTTGGTAGTACCCTATGTACCCGAACATGGTATCAAAGCTTTTATGAAGTGCCGCTTCCAGTTATGATCTAGATCTTGAACTGCTGTTGCCGAAACTCGAAAGGGTTTCTAGTTCTGGTATTTCTGTGCATTTCTAAGCTGTGGGAGGTGTTCCATTGCGTATGGAGGATCGAAAACGGTTCCCGGTTGCTCCAGAAACGCGTATTTCATCAGATCTGAAGGTATAATGTTATAGTGACGCATTTTTTTATTTTCTTCTTTTAAAAGGAAAAAATCTCATATTGCATCATTTTTTTTACTGTTAGTTTTTTTTTGGGTTCGGATTGTTGCTTTCCCGTCTGGGTATGCTCTTTGGCATGCACCTTGAGCGATCTCAGCAAATCAGAAACATAAAAGGAAAGGGTTTTTCTCGGCTGCATATGCTCTTTGCCGTGCACCTTGCGCGATCTTGGCAAATCAGAAACAGAGAGAAAACGTAGACTTTCAGGGAAAGCTAACAAGATCTAACTCCACATGTGTGGAAAAGTTTTTTTGTTTCGATTTCTGGTGTGTTTTGCAGGAAAAAGGGCAAGCACGCAAACCGAGCAAGAAGAGTAAAAAAAAAAAAGGCTCCTTCCTCATTCCCATATTTTACATAGCTTTTAATTTAGCTCACTTGGTTCAAAGTTGCTTTATTCCTTAATAGGTCTTGAGTTCAAGTCTTAGGAAGTTACTTTTAAAAGAAAAAGTGCATGCAATTTCTATTTTCAAGTTATTTTATTGTAAAAGTGCATCTCACTTAAATAATAAAAAATAAAAATACAAGTGAGTCACTTAAGTTTTTTTTGTTGCACTATTTAAAAGTAATATCATTGTAAAAGTGAAATCACTTATTTTACAAAAGTGGTTCACTTAAAGAAACTTTCTTGTAAAGTGATTGTCAAAAGGTTCATCTTGGGAAGAGGGGGTTCTTTTTTTTTTTGCTAGACATTCTCTAGCTCCCACGTCACTATTGGGGACATCTTCAACAGTTTCTTTGTTCAAGCATAACTTCATCATACAGAGTCAGTTTTCAATGCCGTTTTTTTTTTAAACCGCCTATTTTTTTGATCTCTTCACATCTAGACTATTGGTTTCTACTTTAATAGCCATTAATTTACAAATATGGCCGCCCCTTGTGATATTCTACTTAACAGTTCCAACTATTTCTCATGGAAATCTCGTATGGAGGATGTTCTACGAAGTAGGGGACTTTTCAGAATTACAACAGGGAAAGAAAAAGGACCCACTGATGATGATAAGAAAATAAAATGGGCAAATAGATGTGATGAAGCTCGTGGATTGATTGGGATGTCAATCTCTACTGATTTGCGATTCCATATATCTGGAATTGATGAACCTAATGCTGCTTGGGACAAGTTGGAATCTGTGTTTGGTAAACACAATGAAATTCGAGGTCACCAACTCGAAAATGAGTTGATTTCTTTAAATCCAAGTGACTTTTCATGCATTCAAGATTATTTATCTAAGTACAAAACTCTTAAACTCTTATGTGCAGAATGTAAGATTGAGAGGGAAGACAAACAATGCATTTATCATATTCTTTCCAAACTTGGACCTGCATATTCTGTTTTTATATCTACATTTTACTCCATGAAAGCATCCTTGAATGCAGCTAGCTATCAAGAGACTAATCTTGAATCCTTTTTTGATTCCTTGATTAGGGAACAAGATAAACTCATTCATCTTGGAATAATCAACAATGCAGATACATCTGGGAAAGCCTTATTGTCCCAACAGAAAGAAAAGTCCAAGCCTCCCAAGAAACAAAATTTTCGCAATAATAAGTCACACAAGGGTCCAAAACCCTCTCAGTCAGCTCCTTCTTTAAAAAATGATAAAGGATCCAAGCCAAAAGGAAAGAAGACTGGGCGTCATTGCAACTATTGCGGGAAAGATAATCATGATGAATCTAAGTGTTTCAAGAAGATGGAAGCCTTGGAAGCAGCAATGAAGAAGCACCACATCATCCTAGATTCGTCTTCAGAATCTGCCTCTCATGGACATGCACTTTGTGCTTCTGGTTATTCTTATAATGCATCTTCTTCTTCTACTTCAAATGAATGGCTCATTGATTCTGAAGCATCTTATCATATGGCTAAGGATCAAGCCATCTTTTCTACTATGCATGAATGTAACACCAAAAAAATATTTGTTGGTGATGATAGATCTCTAAGTGTTGTAGGAGCTGGAACAGTTCCAGTAGATAATGGTCATTTT
This sequence comes from Larix kaempferi, assembly GCA_027924585.1. Classification (NCBI taxonomy): domain Eukaryota; kingdom Viridiplantae; phylum Streptophyta; class Pinopsida; order Pinales; family Pinaceae; genus Larix; species Larix kaempferi. The sequence goes on from BSBM01000140.1 coordinate 687,010, forward strand.
AGTGATGTACTATGTGTTCCAAGAATTTCCTGCAATTTGTTATCAGTCTATCAGATCACTCATTCTGGTGAAGGTAAAACTGTGACCTTTACACCTCACCAAGTTGTAATCAAGGATTTTAAAGATCCTCAATAGGTCCTAGCCCCCTGAATTATTGATGATATTACCAGGTTGTACAAGTTTAACAACTTTGGGTCATCACCTTTCCCTTCATTTTTTGTTGCTCATAGTGATAACTTGATCAAACTTTGGCATGAGCAATTTGGTCACTTAAATTATCGCTCATTGCAACAACTATGTAAAGAAAATATGGTGATAGGTCTTCCGATGGTATCTTGCAGGGATGGTGTTTGCTCCGGTTGTGTACTCGAAAAACATCATCGTCACAGTTTGGACAAACGTGCCTCTTGGCATGCCTCGGTTTCCTTGGAGCTTGTGCATAGTGACTTGTGTGGTCCTCTTCCATCTGCTTCATTTTCTGGTTTCAAATATTTCTTAACTTTCATTGATGATTACACCAGACGCACTTGGGTTTATTTCCTAAAACTTAAGAGTGAAGTATTTAACATGTTCTTGGCCTACAAGGCCCTTGTGGAAAAACAATCTGGTCATCAAATTATTAAGTTAAGATCTGACAATGGAGGAGAATATGTTAACAATAAGTTCACTACTCTCTGCACTGAACAAGGCATCCAACAACAGCACACTGTTCCATATACACCACAACAAAATGGTGTAGCTGAGTGGAAGAACCGCACTTTAAAAGAAATGGATAATTGTATGATCCAATCTAAGGGACGAAGTCTTCAATTTTGGGCGGAAGCCATTAATTGTGCAAATTACATAGTTAATCGCACCCCCACTAAAGCATTACAAGGTATAACACCGGAAGAAGCATGGAGTAAAACTAAACCTGATGTAAGTCACTTCCGTGTGTTTTGTAGTGAAGCATGGGCTCACATTCCGGATGAAAAATGGAAAGCATTGCAGCCTAAAAGTGAAAAGTGCATATTTGTTGGATATTCTGAAGATGTAAAAGGTTATAGACTTGTTCAACCACATTCTCATGATATAATCATTAGAAGAGATGTTAAATTTCATGAAAATATCTTGGCCTGCGAGCCTAACTCGGCGATTGTGCCATCTTTGGCCTGCGAGCCTGATTCGGCGTTTGTGCCTTCTTCTTCTTCTTCCCACTTCCTTGCCAGGTTTCAAACTCCAGTTTCTGATGATGACAGTGAGGATGAAAATGCACCTCCTCCTACTCATGTTCCTCCAGTTGCACCAGCACAAGTGCTTCCTCGATGGGTCCATTATACATGTGAAGCAACTGGTGATTTTGCTGGTGATCCTAGAGATCAATGTCGAACAAGTTCTCAGTTTCAGCGAGCTTCTTTTCTTTTGGCTCAAGTTTCCGAGAATCATGATCCACAAACTTTTGCAGAAGCTTCAGGGAATCCAGATTGGGATGCAGCCATGGATGAAGAATATCATTCCTTAATGGCGAACGATACTTGGGATCTTGTACCTCTTCCAAAAGGAAGAAAACTTGTCAGATGTAAATGGGTCTACAGAACTAAGTATGCATCAGATGGAAGTGTTGAAAGACTTAAGGCAAGGTTAGTTTCCAAAGGTTTTTCCCAAGTTGAAGGGATTGAATACAATGAAACCTTTGCTCCCATCACAAAAATGAACTCCATCCGCCTTGTTCTTTCCCTTGCAGCCTTACACAATTGGGAAGTCCATCAAATGGATGTCAAGTTTGCCTTCTTACATGGTGATTTACAGGAGGAAATTTACATGGGACAACCTCCTGGCTATGTTCAAAATAACTCTAGCCTTGTCTGCCGCCTTAAGAAATACTTATATGGCCTTAAGCAAGCTCCTAGAGCTTGGTATGCCAAAATTGATAACTTTCTCCTTGACATAGGTTTTTCTAGATGCCATTCTGACCCCAATGTCTATACCAAGAAAGTAGGAAACCATCTCATCATACTTGTTCTATATGTTGATGACCTTATTCTTACTGGTAGTGACCCTAAGCTTATAACCCATGTGAAATCCAGTCTTAAACAAAATTTTGAAATGTCAGACTTATGACATTTGCATTATTTTCTTGGTCTCCAAGTCCTGCAAACCAAAGAAGGAATATTTCTTTCTCAGTCTAAGTATGCTTGTGACCTTCTTCGTCGCTTTCACATGGAAGATTGTACACCAGCCCCTTCTCCCTTCCAGTCTGGATTCAAACTTTATGCCACTTGTACTTCACCTGAAGTCGATGCCACCTTGTATCGTCAGCTTGTTGGTAGTCTCTTATACTTGACTGATTCCCGTCCTGACCTTTCCTTTGCCATTGGTTGTGATGCCCGTTATATGCAGACACCTCATGAAAGTCACTGGAAAGCATCTAAAAGAATACTTCGATATATTCGAGGTACAGTTCAGTTTGGGATTCATTACAGTACAGGGGGGAAACCTTTGTTGGTTGGTTTCACTGATTCAGATTGGGCCGGCGATCCTGATGATCGAAAGTCTACTGCAGGTTATGTTTTCAGTCTGGGATCTGGACCTATTACTTGGGCTTGTAAGAAACAACAAGCTCTTTCTCTTTCTTCAGCAGAGGCAGAATATCGAGCAGCAGTTAATGCCAGTCAGGAAGATTTATGGCTTCGACAGATACTTTTAGAGTTTGGATTCGAGCAGCAGCAGCCTACTCCACTTTGGTGCGACAATCAAAGTGCCATCAAGCCTGCCAAAGATCCATTTCTACATCAACGCAGCAAACACATTGAGCTACATATGCACTTCATCAGAAATCTTGTTCATGATCGTGTTCTTGAAGTGCTCTTTTGCCCTACAGATGATCAAGTTGCAGACATCTTCACCAAGTCTCTTACAGAAGCAAATTTTTCTAAACTTTGATCTATGTTAGGAGTTCAGGAACTTTTCATTAAGGGGGGATAGGCTCTAATGCCTCCTTCCTTCTCCTAATAGTGTCACTTTTGTAAATCCTTCAATCCTATCCCAAGTTGTTCTTAAGGGGGGATGTTAGGATATTTAGACACTTAGGAGTTAGTTAAGATCAACTTGTGTAATATATCCGTTAGGGATAGTGTGTTTCTTTAGTATGCATTAGTATGCATTTGTAAATACTTAATCCGACGGTCACGATATGTTTCTGACATAGAGTGATCCGATGGCTCAACTTCTCTTAGATCAAACCTAACCTTGATCCGTGGCTTAACACCCGATTGGTCGATGATATCTATTTAAAGAGCATGGAGTGTCATTGCTTAGTTGATCGATTATGAGAAGCTCATTTGTAACTTTCTTTCTTTGCATAATAAATTGTCCCGTAGAAGCTATTTGGCTGGGGCCATGGAGTGTTTCCCTCAAGAGGGTTTAAACCACGTCAAAACATCGGTGTGTTGATCTGTGATCTATTTGTGTGAAGTGGTTGCTCTTGGTGTTCGGTCCTTTGGTAGTACCCTGTGTACCTGAACATTAAGAGTAGCCATTAAGGGAGTACCAATGTTTCCAATTAATGGAACAACACAAGGATCCCCTAGAACAGGGGTACCTTGATTGGAGCTCGTCGGAAAGATATACATAGTTTCCTGATCAAATGAGCAAGAAGTTCTCTAAGGAAAACTAAGACAAGTAGCACAAAGAGCACACCACTAAAAAAAGGTCCTAGGTAAATCAACCAGGCAAACAGATGCCTTCCGGAGAATATTCTGGGATGATGAGGGCCTAGAATAGATCAATGAAGGAAGAAGAACAGTTACCCGGGGTCCACAATACAATGACTAAGGGTGCAAGTGCTGGAATCACCCAACGGCCCTCCCAAAGGCTTGCAAGGGATTTCCTCCCACGTTTTTCCTAGGTACAATAGATATAACCCTCTGTCGTCATCTGTGTATGATCCTATGGTCATATACTAAGGATACCACCACACCAAAAACTCCTGGGAGAACAGTCTCTGGTCGAATCAGAAGGCGTGGGCAAGGTAGTTGAGCCCGAAACTCAAAAGAGTCCCCAAATGTAATCCAATCTTGGTATATGCTCGAAACAGAAAGTAGGAGGTTTATTCCCAACAATCTGATCTCACAAGACCTATTGCATAGATCCCAAGAAATTTTTGAATGAGGTGGGTTTACTTGCGATAGTTGAACTACGATTTTTGCGTAATGTGTGATCTTGGGTGTTTTAAGGTGTTTTAAACCCAAGATCCTAACCAAAACTAGTTGGTGAAAAGTGTAACCTAGAAAAGAAAATGTTACTAGTACATTTTATTAGGGTTCATTTTAAAGGTTACTTGCTTACTCAAAAAGGTAGTGGGTGTGTGAGAGTGGGTATAACAGAGATAGAATACTGAAATGAGATGTTTACCACCAAACAAATATTTTCTTTTCAATGCAAGTGTTAAAGATACGATCTAGAATGCATATGCAAACGCAATTTTTAGTCTTTTCGAATGAAAAAGATAAAAATAAAGTCTAAATGTACAAAATTAAACTCAAAACCTAAGAATGCAGCTACTCAAACAAATAAGTATGCAAAATAACACTTCTTCTTTTTTATGCAAAGCATTCTTAAATCTTTTAAGCCACTTCCAAGGTTCTCTATTCAGAAAATAAATCAAAATGTTTCATGCTTTCAAAGGTGAGAAACAAAACTGAATTTGAAGGTAACCTACTATCAAAGCAAAAGCAAAGAGCTTTTAGGTTTCCTTATTGAAACAATAAAAGCTACCAATATGACTTTCAGATTCTTATTGATGTAAACATGCCAACCATTGGGAAAAGCGTACAAAACCTTCTTTTAGACCCAAACAAATAAAATGACCTACAAAGAAGTATGGTTTGGTAAACTCAGGCCTGCACATAAACAATGCAGTCAAGGTCCTGAAAAGCAGCAAAGACACTTGATCTTTCACTACAAAAAGAAAACTAAAAGCATAAGGGAGGATAAGAAACCAATCTAAAGAGAAATTTCACTCAAATAGATACAAGCAGAGTCAAGTAGACTTAGTAGGTTTCAATCCAGTGGAAATTAAACAAGCAGGTTTAGTCAGACTCAAATTAGGGTACAAAACACCAAAGTGGTCCACAACCCCCCAACTTGTGTCCACAAGCCCCAAAAATTTCCAAACAAGCCCAAATTGATCAAACGAGGTTCAAATCATGAACATAGGATCAATACAAGGATGGGAGACCACTTACAATGGTTTAACTCAGACCTGGGGTCATCGAGGACCCCGAAAAATGTAGCCACAGCCCCCCAAAATAGGTCAAAACCCAAAAAACTCACTCCCAGAATGTGTGCGCTACTGTATATGAGGAAGACCAGCGCACACAACAAGGGAATGCGCTACTGTGCTTCACAATATTAGCGCACATGTGGGAAAATTCAAAAAATAGAGAAAAAACCCTCCAACTTGGGTCCACAAGGGTTTGCAAGGGCTAGGAAGGGTCTGTAAGAGCAAAGGAGGGTCAAACAAATCCTAATAACTGATTCTAATCAAGAAATTGAACAAATACCTTCAAACAACACTAAAGAAAAGACCTTGGATACCGCTAAGCAGATAGGATTTCCCCAACGGAGTCGCGAATCTGTAGTGAGGAAAATGCACCTATAGTTCAGGGGAGAAACTACCAACTTACAGGTATGAAAAATAGACCTACAAATGTTTTGCAAGTGCAACAAGTAAGCAAAGATATTTAAGGTTAGAAAGGTGAGTACCTTATTAAGAAGGTTGATCCAAGCTTTCCCTTCCTTGCTCTTCAATGCTATCTAGTATCGCAATGCCCACACCTGCAAAACAAGTTGATACCTTTCTCAAATACATTTGACTACATATATAAGACTGATATCCATGACATAATAAGACATCAAACTATAATCAAACAGTAATCAAATCTAAGACACAGATAAATAGGTCATCTTTGGAAAGGAAAGAATGTCTGATCTTTATTAATGAATGAAGCAAGTACATAAATTTATACCTTCCTTCAAGCTTGGCACTTCACGAAACCTAGATTCAAGGTCTCCTGCTTCTATTCTCCAAGGATCCCAGCCTCTAATCAACTGTGCTAGGGTTTATCAGAAACTGAGGCCCAAGAGAGGGGGATGAGGATCTCCATTCCTCCAGCATAACATTGTTATAAGCTTGGTCCCCTCACATGGCCCTTCTACCTTCCTTATATATTCAATGAAGGAGAGGAAAAGTAGTTATAACCAATCAGGAGGTTTCCAAACCAACTCATTTCAACCAAAATTCAAGATTTTGACTAGTTCAGGAAAGTGCCCTACTCTTCCTATTGCAAACCAGCGCATTTCTCAAGGTGTGCGCTACTTTATTGAAGTAGAGTTGCATATTTTTGAGGGTGTGCACTACTTTATTGAAGTGGAGTTGCATATTTTCCAAGGTGTGCGCTACTCTATAGGCATAAGAGTCACACACACATCCTAGTATGCCCTACTCTATGCATAGGAAACCAACGTTTTCGGAGAAAAATGGCCAAAAACAGGGTTTTCTGATGATTTTGAGGAGATGGTTTGGTCTGGAAAAATGTTCCTAAGGGTTATAACCATCAAATGGGCCAAGAGTGAGGTAATTTCAACCATTTTTAATGTCCCAAATTACCCCTCAATCCACAAGTGTCATGTTGTGTGACTAAACTTGATCTCACGAAGTGTCGTCATGCAACCAAGCGATACAAGTGTCGTCACGGACGGAGAAGTGTCATTTTAAGCTATAACAAAGACAGACTCCATTGATTCCCAGAATTCAAAGAATTAAAGAGAGAACATCAAGTGTTAAGAGAACAAGAGGCTAAAGCCAAAGATAAGTCACACCCCCTGCAGGAGGAATCCCATGAACTAACGCAATAGATCGAAGAAAAACTGAGGGAATTTCGCGACGCACAGGATTCAGTGCAAGAGAAAACCCAGGATGACTTGAAACTGGATGTGTTGGAAACCATCAGAGTAGTTGAACAGGATGTCAAGGATACAGTTGCAAAGTTGAGCACAACTTACCAAGAATTCGCTTTGAAAATCGCTCTACAAGAAGAAGAGAATATCATGGAAGCAAAAGTGGAAAGTGGCTCAGGGACGAGCCACATGTAAGTGTTACGGGCCTATTGGACTTGGCCCAAGTAAGGAAGTTTTTGCAACATAGTTTTTGGGAGATGTGAGTTTGCAGCACAACACAACATCGACAGGGTAAGAACCGCGCGGCTAAGTTCCAGCTTCGTGAAGTGGTAGCACTGTGCAGTGCCAAGTAGAGCACCTATTTTGGGTCAAGAATGTAAGAAAAGTTCGAGCTGTGAAAGAGAAATATTTGGGTAAGCGACTCCTTGATTCCTGGGAACGGGTATGGAGCAGCGTAAAGGAAAATGAAAGCGACCTGTCAAGAGAGTGGTGGAAAACAATTAGAAGCTAAACCTCTAAGCCGACAGTGACAGGCCACGATGCAGCATAACTGTTTTTGTGAAGACTGCGGATGTTAGAAGGGCGTGCGAGCTGTGAGTGGTCTAGAAGAACGACCAGAAGCATGTAAAGCAGATGTCGACTATGACAGGATGAGTCGGCGGGTAACCGCACCATTTTGTAACCTAAGGGTTTTTGGCCTATGTATTGTAACAGATGTGACCTACGGGCACGATCTTTATATAAAGGGCGATTTTGTAAGGGAAAGGGTTAATCTTCTTTTGGTTATTTTTGAATACTGATCTCTGTTGAGAGACCAATTGTAAGAGGCTCTATTTTTGTGTGCGCAGTGACCTACTTAGAGAGAAGAGAGTCTACAGCTGAGTGCGCAGACTCGAACTGTTGTACCCTTCCCATAAATAATATAACAACAGTTTTTGTGGATGTAGCTCCCGTCCTAGGGGTGGCCCACGTTAAATTTTGTGTTATGTGATTGATTATGCGTTGATATCTGTGTATTTGATTATGTGAATGGTTAAGATCTTGTTTATGAATACATGTGTCCTTTCTTTTATATGTATTCGCCATAAGGATAATAGATGGGGATAATATGTTAAGTAACAGCCTGTGTGAATGAATGTCGAATGCACCAGTATTTCTAAGTCAGACGAATGCATAAGTTAATTGAGTAAACACTTAGCCAGCGAAATCTGTATAGTGCGATTCCCTAAGCACAGCACCAGAAGTGCATAGTTACAGTGTTGTTTTTATAGTGTATAAGTTAGCAAGTCTTGCAATCCATTATGTTGTTGAATGCATAACTTACACTAGGAAAAGTCCATTAAAGTTGTTAAGTACCAAAGAGGAAGCGCAGTCTCAGTTGCGATGTCTTATTGTTGAAAATCAATTCCGAACCACGGAGTCCGCGGATGCGCTATTGTATAAGCATTACCCATGAAGAAGTGAACTTCATGCAGTCCCCAGTTCACAGCGCGAGTCTTGTAGTGCGTTGCTCGCTAGTCTGTTAAGCGCTCATCAACTGGTTGTGTAAACCTGATTCCGCAACCTCCCCATTAACTTCATCTCGGGTGAGACCTCAGTCTGCTCGCAAACTATTGCCGAAAGGGCCGGTGAAAAGGGGGTTTTGTTGGTTCCCTAAACCATGCATAACCTGGGTCTTTCTAGAAAACCTCAAGAACAGTATAAGCAGCCAAGAGTAATGATTACCCAACCACTCATCGGGATTTTGCGTGTTGGGAGAAGACTACTCTGTATATGACGACGGTGGCAGTAATGACTGTCATGAGACATTGCTTGAAACTGGTGGCGAAGGCTTACAAGATCATTTGAAGGAGTCTCCTTTGAACCATGTGGAGAAGAAAGTACATCGAGAACTCGTATGTCATAAACCACAAGCGGTTTCAGGACCCCAAAAAGTAGTTTAGAGTGACCACTTTTAGGCCCCTGAACAATCTTGGAGGTGCCACGTGGAAGTAGCGGTTTCTATTCTAGGGATGGATTGTGAGTGTTAAACGCCAAGCAATTCTATCACACTGACATGCAGGTGATCGTCGATCTTCCGATAAGTCCTTCTCGAGATCTATGATAGGTGGGTGCAAATTTTGAGAGCGGGTCCCTTTTTCATACGGCTTATCTGCTTGGTGATCCGTGACCTAAAAACCACCATGTTGACTTAGCAGTTTCAGGGCCTTGAAAAGGTTGTTCGAACAAACCACTTTTAGGCCCCTGAACAATCCTAGACGTACCACATGGAGGTAGCGGTTTTGTTCCAGGGACATGTTGGGAGTATTAAACTCCGATCAATTTTACTATCCTGAAGCATGGGTATTCATCGATGCTACCTACTTACTTCCTCGATACATGCAATCCGTTAGCACAACTTTATTAGGTGGACCCACCTGTCCTGGAAACTTTAGATATTTCAGCATTTGTGCGATTATAAACCACAGTCACATATCTTGGATGCTTTCAAGACTCCAAAAAATGGTTTTAACCAGACCTCCTTCAAGGCTTTGAACTAATTTTAAGCTGCCATGTGTTTGTGGTGGTTTTTTATCAGGGTCTATCTAATCTGGGTAAATTCCAGGCATTTGGGGGTCCTGACCGCAGCATCCACTGCTAATTTGTGAATAGTCGTTCTTCTGAGATTTAGCTGCATCTAACTATTTCCATGGTGTGACTTTCTTCAACTTTTTCTGTGCCATTATTGCCCCAGACTTTCATTTTGAGGTCTTTCTCAGCTTGGTGTATACTAGAGCTTCTTTCGGTTGATCATGCTGAGGATATTAGTACCAACACCTCCAATGCCCGGAAACGGTGTTATTTTCCATCTCCGGAACTAGGGTTTTTCTCAGTGAAGGCTATTCTAGTTTCTCTTAAGGGGTTCAATTCTCATCTGAACACTATAGAGCATGCATGGGCATTGTGAACACATCCACAATTCCCATATGCATGTGTGGGAGATGACGAAACCCAAGTCTGCTCACTAGTTTGCGTTCCATGCCCCTAGAGCAAATCCTCAAAGTGTCCCTGAATGGCCATGGGATTCCTGAAAAAATTCCCATAGAACCAAAACCATGACTTTGGTCATCAAGCCATCAATTCTAATCGATTCAAGATATGAGGTTTTATATTGGGAACCTACCCCACCATGCCTCCAATTCCCGTAAATGGTTCTATTGTGCCATCTCTGGAACTAGGGTTTTGCTTAGTGAAGGCGATTCCAATTCTTCTCAAGTAGTAAATTCTCATACGAACACTCACAGGAATGCATGGACATAGTGAATGAATCAATAATGGCCATATTCATGTTTGGGACCTGATGGAACCCAATTCCTCTCGACTGTTTCAGTTCCATACCCCCAGAGCAAATCCTCAAAGGGTCCTTGAATGGCCACGGGGTGCCTGACAAAAATATCCATAGCACCAAAATTGTGACTCTGATCGTGAAACCGTCAATTCTGATGGATTCAAGACACCGGTTTCTATCTCAGGGATCCCCCCCACCATGCCTCCAACAACCAAAAATGGTGTTATTTTCCCATCTCCAGAACTAGGTTTTTGCTTAGTGAAGGCCACTCCAATTTTGTTTAAGCGGGTCAATTCTCACTCGAATTCTCCCAAATGTGCATGGCCATCGTGAAAGAAATAAAAATGGCCATATGCATGTGTGGTAGTTGACGGAACCCAATTCTGCTCACTGGTTTAGGTTATGTACCCCCAGAGAAAATCCTCAAAGTCTCCTTAAATGGCCACGGGGTGCCTGACAAAAATTCCCATAGAACCAAAAACGTGAATCTGATCGCAACACCGTCAATTATGATGGATTCAGGATGTTGGGTTCTAGCTGTGGGATGCCCCCTGACCGTGCGTCCAATTCTAGGAAATAGTGTTATTGTTCCATCTCTGGAACTAGGGTTTTTCTCAATGAAGGCCATTCCAATTTTTCAAAACAGGGTAAATTCTCATCCGAACGCTCCCAGGAGTGCATGGACATTATGAACACATGCACAATGTCCATATAAACATGTTGGAGCTGAGAGAACTCAAGTCTTCTCACCGATTTGGGTTCTGTACCCCCAAATCAAATCCTCAAAGTGTCCCTGAATGGCCACACAGTGCCTGACAAAAATTCCCATAGCACCAAAATTGTGACTATGTTCATGACACCGTTGATTCTAATGGATTCAGGATGTTAGGTTCTACTTGTGGGACCCCCCCACCTTGCCTACAATTCCTAGAAATAGTTCTATGGTGCCATCTCTAGAACTAGGGTTTTTCTGAGTGAAGGCCATTCCAATTTTACTTAAAGGGGGGAATTCTCATCTGAACGCTCTCGGGTGTGCATAGCCATCCTACACATTCAAAATGGCTATATGCATGTGTAGGAGCTGCTGGAACCCAACTCTGCTCGTTGATTTGAGTTTCGTACCCCCAAATCAAATCCCCAAAGTGTCCCTAAATGGCCACAGGGTTCCTTGAAAAAATGACCATAGCACCAAAACCATGACACTGATCACGACGTCGTCAATTTCGATGGATTCAAGATGCTAGGTTCTAGCTGTGGGATCCCCCCCACCATGCATCGAATGCCCAGAAATGGTGCTATTGTTGCATCTCCGTAACTAGGATTTTGCTCAGTGAAGGCCATTCCAATTTCGCAAAAGGGGCTAAACTCTCATCTAACGGATCTTGGGCATGGATTGCCATCATGAACACATCCAAAATGGCCATATTCACATGTGGGAGATAACGGAACCCAAGAACGCTCTCCATTTTGGTTTTCGTGCCCCCGACTCAAATCCTTAAAGTGTCCCTGGATGGCCACGGGGTGCCTGACAGAAATTCCCATAGCACCAAAACCCTGACTCCGATCGGGGATTCATCGATTCAGATGGATTCAGGACACCGGGTTCTAGTCCCCCCCACCGTGCCTCCAACGCCCTGAAATAGTGCTACTGTGCCATTTCTGGAACTAGGTTTTTCTTAGTGAAGTCCATTCCAATTTTGCAAAAGGGGTTCAGTTCTCATCCGAACGCTCATGGGCATGCATGGCCATCCTGAACACATACACAATGGCCATATGCATGTGTGGGAGCTGGAAGAATCCAAGTCCGCTGGTCTTTTTAGGTTCTGTGTGCCTGGAGAAAATCCTCAAAGTGTCCTTAAATAGTTAAGGGGGGCGTGACAAAAATGCCCATAGCACCAAAACCGTGACTCCGATCTGGAAGCCGTCGATTCTGATGGATTCGAGACATCGGTTTCTAGCTTTGGGAATCCTAGTCAACCAAAACATGGTTTTGCAGAATTGGTCCACCAATGTGAGACACACATTTACATGAATTAGAAGTAGACACACATGTACACCTCAAAATATTGATTTCAAGCAACATTCAACCCGATAAATTTACCTCTTTTGATATCCAAGTATAGGTGTCCTTTTAGGGGTATGAGACAAGTGACTTTGAGGTATCTTTGTTAATGTTTGATGACTATGAAGTGTGTATTGGTGGAGCTAAGTGAGGGGAGATAAAAGTAGTGTGATGGAGGATGGTTTTAGGATGACTTAGGAGGATTTTAGTGATGTCCTAAGGGATTTTTGAAGACCTGATAAAACATAAGCAGATGAGGATTTTGATCCCGAAGAGGGTCGCTTAATAAAAAAAAAAGACGGCATCTAACTAGGGTTTGATAAAATATTGGAAAAATGCACAACGAGATTGGTTTTTGTATTACATTAAAACATGAAAAATAACACATGTATGTATGTATGTATCAACAAAAAATGCATGTACCAAAAAAATAACATAAAACTACACATTCCTCGATATAGAACATAACATTCTTTGATGCAATTCTATCTCTTATTTAAAATTTCTTGATCTCATTCAATAAATCCATCTGGATCCTCTCTGTTGCTAATTGTCTCCGTCTATCTCTCATGCTCTGAATGAGGTAAGAAGTAGCATACCTTTGTTGAGCTCTTGCTTGACATTGTCTGTAGATGGATGTTTGTGCCAACGATCAAGTTTGTGAAGTGATACATCATTGAACCTGGTTGGTAATCCACGAATACATACCCACTAGTCTTTCATGACTTACCATCTAGTGGAAGATATTCACCCTTAACCACCATTGAGCCAATAGGAAATTCATTGTCTTTATCATCAATTAATGATCCATTGAGGGTTTCCTTACCTTGGATGCATCGTTCCAACCAATAATATGTGCCCATTCATTGTCTTTCATGGAAACAACTACATATATGTGTCCTAGTTGTAGAAGTTCTGAGATATGGTTGTAGTCTATCAAAATCGCTGAATGGCCCTCCTCTAACTGGGTTTTTTCAACAACTACACATGGGTCTACTACAAGTGACACACGATCCCATTCATCAACCCAGTACATGCATTCACATTCATCCCATTGACCACTACTACAAGGGCTGCAAAAGTAAGCAAGTTTTCGCGTATATATTTCAGATAAGGGATTGTTTGAGCTTCGAACTAAATGAAATCCATGTGTTCCTTGTACTGTGCCGCAACTATCGGAACGCGATCGATCTATGTCAACCACTTGCCAAAATGTTCTTACCACACATCCTGTCATTGTTGATGTTGGTTTCTCTTTTGTTCGGTATGGCATTACTGCAAAGCACCATCGAACTATGGATTATGCATCTCGGATATGAGGGTTTGTGGTAAACATCATCTCTTCCCTTTGTAGTCCAGTCTTGATGCATGCACCGAACCCATCATGCTCTCCTTTGCCATTCCCAGTCTCAAATTAGTTCCAAATATGTGTCACATTGTAAGTCTTATGCAAAATACTCATCCATTGGAATACTTAGTCTTTTTTTAACTGGCCCACAAAACCATCTGACCATATCCAATCTCGATCCATCTGTATATCTATCTCCTTTAACTGATCATATAAAATTCGAAAACAATGTTGCACATAATGCAGATCATGGCTTCTATCATGACTTATGTAAAATTTTGTCTCCTTCAGTATTATCCTCATGTCATTGATGTTGTCTAGCCCATGCCTATACATAATATATACCATGATGTTGACTTGGTCTGAATGGTAGTATTGACTCTGAATTTCATTTTGTGGCTGAAGGGTGTATTTTTCTGCAAAATCCATAATTGACACTATGGTCCCAATGGGAAAGGTGTCCCTGCATTTTCTGTACTGCTCATCTTGCCATCATGCTATATGCACATGTTGAACAGATTGCTCAGTTTTCTTGTAGAACTGTGTCAAGAAATCACATACCCGTTCCTATTGCCATGAAAACAAGGGCCATATTACAATGTGGCCTTCTGAAAAATGTATATGTCATAAATTGAATGTGTAATATGAAAAATATGCAATATTCATTTGTACCTATGACTTCACCAATTCAATCTTTTTGCTTTCCTTGGCACTGTCTAATTGATAGGTTATGTACTTGAAGCTCTTCATGTCCACGACCATCCTGCCAAATTTTTTCTCCTCCCTTTCATGAATGCAACGGTTCAAAAGAGAAACCCACTACACCTAGAACATGTCCCATATAGACACGATTTTTCATAATATTTTTTTCCTTCAAGCCTTGGACACATGATGCTATGGATAAAGTCTCTCGATGCATTTGGTGGTAGTATGGATTCATTTCATCCCTGCACAATGTTAGTATGCAAATCACAAAATATATGTTTATATGTGTCATAAAAATATTCATATTCTACATGGTATATACAACAACACGTGTTCTGATCAATGCATATACGAATGTACCATGCTTTGCATTTCTCAAAGGACCTTTGGCCCAACTTCAATTGTGTGTACTCATTCATGAATCTCTCATAGATTTCAGTCTGTGTGGTTTCAAGAAAGTGTTTAATGTGGGGTTCTCGTTCAATATAACCTTTTATCAGCTTTAGCACATCTCTTTGTTTTGATGAAGGTCTGGTATTATCATGCCAAAAAGTTTTTACTAACTCCTTAATAGAATCAATTAGGTTCTTATCTCCACGAGGAAACCTACCGACAAAATCCCAACAATATTTTCCACTCGGACTCTCAATGTTTTCTCTTATAAGATAGTACTTTTTAATATTTTTTCTATTTAATTTAAGTATGTGAGAAGTGTGTGATAGAAAGCGATGTTTCCTTGTGGACTTTCTTATACCTAATTATGCTAATACACGATGTGTTAATTTTTTAGCATTAATTCAATATACTCTAGGATCTTTACTAAGAGAATAACATGTACAGCATATCAATCATATGAAGCATGTCAATCATGTTTGTCAGAATAAGAGCAAACATAAGCGACAATAAACACACAGAGTTTCCATGGGGAAAACCCTAAGGTGAAAAACCCCACAACTTCCTCAGAGATAGATAGAGCAATAATACAACCAAAGTGTTGATGTATATATAAATTCAGAATGTATTTCACCCATGTATTTCATATATGTATTTTGTACTCCTATAGAGATGGTATTATTCATCTATACGGAAGTGTTTGTATTCCTATAGAGATGTTATTATTCCTCTATACGGAAGTGTCGTAACTTATACTTGATGGGTTATTAGACCACCTTGTTGGGGTCGGCCCTGTATAAGTCATGTGGGTCAAAGGGTTATTAGACCACCCTATTGGGGGTCGGCCATGTGGGCCAAAGGGTTATTAGACCACCCTAGTGGGGGTCGGCCCAGTCAGCATTATGTTAAGTGGTTAAGTTGAGGCCGACCTAGTTGAGTAAAGGTCAAGTCAAGTTAGTGTATAAATAGAGAGTGTGTCTCTCTCATTTTACACATTCTATTCTCTCACTCACACTTGGG
The DNA here is from genome assembly GCA_027924585.1 of Larix kaempferi. Classification (NCBI taxonomy): domain Eukaryota; kingdom Viridiplantae; phylum Streptophyta; class Pinopsida; order Pinales; family Pinaceae; genus Larix; species Larix kaempferi. Next base: position 702,805 of record BSBM01000140.1, read on the forward strand.
AGAGTGGTGCACTTGTGGAGGAGGAGGCTCTGCTGCTAGGAGAAGACTATCTCTTGTATTCTGGTTGTATCATTGCTCTATCTATCTCTGAGAAATTTATTGGGGTTTTTCACCTTTATGGTTTTCCCCAAGTAAACTCTGTGTCTCTTGTGTGCTTGCATTATTGTGTCCATGATTGATATGCTGTATATTTGCTGTACATGTTGTTCTCTCAGTTAAGATCCTAGATCATATTGAAGTAAATTCTGAAAATTTAACATGGTATCAGAGCTAGCTTGAAAGAAGGCATGATATGGCATGTATGACACTTGTTGCACTTATGATGCTAGGGCTTGATATAGCAAAAACAAGTCATTATAGCACTTTCGCTATAAATCCGTTTTCGCAAAGTTTTCGGATCTGAAACTTTTACAGGTCGAATATCCGATCCCCATGTACCTTTTGTTTAAAGGGAAACCTCTAATTCGTTGTACTTTGTGATGTATGATCTGTACAATATAGGGTTTCTTCCTCTTGCAGATCTGAGTCAAAATCAGGTGACCGTGGGAAAAAGGTCATAACTTGGTCTAGGAAGCTCCAAATGACATTTCGTAAAATGTGACAGGTATTACACAGACTACTCTATGTCAAAAACATTTTTCAGAGGCCGAAGTTGAACCAGTGACACGTGGTACACCATACAAGTTCACTCTCCTGTATTATCCTAGAAACAGGTCACGTTGCGACACTTGGAATAACTCTCTCTCAAAGAATCCAATTGAGGTCAAACCTGTTGGGATGGAAATATAATAGGTCGGAATATCTCAGGAAAATTTTTTAGAGGCCGAAGTTGAACCAGTGACACGTGGCACGTCGTACAATTTTGCTCTCCTGTATTATACCATAAACAGGTCACGTTGCGACACTTGGCATAACTCTCTCTCAGAGAATCCAATTGAGTTCAGACCTGTCGTGATGGAAATACAACAGGTCGGGATATCTCAGAAAAAAAATTCAGACCCTGTGGATCGAAAAGTTTGGAATTACACTAGAAATAATTAGGTACATATTTCTGTCAAAACATAATTCCTTTTGAGTACCTTCATTCATGGTTTCCGGAATTTAGGGCTTCGAAGAAAGTTGGAATTTTTGTAATCGGAGACCACGGATGGATGCTACTCATCAAAATCGAAATTTAGAGACCAAGATCATATTTTTTGGTTGGGCAGAAGGCCGGGCTTGATCAAACCCCAGTTCGAGACTTTGATCGGAAAGATGGAAAATTAGGGCTTCTGCAAAAATTGGAACTTTGGAAATCTGTGACCACGGCTGGAAGCTCCTTAGAAAAATTGAAGCTTAGAGTTTTGAATCAAATATTTTGGTTGGGTGAAGCTCCAGGAAACTGAAACCCTAATTCAGGGTCCTCCCTAGTGAATACGGAAATCTAAAAGGCAATTTCGAGCGGTGAAACTTTGCAGTTTTCAAATTCTGAATATACCAACTTGATCAGCTCATCAAGGCGCATATTTCTATCCTTTCGGAAGTTTGAAATTCAAAGTTTGAATTTTTGGGGTTTCTTTGACAAACCCTAATCCAGCTCCAGGTCCAGTTCTTGCAAATCAAGTGGATTGGGTTAATCCTAGAAGAAGATGGATTGGTCACCTGCATAAGTGAAGAAGTTCCTGTCTCAGAGGGAGATGAGGCTAAGGCCTTCCATAAGAAGATTACAAGAAATCTTGATAGGAATGGATTACAGGTATGTTTCATGGTTAATTTTATCATATGTGTGTCTTCATATCATTACAGTACAATCTTGATTAATTACTGGACTTGTCGTATCACCTTAATAGAAGATATTCATTGATTAAGGTTTTGACACTTATGATTGTACTAATGCATTGTGATGTTGTATGAGGTTTGTGTTGTTTACTAACACAAAAGGTACACCAAGAAAGTCAAATCATGTTCTACTTCAAGAACATATGCTCATGGTGACATGAAGACAAAGATTCATCCATTGTCATGGATCACATAGAAGATCTACTTTCGAGGTATGTATAACTTGGTTCTACAATGGTTATCTTATGAGACATGTAGGTTACTAGCACAAGTCACTGAAGAGAACCAGAAGACATTATGCGGGTATGTTAGACATAACTAGCTAGCATGCTAATCTAGGTATGTTTTTCCTATATCAAGCTAGAATCCTACCTTGTGTTAGGATCTTATACTGTCATGTTGTTGATAATGATTATTCATGATGTCATAGGTTTGAATAATCATGGTTGTATGCATATAATGTTTCTTACCATAATTGATGATATGACTAACCAGAAGAATCATGAAGGTATAGGTTTGAATAATCACAGGTTTTATGCATATTATATCTCTTATCTTGATTGATGATTCAACTAACCAGAAGAGTCATATGATCAAATAAGAATGTGTATGAGTAAAAGATGACTTCCCTAAAACCTTGAATACTAATGTTTATTATCTGTGAATGATCATGAATATACATGTTTAAGATTATTGTGTTTTGATTATAATAATAAATGTGTGATTATGTATGAGACCTCAAGGATAACACAATGATGATACTAATAAGCATGCATAGTGACTAAGGATGGATGTAAGTTCAAGGACAGATAATCCAGGAAGCAAAGATCAAGAGGGAGCACACTCCAGTTGTTCCTACAAGAAAGCAAAGGAGCACACTTCAGTAGTTTCTACAAGGATGCAGATATTCAGAGGGAGTTGACCACTTCTCACAATCCACATAAGAATGGAGTTTCAGAAAAGAAGCAAAGACTAAGAGGGATTCAACCCAACAAACAAACAAAGATAAGTATTTGAATTGTCATTACTTGAATATTTTATTGTTTAAATAATATTGTGCAATAATGTATATACTGATGTTCCTAGAATTAGGTTGTGTATTATGCATATTAGAATAGTTGCATTGATGAAAAGTATACTACTAATATGCATGGATAAGTGGCCTATGGAATTGTACAACATTCCATTGCTACTTATCTAGAATGAAACCTCTTTGCTGACATGTTGGGAGTTGTGCACACTCTTAACAATGTTTTGGTAGAGATTTGAAGGCATCTAGAAAGTTACGGGATATGGATAAATGTTGTATTGAAGCATTGGCTAAGATAATTGCATGACTGTATGACATATTTCTTTATGTGTAAGAATTTGTCTGAAAATTATGAGATGTTTCTAATCATGCAATTTAACTTGTTTTGTAGGAAAGACCATATACCTTCACCTACAAAAGAAGGACTACAACATTTGTTCAAGCAACAAAATTATCTATTGAAGGTATTGAAGTTGCCAGGATATGGGAAGAATGCCATGATCCATCGATCATGAAGAATGATGTTTGGGATGCGGTCCCAAGAGCTGAAGGGAAGTCTGTTGTGACTTCCAAATGGAACTATCAGATCAAGCATGTTGCAGATGGCAGCATAGAGAAATATAAAAGTGATGAAATAGAAGATACACCAGATGGATTTCAAGACAGCTTTCTTGAATGGTGTAGTCATATATGTGTTCAGAACTTGGGGATGATGCACTATTTGTTTTTGGCATGAAGGTGTGGCAGAGTGTAGATGGAATCTTCCTTGGACAAGGGAAGTATGCAGTAGAGATCCTGAAGAGGTTCGGGATGATGGACTACAAGGCTATGGCCACTTCTATGGAATTGAACCTGAAGCTTCTGTGTGATGCTCCATCTGATCCGGTTGATTATGGGCTCAAGTATGATGAAAATCAAAATTTTAACCTGTAGGGTTATGCTGATTCAGATTGGGCAGGAAGTGCTGTAGATAGGAAGAGCACATCTAGGTGTTGCTTCAGTATGGGATCATGAGTGATCTCTTGGTTTAGCAAGAAGCAGTCTTGCATAGCACTGAGTATAGCCGAAGCAGAGTATGTTGCGACGGATGAGCAGGTTGCAGATGTATTGACCAAGCCATTGGCCAGAGTGCAGTTTGAGTACTTCAGAGAGAGGCTTGGTGCACTTCAGGTCGAGGTCCCTTCCAAAGGGAAGTGATGAGTCTGGAAGATGCAGATGCACATGAAATTTTCTAACATGGTTGATGTGTTCTCCCTTGGTCGTGATGTAATTGCTGAGCCATTTTTCACATGGTGTTAGATGTGTCCTCCCATGGTGAAAATGTAAGGGATGGAGCCTTCCCCGAATGGTGGTAGATGTGTTCTCCCATGTCAGTGGTGTAAGTGCTGGATGATGTACATCTGGGCTATGCTTCGTGGACGATGAGATGATTTGAAGAGGACGATGCTATGATGATGAGGAGGATCATGGATGATGAGCATCAGGACAATGCTCTAGTTACTGCTTTGTGTACGCATCATGTTGGATGCTAGATATGATCAGTTGGATCACTTGTATGTATTTTTGTATATGCATCATGTTGGATGCTTGGACCATGTACCTATATATGTATCAGGTGGATACATTGTATGATCAGGTGGATCATGTATGGTGATATGCATCATGTATTTGTATTTGTATCAGGTGGATACACTGTATGATTAGGTGGATCATGTATGATGATATGTATCAGGTAGATACTTGGTATGCATCAGGTAGATGCATTGTATGATCAGGATGATCATGGATGACGAGCTTCAGGATGTTGCTCCAGATGATATGCAGCAGGATGTTGCAGTGATGATGATCAGGATGATCATGTGTACATCAGGATGATGTATGGTAAGTATCAGGTTGATACTCTATGGCCATGGAATAGGCTGTGCAGATAAGCATATAATTTGTGCCCTGGGAAATTTGCAGATAGTATTTCGAGGTTTCACCTATGGCATGTAATTTGTACCCTGGGATATCTGGAAAATGCTCTTTCGAGGTTTTGCTTGGGAGGACATATAATTTGTGCCCTGGAAGATCTGCAGATAGTCTTTCGAGGTTTTTCCTATGGCATGTAATTTGTTCCCTGGGATATCTGGCAGATGCTCTTTTAAGGTTTTGTCCTATGGCATGTAATTTGTGCCCTTGGAGATCTGATAGGTTGAGCTGTGTGCTCGTAATCAGTCCTGGGATGCTCTTTCGAGGTTTTGCCATGACCACATGTAATTTGTGCCCTAGGAGATCCGATAGGTTGAGCCTTGTGCTCGTAATCAGTCTTGGGATGCTCTCTCGAGGTTTTGTGGTGACCACATGTAATTTGTGCCCTGGGAGATCCGATAGGTTGAGCCTTGTGCTCGTAATCGGTCCTGGGATTCTCTTTCGAGGTTTTGTGGTGGGGTCACATGTAATACGTTCTGGAGATCTGGACAGGATGAAAAAGGCCTCAGATGCTCTTTAGGGTTCTTGCTAGTCAAGAGACTCTTTTAAGGTTTTGTGACACACATAACAAGTCCTGATATTTCCACAGTATGGCTAGTGATGACGAAGACCTGCAGGTGGTGGGCCTACATCCAGTATGAAAAAGGACTGGCTCTGTAGAACTTCCTATGACGAGTAGATTCAGAGATTGATTGAGATAGCAGCAGCAGTGATTATGATGATGAATCGATGATGATTATCCAGTGACGATGATCTAGAAAAGATGACTTGTCCTAGAAGACCCATGTCGAGAAATACCTTCCTAGTTAAGAGGGAGTGTTGATGTATATATAACTTTGGAATGTATTTTATATATGTATTTTGTACTCCTATAGAGATGGTATTATTCCTCTATACGGAAGTGTTTGTATTCCTATAGAGATGTTATTATTCCTCTATACGGAAGTGTCGTCATTTATATTGTAAGTGTCGTAACTTATACTTGATGGGTTATTAGACCACCTTGTTGGGGTCGGCCCTGTATAAGTCATGTGGGTCAAAGGGTTATTAGACCACCCTATTGGGGGTTGGCCATGTGGGTCAAAGGGTTATTAGACTACCCTAGTGGGGGTCGGCCCAGTCAGCATTATGTTAAGTGGTTAAGTTGAGGCCGACCTAGTTGAGTAAAGGTCAAGTCAAGTTAGTGTATAAATAGAGAGTGTGTCTCTCTGTGAGTATTTTGATCACAGAAGATCGAGGAGCTATGGAGAACCTCACAAAATCGAATTAATTTGCAATTACAGTGGAAAAATTTGAAAAAAGAGATAAATTTACACACAATGTATGCTCAAATCTTTGATTAACTGACTGTCTAACATGTGAAAATGTTAGTAACAGGTTTTTATTACATCCATGAGAAAATTGAGAGCATTAGGTGGCTCAAGCTGAGTGTACAAGTCATCAATGCCAAATTGGCCTCAATCCCCCCTAGGTGGGTCCAACTCAATCCCAATCACCCCAAACAGCTACGAATTCTGGTGTGGAGGTGGCTGAAGCATGCTGAGTCATAAATGAGCTCAAGGCAGGCGTGGGTGAGCAAATAGAGGAGGTTTGGGGGCCCAAGGGAGCATTAAATGCTCCAAATCTAGCCAAAAGTGGGCAAAAATCCACCCTAGCGCCCTTGGTCAACTAAATTCCCCAAAACAAGGAGAGAGGGCGCACCAGCAATAAATGAGGGCGCACTTGTGGACAAAACTGGAGGCTGGGTGAACTGGTTTGCTCAGAAGTGGGTGTGAACACTCTCAAAGTGGGTTTTTGACCAACTATAGTCACTTAATCCAAAACATGGTTTAATTAAGCACATGGGCAATTAAAAATTTATGGATTATGGTACTAAGTGTGGTTACTGTTCTAACACCCCCCCTTAACCATAACTTTGTACATCTCATGAAATATAAGTGGGAGGCCTTGGCAACAAAGGCTCAAGTCACCTCAATACAAACAGAAATTTTATTTGTCCATATGAACCGAGGAAAAGAAGTAAAACCTCATGGGATAAAAACTTCCCTCAAAAATGGACATGGGGCTGAACCTGCAATTAGATTGCAGCAATCACCATCCATCACTCACACCAAGCAAATCTCTCAAGTAAGTGAAGGTCTTCTCTGTAAAGCACTTGGTGAAAATATCAGCAGTTTGCTCGGTGGATGGGCAATACTGCAGTGAAATCACCCTGTCATGCACCAAGCCCCGAATGTAATGCATGTGGATCTCAATGTGCTTTGTTCTTTGCCTCTGTACTGGATCAGTAGATATCTTGATGGCACTTTGATTATCCACCCAAATATTGGTTGGAGAATCAATAGCAACACCAAACTCCCGAAGAATGCCTTGCAACCAAACACACTGTGTGGCTGCGTTCACTGCTGCCCTGTACTCGGCCTCTGCTGATGAAAGAGAGATTGTATGCTGTTTCTTACTTGACCAGCAAATAGGACCTTCAGCAAACATAAACACAAAACCTGAAGTGGACTTTCTATCGATGGGATCTCCCGCCCAATCGGAATCAGAAAATCCAGCTAGTTGAAGTGAAGAACCAGCTGCATAGTGTACCCCGAAGCTCTTTGTTCCTTGGACATAATGAAGGATCCTTTTGGCTGCCTTCCAATGGATCTCATGTGGCTGCTGCATATACCTTGCTACAGCACTTACAGCATAAGATAAATCAGGTCTTGTATGTGTAAGGTACAGCAAACTTCCAACTAGCTGCCTGTAGAGTGTGCAATCCACCACCGGAGAGTCTTCAAATTCACCTAGTTTTATGCCTGAAAGGAATGGGCACTTGGCTGCCTTACATTCAGCCATTTTGAACTTGAATAACAGGTCTGAAGCATACTTAGATTGACTCAGCAATATACCTCTCTCAGATTGCTCAATTTCCAAACCCAAAAATTGCCTTAGCAATCCTAGGTCGCTCATGGCAAATTCACTGTGCAAAGAAGCTTTAATTGAGCCAATTTGTTTGGTGCAGCTCCCTGTAATTAAGAGATCATCAACATACAGTACAATGACCTGCAAATTACCATCACAATGCTGCAAATAAACATTTGGATCAGACTTGCATCGACAGAAACCAATTGAGAGCAAAAAAGCATCCATTTTGGCATACCAAGCCCTGGGGGCTTGCTTGAGTCCATAGAGTGACTTCTTCAACCTGCATACAAGTGTGGGATCCTCTTGGAATCCTTCAGGCTGCTGCATATATATCTCTTCCTGTAGCTCACCATGCAAGAATGCACTTTTGACATCCATGTGGTGAACTTCCCAACCTTTACTAGCTGCCATGGCTAGAGCTAGTCTAATTGAGTCCATCTTTGCAACCGGTGCAAAGGTCTCTGTATAATCCACACCATGGATTTGTGAGTAGCCCTTAGCCACTAACCTAGCCTTATATTTCAGATCAGAACCATCAGCAACAGGTTTGGTTCGAAAAATCCACTTACATTGCACTAGTTTCCTCTTGGGAGGAAGAGGCACCAAATCCCATGTTTTGTTCTCTTGGAGAGATTGGAATTCTTCTTGCATTGCTGCCCTCCACCTTGGATCATGATGAGCTTCCTGATATGATGTTGGATCAGATCCAATCATCATATAACAGTGATCAGCAAGCTCACTCTCATTTGCAAAGGAAGCATTGATTGTTTGGGATCTAGTCTTCCTAGGCTCTTGGGGATTGCCTGCCAATTCACCTGCAGCTTCTATGATTTTTTCAGCCCACTTGGGCCTTGATGGTGACTCATGTACAGCAATGTCATCTTCAGCTATGTCATCTTCAGCAATATCAGAAAAATCAGAGGAAGAATCATCACTAATCTCATTGAGGTGTGGAGGAGAGGAGCTTTCCCCCGGTGCAAGCTCAAAATCTGGAATTGGTTCTTCTTCGAATTGCACACTTCTCTCAATGAAAGTTTTAAGTGTGGATGTGTCAAAGAGCTTGTAGCCCTTTGTGTCCTCACCATAACCAACCATGATACATTCCCTGCTCTGTGGCTCCAAAGCCTTCCTCTTTTCTGATGGAATTCGAGCCCATGCTCTAGACCCAAAAATCCTGAAATTTGACACATTTGGTTTTTGGCCAAACCATGCCTCATAGGGGGTTTTTCCTTTGACTGATTTGTGAAAGGCTCTGTTCTGAATATGAGCAGCACAATTGATGGCTTCAGCCCATAGCTTAGGGCTTAGATCCCTAGCTTCAATCATGCAAGTAGCCATCTCCTTGAGAGATCTATTTTTCCTCTCTGCCACACCATTTTGCTGAGGTGTGTAGGGGATTGAATGTTGCATTTGGATGCCACATTCCTCACAAAGGTGCTGAATGTTATTATTCACATATTCCTTTCCATTATCAGTCCTAAGGATCTTTATCTTATGACCACTATGGTTCTCCACTAGGGCTTTCCAAATCTTCAGTTTCTCAAACACTTCTGACTTCAATTTAAGGAAGTAAACCCAGCAGAATCGAGAGTAGTCATCTATGAATGTAAGTACATACCTTGATCCACCATATGATGGAGTGGGAAGAGGACCAATGAGGTCTGAATGTACCAATCCAAGTGGTTGAGTGGCTCTCCTTGCCATTCCCTTTTCATAGCTGCGCTCAGGATGCTTTCCAACTACACACCCAATGCATGCACCATTTGATGATCTGATTTCTGGAAGCCCTTCCACCATCTCGTCCCTGTGCAATTGCTGGAGGTATTTGTAGTTCATGTGGCCAAATCTTTCATGCCACAACTTGGAGGTCTCATTGGCATGAGAGACAAGAGCATGGTCACTAGAATTTGGAATGAAGTTTGAGAATTTGTACATTCTCTCATCATGATCTGCATACCCTACTGCCACAACTTGATTTGAGGAGATTTCTGAGATTTCTACCAAATCTGGAGTGAATGTCACTCTCTTGGCTTCTCCTGTATGAGTCATTTGATAGACTGATAGCAAATTTGCAGCCAATGAAGGTACATAGAGCACATCACTGAAATAGCCATGCTCCATGTCAATCCTTCCAATCCCCTTGGTTTGGAGTTCTGAATCATCTCCCATTCGAACTGTTGGGCCACCATTCGAATGCAAAGAGGAGAAGAGCTCTCTGGATGAAACCATATGTCTGGAAGCTCCTGAATCAATGGTGAAGGAAGAGGGATTCGAAGTACCTGCTACCAAAGCATGACACTTCTCCTTATTGTCAGGGTTTGAGGTGCTCTCTTTCTTCCTTGCGCCCTCAGGGACTGGGATGTTGTTCTTCTCCAGCAGCTGCGCCATTGAGTCAATGGTTTTCTTCATACATGAGCTCTCTGGATGCCATCCCCTATGACAATAGGTGCATTTGGTCTTTTCCTTTCCCTTCTTGTCCTTCTCCTTTGACAGATTCGAACCCCCATCTGCAGACTTGGTCTTGTCAAACTTCCTCTTCTCTTGCTGCTTCGAATTCTTGGCTTTTTGCTTTCCTTTGCTTGCATTTGAAACACCCATTGCCAATGCTTGGTCGTTTGATTTTATGGTGCCCATCTGAACTAGTTTGTCCTGCTCCTGAGTGAGACACTCCATGAACGTGGCTAGTGATGGCATTTGCCAATTTCGAAGGGTCATTTTGGCTGAGTGAAATGTGCTAACAAATACTGAAAACTCTGGGCCTAGCTTCGAAAGGATGGACAGAATCAGTTGTTCCTCCTTCTTAACAATTCCACATTGTTGCAGTTGAAGCACCAGTGACTTGAATTTCGTGAAGAACTCCTGGATGGTTTCAAAATGCGCTGGGCTCAAGCTAATGAGCTCGTTTTCAAGCTGGTGGCCTCTCAGTTCATCAGTTTTCCCAAAGAGTGATTCTAGCTTCACCCATACTTCATTGGGGGTTGTCAAACTGTCTGTATGAAACAAGAGTTCCCTTGAAATGCTCAGGCATAGCAATCCATAAGCTTCATCAAGTCGATTGTAGTACTTTGCTTTCTCCACAGCAGAATTTGGCTCCACTTCTGTGCCCATGGTCACTCTATAGAGACCCTTAGATCTCAGCTTGATGACCATCTCAGCCTTCCAATCGAAAAAATTGAAGGGTGTGAGCAACATTTGGTTTGCTTCCATGACTGCTGCGTTAATGGTGAGAAAACTACTGAAACACCTGCAAAAAACACTCAATTTTTATCTGGAAATCCTCTCTAGAATGCAGTTCAACGCTCAATGTTGGCCTGCAACTCACTAACTCCACGATGGCTCTGATACCATGTGAGTATTTTGATCACAGAAGATCGAGGAGCTATGGAGAACCTCACAAAATCGAATTAATTTGCAATTACAGTGGAAAAATTTGAAAAAAGAGATAAATTTACACACAATGTATGCTCAAATCTTTGATTAACTGACTGTCTAACATGTGAAAATGTTAGTAACAGGTTTTTATTACATCCATGAGAAAATCGAGAGCATTAGGTGGCTCAAGCTGAGTGTACAAGTCATCAATGCCAAATTGGCCTCAATCCCCCCTAGGTGGGTCCAACTCAATCCCAATCACCCCAAACAGCTACGAATTCTGGTGTGGAGGTGGCTGAAGCATGCTGAGTCATAAATGAGCTCAAGGCAGGCGTGGGTGAGCAAATAGAGGAGGTTTGGGGGCCCAAGGGAGCATTAAATGCTCCAAATCTAGCCAAAAGTGGGCAAAAATCCACCCTAGCGCCCTTGGTCAACTAAATTCCCCAAAACAAGGAGAGAGGGCGCACCAGCAATAAATGAGGGCGCACTTGTGGACAAAACTGGAGGCTGGGTGAACTGGTTTGCTCAGAAGTGGGTGTGAACACTCTCAAAGTGGGTTTTTGACCAACTATAGTCACTTAATCCAAAACATGGTTTAATTAAGCACATGGGCAATTAAAAATTTATGGATTATGGTACTAAGTGTGGTTACTGTTCTAACACTCTCTAATTTTACACATTCTATTCTCTCACTCACACTTGGGAGAGTGGTGCACTTGTGGACAAGGAGGCTCTGCTGCTAGGAGAAGACTATCTCTTGTATTCTGGTTGTATCATTGCTCTATCTATCTCTGAGGAAGTTATTGGGGTTTTTCACCTTTATTGTTTTCCCCAAGTAAACTATGTGTCTCTTGTGTGCTTGCATTATTGTGTCCATGATTGATATGCTGTACATGTTGTTCTCTCAGTTAAGATCCTAGATCATATTGAAGTAAATTGTGAAAATTTAACACAAAGTACAACCCAAGTACAAGAGATAGTCTTCTCCTAGCAGATGATCCTCCTCCTCACATGTGCGCCACTTTTCGAGTGATGTAGAAGTGAGTAATGAGATGTCCAAATGGAGATCTCCTAATCTCTATTTATACTTGTCTTGTCCTGTCCAATAAACTAATGGGGCCGACTTGTCTAGCTTAGCCTAATAACCCATGGTTAACTTAATCAGGGTCGACCCCACACATGGTGGTCTAATAACCCATCGGCAAGTTACGGCACTTGCGACACTTGTCAATACAAATGAAAACACTTACTTATAGAGGAATGACACATCTCTATAGGAGTATAATATTCATAGATGAAATACATAGGTGAAATACATTCTGAAGTTACATATACATCAACACTCCCTCTTAACTAGGAAGGTATTTCTCGACACAGATCTTCTAGCACAAGTCTTCTTATCTGGATCATCATCAACAAATCATCATCCTCGAATCATCGTCGTCGTCACTGCTGCTGCTATCTCAATCAATCTCTGAGTCTACTCGTCATAGGAAGTTCTACAGAGCCAGTCCTTTTTCATACTGGATGTAGGCCCACCACCTGCAGGTCTTCATCATCACTGGCCATACTATGGAATTCTCAGGACTTATTACGTGCATCACAAAACCTCGCTAGAGAATCCCAGGCTGTTACAGGCACACAACTCCGACCTATAGGATCTCCGAGGGATATATTACATGTGACCCCACCACAAAACCTTGCAAGAGCATCCCAGGATTTTACGGGCACACGGCTCTGACCTATAGGATCTCCTAGGGTGCTATTATATGTAGTCACCACAAAACCTCGCAAGAGCATCCCAGGCTGTTACGGGCACACAACTCTGACCTTTAGGATCTCCCGGGGCGTTATTATATGTGGTCATGGAAAAACCTCACAAGCGCATCCTACGCTGTTACGGGCACACAGCTCCGACTTATAGGATCTCCCACGGCGCTATTATATGCCATAAGACAAAACCTCGAAAGAGAATCCCAGGCTGTTACGGGCACATAGCTTTGAACTATAGGATATCCCATGGCTCTATTATATGTCCTCTCAGAGCAATTCCTCGAAAGAGCATCCCAAGCTATTACGGGCACACAGCTCCGACCTATAGGATCTCCTAGGTCAACTTACATGATCATATGCACAACCTATTCCACGGCCATGGAGTATCACCTTGATACTCACCATACATCATCTTGATGTACACATGATCATCCTGATCATCATCAGTGCATCATACTGATGCATGTCATCTGGAGCAACATCCTGAAGCTCATCATATATGATCATCCTGATCGTACAATGCGTCCATCTGATGCATACACAGTATCTTCCTGATACATATAATCATATATTATCTACCTGATCATATAATGTATCCACCTGATACATATACAAACACATGATCCACCTGATAATACCTGATACATATCAACATACATTATCTACTTGATCATACAATGTATCCTCTTGATACATCTACAGATACATACACATGATCCAACTGATCATATCCAGCATCAAACATGATGCATACATACATACATATAAATGATCCAACTAATCATATCTAGCATCCAACATCATGCATACATACATATATAAATGATCCAACTGATCATACAAAGCAGAAACTAGAACATCGTCCTGATGCTCATCATCTAGCGCTTATATCCACAGCCATGCGAGGGATCCTCCTATCACCATGCTCGGAAGGGCTCCAGCAAATGTGTCCATCACTTCTTCCTTGAAGTGTTGTCAATCTGAAGAACACCAAACCTCTCTCTGAAGTACTCGAACTTCACTCTGGCTATCGGTTTGATCAGCACATCAGCAACATGCTCATCCATCACAACATACAAGAGCTTCACTGCTCCTCTCTACCCCATGTCCCTGATATAGTGATATTTGATCTCAATGTGCTTCGAACTGTTGTGGAACACTGGGTTCTCAGACAACTTCACACAACTTTGGTTGTCACAAAAGATACCAGTAGCATCGAATGGGAGATCAAATAACTCAGACAGTAGCTTCCGGAGCCATACTTCCTCACAACTAGCTGAACAAGCTGCAACATACTATGCTTTGGCTGTACTCATTGCTATGCAGGACTGCTTCCTCCTAAATCAAGAGATCACACCTAATCCCATACTGAAGCAGCACCCAGATGTGCTCTTCCTATCTGCAGCACTGCCCTCCCAGTCCGAATCAACATAACCTTCCAGGTTAAACTTTTGATTCGCATCATACTTGAGCCCATAATCAACTGTACCCTTCAGGTACCTCAGAATATGATTTATACAACCAGGTGAACACCTCTCGGATCCGTCAGGAACTGGCTCAAGGTGTTCATCACAAAGAAAATATATGGTCTCGTGTTCATCAGGTACATCAAGGACCCAATCATCTGACGATACACTGTGATGTCAACCGGATCAGATGAAGCATCACACAGAAGCTTCAGGTTCGATGCCATAGGTGTGGCCATGGCCTTGCAGTCCATCATCCCGAACCTCTTCAGGATATCCACTGCATACTTCCCTTGTACAAGGAAGATTCCATCTGTACTCTGCCACACCTCCATGCCTAGAAAATAGTGCATCATCCCCAAGTCCTTCATCTCGAACTCGACTGCAAGCTTCCTCTTTCTATCGGCAATCAAACTATCATTACATGTTACAAACAGATCATCTACATACAACAGTAGTATCACAGGATTTCCTTCCTCAACCTTGTAGTAAAGGTTGGAATCCGCTTTACTCTTGGTAAAGCCCAAACTGGATAGAAAGTTGTCTATCCTACCATACCAAGTCCTACGAGCTTGCTTCAAGCCATACAAGGTTTTCTTCAACGTGCACACATATGAATTCCTGTCATGTGTCTCGAAACCAAGTGGCTGCTCCACATATACTTCCTCCTCGACTACACCATTCAAGAAAGCAGTATTGACATCCATCTGCTATATCTTCCATTTCATCACTGCAGCCAGAGCAAGTACTGATCTAATGGAAGTGTATCTGGATACATGAGCAAAAGTTTCGTCATAGTCGATTCCTTCTTTTTGGGAGAAGCCACGAGCTACAAATCTCGCTTTGTATTTCTCTATGCTGTCATCTGCAGCATGCTTGATCTTGTAGATCCATTTGGAAGTCACAACAGACTTCCCATCAGGTCTTGGGACCACATCCCAAACATCAATCGTCATGATCGACTGATATTCCTCGACCATGGCATCCTTCCATTCTTTCCTTTCCACTGCCTCTTCATAACTTGAAGGTTCTTTGTTCATAATATCACAGAGTAAAGCAACATAGCTGGTATGTGATCTAGTTCTCTTCTTTGCTCTTTGTTCTTCTTCTGGAATGCCATATCTTTCTGCATCTTGAATGAGCTCTCTAGTCCATGTAGGTTTCCTCTTGTGAGAGTCGTTCTCACGAGGTGGATCTACAGGTTCTTGTGGATCTTCAATTTCACGATTAGCATCTGGAATTGCTTTAGTCATGGTAGTGTCTTCAAATCTGGTTTCCTTTTGTTCTTCATGATCTTCAACAGGTGTCTTCCTTGATTTGATGAATGCTGATTTTTCATCAAATGTTACATCCCTGCTAACATCAATCTTCTTGAACCCTAGAAAGTATATTCTGTAAGCCTTCGAGCTTTCACTGTAACCCACAAAGATACCCTTCTTTCCTGAAGGATCTAGCTTGGTCCTCTTTTCCTTTGGGACATGAGTGTATACTGGACAACCAAATATTCTATGGCTGACTTCAGGTTTCTTACCAGAGAAAACCTCTTCTGGTGTCTTGTTGTCCAATATCTTGTGTGGTGTTCTGTTCTGCACATATACAGCTGTCCTGGCTGCTTCTGCCCATATATGCATAGGCAGATCTTGGTCATGCAACATTGCCCGTGCTTCTTCCATGATTGTTCGATTCTTCCTTTCTGCAACTCCATTCTATTGTGGATTGTAAGGAGCAGTCAACTCCCTCTTAATCCCTGAATCACTGCATAACTTCTTGAAATCTCCTGAAGTGAATTCTCTTCCATTGTCGGATCTGAAGGTCTTGATCTTCTTGTCGGTTTGATTTTCCATCAAGGCTTTGAATTCCTTGAACTTATCAAACACTTCATCCTTGTTCTTCAAGAAGTAAACCCAAGTCTTCCTGGAAAAGTCGTCAATGAAAGAGACATAGTAAACATACCCACTCAGAGAAATGGATGATATCGGACTGTATACATCAGAGTGGATGATTTCCAAGATTCCTTTTGACTTGCTTTCACTGCTTGGAAATGCTTTCTTTATGTTCTTTCCTTTTGCACATCCTTTGCAAACACCTTCATGCTTTGTCTTGATTTCAGGAAGAACCTCTACAGCTTTGCTTGCAATTGGTAGTGCTCTATAGTGCACATGAGCAAGCCTTCTATTCCAAAGTTCACTTGGCTCCATGGATTCATGTACCATGGCATGTTCAGGTTGTCCCTTTAGTTTATGCAATCCTCCCTCTTGCTCTCCAATCACCACTGCATCATCTATAGTTTTACCTTTTGGCCACATTAGGACTTGGCCATCTACAAATGCAACCCGCATTCCTTCTGTATCCAATGCAAATATGGAGAGTAATTTTTTCTTGAGCCCAGGTACATACAAAACATCTTTCATCTTCAAAGAATTCCCAGAGTCTAGGTTGTAGGAGGCTTCACCACTTCCCTTGATAGGGTATTGATAGTCATCCCCAAGTTTCACCTTATGGGGTGACTCATGTTCAGATAGATTTACAAAATATTCTTTAAACCCAGTCATGTGTTTGGAAGCCCCACTATCGATAATCCAATCATTACAACCATGAGAGATAGTACCTGTGAGAGAAAAGATTAGAACATATTCATCTTCGCTTGATGAGTCATCACTTTCTGCTCTATCCTTCTTCCTGGGGGATTCATCATCCTCGACAACATGAGCATGATATTTCCTTTTGTTATTCTTCTTCTTCTTGTTGAAGTTGTTGTTGTTGTTGTCCCTTTTTTTCTTGGGACAATCTGCAGCAAAGTGACCCTTCTCATTACATGTGAAGCATCTTAGATACTTCTTATTCTTTTGATGATAGTGAGTGGATCTCTTGTGCTGAGATTGCTCCTTCTTAGGCTTGCTTCTTTTGGTGTGATATGCAAGAGCTTGGTCTTCACTTCCCATCTTTTCTTCTCGGGCTAGGAGCCTAGCCTCTTCTTGTGAACATTCCTCCCACAGCCTACTGAAGGAGATCAATTTCCTTCTTGCACAAATCCCTTGAATAAAGGAATCTCGTGACCTAGGAAGGCCATTCAAAGTGGTCATGATAATTTCACCAGTCTCCACCATTTCATCCACAACTTCAAGTTGTTCCTTGATCTAAGAGACCTTGAAGAAATAGGATTGAATGGTCTCTCCATTCTGAAGCTTTACCCCTTTCAATTAATTCCACAGAGTCATCTTCCGATTTATGTTCTTCCCTTCAAACAGCTTGGTCAAAGAGTCAAACATAGCCTTGGGTGTCTTTACAGATTACAAATGTGGAATGAGGTGGTATTTAATAGAATCAGCAATGATCCTCTTTTCCTTGACCAAATTCTTTTTATGTAAGGCCTTAGCCTCTTCTTCCTCTGGGACAAGGACCTTTTCCCTTATGTAAGTATCCAATTGATTTTCTTCCAGGATTAACCCAATCCTATACTTCCAGGCTCAGAAGTTATCAGCCCCTTCAAGCTTATCCTCAAGCTTGGTGTGGTGAGATATCTTTAAAGAGTACTTCAAATGGAAATAGAAAAGATTTAGGTCTCACCACTTGATTTGCAGAAATCCGGATCTTGAGCTGAACTAGAGTTTGTCACAGAAACCCTAAAAATTCAAACTGTGAATTTCAACTTTCTGAAAGGATAGAAAGATGCACCTTGATGGGATGATCAGCCTCGTATACTCAGAATTTGAGTTCTGCAAAGTTTCACCCTTCAGAAATTCCTTTTGGTCTTCCTAGATTCACTATGGAAGACCGTGAATTAGGGTTTGCATTTCCCGGAGATTTACCCAGCCACAAATCTCGATCCAAAGCTCTAAATTTCAATTTTTCCAATGAGCTTCTAGCTATGTCTTCAGATTTTAGAAATTCATATTTTTGTGGAAACCCTAATTTTTAGGGCCAAAACGGAAAGTGCTCATAATTGAATTCTGATTGGACAGAAAGATTCACCTTGCTGAGGAGAGTCAATCTTTTATATTACCTTTCCAAAATCTGTGGAGAGAAACCCAATAAACAAGAAACCCTAGTGTCTGCCACTCCACAATGTCTTGTTCTCAGGGAAGCTCTAAAACCATGTTAATTTTTGAGCATTAATTCAATACACTCTAGGATCTTTACTGAGAGAATAAAATGTATAGCATATCAATCATATCATGCATGTCAATCATGTTAATCACAGCAAGAGGCAAACATAAGAGACAATAAACACACAGAGTTTCCGTGGGGAAAACCCTAAGGTGAAAAACCGCACAACTTCCTCAGAGATAGATAGAGAAATAATGCAACCAAAGTACAACCCAAGTACAAGAGATAGTCTTCTCCTAGCAGATGATCCTCCCCCTCACATGTGCGCCACTTTCCGAGTGATGTAGAAGTGAGTAATGAGATGTCCAAATAGAGATCTCTCGATCTCTATTTATACTTGTCATGTCCTGCCCAAAAAACTAATGGGGCCGACTTGTCTAGCTTAGCCTAATAGCCCATGGTTAACTTAATCAGGGACGACCCCACACATGGTGGTCTAATAACCCATCGGCAAGTTATGACACTTGCGACACTTGTCAATACAAATGACGACACTTCCTTATAGAGGAATAACACATCTCTCACTAAGTTTTTTTGACCCAAAATCCGATGGTGAAAAAGTCGAATTTGCTACAACCTATGGTCGACTATCCGACAATTCTAGGCTTTTTTTATCATCGATGGGATTTCGGCTAAAATCCGACATAGTTGAACATGTCAGATATTCGACTACCCTACCTCGTCGGTTAATCGACTTCCTCCAGCTTCACAGGTAGTCGGATAAGCGACATCGTTAACTTCCAATATTGGTCGGATACCATCCTTTCACCATCGATTATGCGTCAGTTCAGTCGTCGATTAAGCGACGTGTATGGCATACAAAAAAGTCAGATCCGATGTTCCAAGCCGTCGAAAGTATAGCACAAGCATAGGATATCACCCTGCAATTGTCAGATAGGTCGTCGGTTAAGTGACGTGTATGCCATACAAACAAATGGAATCCGACGTTCTGAGCCGTCGAAAGTATTGCAAAACCGTCGGATATTACCCTACGGTCATTGGATAATGTCGTCGGTTAAGCGACTACCCAATACATTTTAAAAAAAAAATAACATTTTTGAAATAAAAATTTTCATATTGAATAGATGTTCTCTAATCCCTATGCTTATGTAACATTGTGGCATATTCGTCACAAAGAGATGGTAGTGTGCTTCCATTGTGTCAAGGTACTCTTACCTAACTTCTCTAATTTGGTATACTGAGGAGTTTGTATATTCATGTATGAGATCATATTATTTAAATAAGGCTCATTAGATAGTTAATTGGTAGTTACTTAATGTAAAAGGCTCATTTTTATTAAATAAGAACCAGTAGGTGGTTGGTAGTCATTAATTTTGAGATTGCATGTAGTTAGGGTTTTGGTAGTTATTAAGAAACTATTTATAGCGCTAGAAGGATGTATACTATTTTGTCAAAGATTGGTATTGTATTGAAGCTTTTCTCAAAGGATCTCATCCTCTCCAAGAGGCCCATGAACATTACTCTCTCTTTATGAATTTATTAATACAAGTGTTATATTTTGCAAGTTTAATCTCTTTCTTGCATTTTCTTTTGTTCAGTTATATTTATTTGAGGTTAAGCTGGATATTGATTCCAAGGAAATTAAAGAGAAGGTTAAGGATATTGATTCCAGTGCATCATTTACTCAGCCTTTGAATTTATGGAAACTCGAAATTGGTTATGAGGAGCAACCAAAAATCACAACAAGCTCCAAGAAATTGTCAAAATTTAAACAACACACGAGTGGGTTCTAGAAAGCCAGCATCGTAGCCATTCATTGAGCTCCTCTCTGTTTCCAGAATAATTTCATATTCTCTACTGAACAGGGCCAACCATGTGAAGGTATAAGCTCTTATGGCCCCTCCCCCCCCTCACATCACTCTCAATTCCCCATACCCAATGCATGCACTCGAAAAAAACAAATATGTGCAAATTCATCCATATTTTATCATGAACTTTCATCAATTATTCATTCAATAAATGCTAACATTCACTAAACCATTGTTTCTGTCGATCCACACGTTCATTCAATAAAAGATAACATTCAATAAACCATTCATTAATCATTCAGTCAACACATTCATTCAATAAAAGCTAAACTTTAATAAAGGTAACAGTTTACTACACTTAATCATTAAAACATTAGAAAATTCATTAAACCATTCATTCATTAATTAGGCCAAAAATTGTGGACGATATATTGTTATCAAAAATATTTAGATGAGATTTGAACCTGCAACCTATGTCTAGTCTTAAGGATACCACCTTCAAGCTTGACCTTATCAATCAATTCCCATTGCCATTTCTTCTCATACGACATCCCAAAACCATTTCTCTCGAGACCCACTCTTCATTTATTCTGCATGCATTTCACTATGCAACCGTCTCAAATTCCCTTTGCGTTTTCCATCAATTAGTTTATCAATTCAGTATCACCTACGTCCGCCGTCCAATGAGTGTTTCCGCAGTCTTCAGTTTCAGCCTGGAAACGGTTGACGATTCATGGTATTACATTTCCCTTTGACTGCAAATGACAAACTCATAGTTCACTATTAAGGTTTGTCTGACAAAGCTGAAGGTCAAAGAAATCTTGATAGTGAACTATGAGTTTGCCATATTGCAGCTTAAGGGAAACGTAAATATAGAATGAATCGTCACCGTTGTCAAGCTGGAACTCAAGACTGTGGAAACACTCCTGGGACGGCGGGCATGGGTCATACCGAATTGAAAAACTAATAGAGGGAAAACGCAATGAGAATCTGAGACGATTTCATAGTGAAATGCATACAGAATGAATCAAGGTTGAATGTGGTAGCCCGCCATCTCCCATTGTGAAATGCATGCAGAATGAATCGAGCTTGAAGTTGGTCTCCCTTGCCAACTGCACATGAAGCTTGAAGGTGGTAGCCTTGGGACTAGACATCGGTTGCAGGTTCGAATCTCCTCAGTTCAGTTCGTACCCTGTTATTTTTTTTATGCAAACTATATGTTTTCTTTAATTTGCTGTTGACTTTAAGTCCCTAGCGTAGGAGGAGCCATTATGGTCAAGTTGAATTCCTAAAAAAAGATGAACATTGACAACAAGCATGATGTCTCTAATTGTTGTCGGTGTATGCTAGATTAGTTGCAAATATCATGCTTCAGAAGAAGCCAGCCTTGAATGGTAAATATACCAATTTGGAAGGGTTTAATGTGAGGTTAAGGATATTGATTCCAAGGAAATTAAAGAGAAGGTTAAGGATATTGATTCCAGTGCATCATTTACCCAACCTTTGATGTTTTGGAAACTGGAAATTGGTTATGAGGAGCAACCAAAAATCACAACAAGCTCCAAGAAATTCTCAAAATTTAGACAACACGTGAGTGGGTTGTAGAAAGCCAGCATCATAACCATTCATTGAGATCCTCTCTATTTCGAGAATAATTTCAAATTCTTTACTGAACAGGGCCAACCACATGAAGGTGGAAGCTCTTATGCCTCCCCCCCCCCTCACATCACTCTCAATTCCCCATACCCAATGCATGTACTTGAAAAAAACAAATATGTGCAAATTCATCCATATTTCATCATGAACTTTCATCCATTATTCATTCAATAAATGCTAACATTCACTAAACCATCGTTTCAGTTGATCAACACATTCATTCAATAAAAGATAACATTCAATACACCATTCATTAATCATTCAGTCAACACATTCATTCAATAAAAGTAAAATTCAATGAAGGTAGCAGTTTACTACACTGAATCATTGAAACATTAGAACATTCATTAAACCATTCATTCATTCATTAGACCAAAAATAGTGGACGATATATTGTTATCAAAAATATTTAGACGTTGTTTTTCCTGTCCTTCTTTTTATATGTGTTTCTTCTCTTCAGTGGTATATAATCTATAAGAGGACCATCTACATCATCTAGACTTTCTCTTTGAGTTCTTAGTTCTTTAGCAGGCGCTTTTGGTGATGTTTGCAATATCCTAGCTGATTGTTGTTCTAGACGTGGATTTTGCGGCAAGGGGTTCGGATTTGCTGCAACGATGTGAAAATGTTACATCGTTATATTTTTCTATTGTAATGACAAGTTTTTTATTTAAAAAAATTCATTACGTAGGTGTTCTTTTACCAGGTGTGACCAAATCATGTTGTTGATGTTCTTGTCTAGTCTCAACCTGTATAGTTTCACCCTCTACATGCTCTGCAGTTGAAATACAGTGAACTACAATTAATGGTCACCATTTGCAATGCTATATATAAGATTGTAGCATATGAATACATTAATTACTAGGATTTGAATCTTGATCATCATTTTGTTGTTGTCCCCCCTCGACCCTAATGGGATCATTACTTCTTGTTAAAAACAGAGTCAATATTTTACATCAAGTATTTGGAACGAAAATATTCCACAAGCAACAAATCTTCATTAAACTATATAGATTCTATATACCTGTGCACCGGATGGATTGGTACCACAAGACTGTGTTTTCCCAGATAAGCTTCTTCTACGTTCAACAACAGCTCCAAAGCCATCCTGAAAGCCAAGCTTCATGTCTTCCTATGTGGGTACTTCATTAAATTGATCGGCCTACATATTTGCTTATCGTCGTTAATTAACATTTTATGGTGCAATCAAACGGAAAACAATTTTCAATTTATTATTTGTATTCATTGTTGGTTTCTCAAAACTTACAATCCGTGCCTCCAAATTTGAATAACCACCAAGGCCAAGCTTGTGCTGGCCTATTTTTTCTAGTCTTTCCTTTGTGGCCTTTGATGTGTCTGGTAGCCTATGCAAGTGTTGAAATACGTTAGATGTTCCAAGTTCGATATAGAAATCGAGGATAATAAGGTTTAGAATTACATTGCGAAAAGTATTGCATACCTCCCTGTGCCTGGTGTTAGCTTGCCTTCTCTTCTCAGATCCTTCTCCTTTCCATCTTCCACTAGAGCTCTCCACTCCATTGCTAGAATCATTGGTGCGTGCTCATACCTATGGTTTTTTTCAAGGTGTGTCCTATATTAGTCTCGGACAACCTACACATGTTGACAAGCCTTTTTCAGGACATTGGCATGACTGAAGGTTTTCTCCCCGAACAGGCCAACCAACCGATTAGTGAGTTAATCTTTTAAATGTTTCAGTTGTCTATCCCACCTTGTTCGGATGGTGGGCCCGAAGATCTCCAAGCAAAATTCATTCATATGTTTATAGAAAACATTGTTTCTTGCACAACGATCATGCCATAATCATAATTAGTTGATAAAAAAAATTTTATCGGTATATTACAATGAAATTATAAACACTAATTAACCTGATCAATTGTGATTAATTACCTGGGATCGTCGGTATCTTTATTGGGACAAGATCTTCGTCCACCAAAAATGTTGTCTCCAGTGTTCCCGTGCTTTTGACACGGGAAGATCCTGGAAATGTAGCTTCTTCGACATCAAAATTGATAGGGGACTCGGTGTCAACCCCTTCTTGTGGACGATCTATTGTGTGTTGGTCAATAGCAGCTATTGCGCTCACAGCGGGGGTCTGTGGTGTTTCGGAACGTGTTGCCGACTGTTCGGTCGACAACAATGGCGAAGGATGCGAACTACGTGGAGTCGTTTGGTCATGATGTGAAGTCTCTCCACGAGCCTCGCTGGGGCCAAAACCACCTTCACCAATATTGTGTGGTCCCTTATAATTCTGTAAATACACACCAAGTCTTATACATTCAATACTATCATATCAAAGAGAACATTATGAAGATTTAAACGAATTATTCTACGATTCAAGATTCCTCAACTTGCTCGCAAGTTATTATATTTATGTTCCAACAATGCAATCCTTTCTGTAATTGTGCTTGTCTACAGAACCTGGATTAGTAGAGAAAGGATTTCCGCAGTATATCTATTCAACAATTTCTCTGCCATCTTTAGTGGGTGTGTGGCTTCACCAATGTTTTCGCAATCGTGAAGCACCTCTGCCATTTCAGGTTCTAACAGAAAATCTTGCGATGTTGATTCATACTGCAATTCACTAGTGGGCTGCAACAAACACATATAAAGCACTACTGAGTTCTCTATTGATAGATTCCAAATTGTATATTAACGTAACACATCTATCATGATAGATTCATAAAATTACAACACGGTTTACATTATCATAACGAATCTAGTATATCACATGAAAAATACATAACAAAATTAACATTATGCTACGTATTATATTGGTACAATTGAAATGAATTATACCTGTGACCTCGAGTATCACGATCCACTCATTGGATCAATGGTCATAGGCGACTTGCCCCGATCTGCTAATATCTGGGAGCTGCACCTAACAACACCCTAATAAAAAAACATAGTGAAAGTCACCTAAACGATTCCAAAACTATTCATGAGAAAACACATCAAAAAAATTATTATTCATATTATATTTTTTATATTACAAAGATGTATACCCGTTGCGTGCACCCTGGTGTGTCCAACCTTATGGAACTGGCCTACATCAAAAACATAGACTAGAAAATTACTTAAATGAAACCAAAATATTCATTGAAACATTAATATAGTGCCAAAACATTTTGACATATTTTAATTGTACAATTCAAATCAGGTCTACCTATTTCCCCAAGGGTGTTGTCGTCTGATCAACATTCGAAGGGTGTATTTCCCGATCAACATTCTGTATCAAATATAAATTTAATTATATAAAACAAACCAAGTTATTAATAATGGAAAAAAAAAGCAAATAAAAACTCTTTTTTCTTATTATATTTGTACTATTAGAAAGATGTATACCTTCTCCATCAAGGAAGAAGTTCTTCTCCGACCATTTGTTGGCAGGGATTTATCCCGATCACTGGCCTGCGAAGTAAATATGGGAAATTTAAACGCAATAAACTAACAAAAAATACTTATGATGTTTAATTTATTACTAAAAGGTTGGGTAAAATGTTATATAGTAACCTTGTTTGTATCTACTCGGTTGACAAGGTAATTAATAAGCAACTCATCCCCTACAGATATTGTTTTAATAGCAACTACAAAAACACAGTTTCCTTCACGCACCTCAAATTCGCAGTTTGGTTGCCTAATTGTAGACCCTGGTTGTGTACTATTTATAAACCCCGCATTATTCCCTGTGGCCTTTGGCCTTCCATCCATGTACAACGTTCCTCCTTTATTTTGATTTTTGTATTTCAATTGTAAATAGTTTGTTGACAATCCATAGCTACGCATACTTTTTGTATATCAGACAAGGCGCATCGAATCGTTGTAGTTGTGTATGGGTCAAACATGCTCCATCAATTTTGTACATGTCCCGTAACCGAACAAGATGCAATCCATGGAAAACAACCCAAAACCATGTATCGACGACGGCGCAATTCGATATCTCCTTTCCTTCACACAAAAATCAGTGTTCGGTGGAGGAAGATCCTTCGGTACCCATTGTTTCACTAAATGTTTGTACCTCAAGGGCACCTCTTCGTCGTCTTTTGTCTCATCACCATAGGAACATGCCCCCCCTTGACTGTGAAAAAATGCATTGCGTCTATGGAATCTTCTTTTGGTTATTTTACATCTAGTTGATACAATTCTTCTAGACCTACTGGATGTCTCACTTTCCTCTAGCCTTCCTAAACTCCCCTCGCTCGAGGAAGACAGATCAGACAAATACCTGTTTGGTTCTACCTACACCATTGGAAAAAAGTTTAGATTCAACCGCAAGGCATATCGCCTCTTAAACGTTGACGTGTATCGCCTTTTATAATTTTACTTGGACCTCATTCCCTTTTTCAACATGTAGGCGTTCAAGTGATGATCAGAAGACGACCAATTTATCTTTCTTAAGAGTAGAAATTTATGCAATATTTATGAGTTGTTTTTTACTATTTGATTTAACGCTACATCACACATGTAACACATATGAAACACTACACATACATGTTACAGGATCTCCTCTAATGCTACAAGTCCTGGCTACTTAATGAAAACTATTTACCACATATTTGATTACCTTAGTGTAGATGTTTCCTGTAATATAATCAGAAGAGTTACTTTCAGAAATGACTGTGCCTCTTAGAGGCCAGTCAACTCTAGGAACCAAGTGACACTATGATAGGGCTAGTACAAACCAAAGAGAGAGAGATGAATGGGCTATGGTACGGTCAATCAAAGAAATTTAGTGACAGTAAAATGGCTTAGTACAAAGACCAACTAGTAAGGTACAAGTCAAAAAAAAATAATGGGTATAAATACTCACAACCCTTGGGACTAAGGGGGTGTACACTACCTCAAACATGGACAAACTACCATAGTTATAACCACAAGACCAAAAACATAAAAGGCGGTACAAATCAATATATGCAATATCTCCTTGTAAGTACCTCATATATGTAACTACCTCATATATGCAATATCTCCTTGTAACTACCTCATATATGCAATAGCTCCTTGTAACTACCTCTTGTAACTCAAATAGTACCACCAAAAGGTATGATAGCATGCAATCTTCCAAACTAAGGTCAGGAGGGTGGTACGAAGTGGGTATAAAGACACATAACAATTTGGAGAAAGTGGGTGTACCTCAAATGTGGACAAACTACCATAGTACCCACAAGACCTAAAACATAAAAGGTGGTACAAATCACAAGATATCTTAATATCAGTAAAACACCCAAAAGTTAAAAGGCAAGGTACCACAAAAATATTATCGACAAAATGAAAGGACCATAAGACAATTGACCAAGGTGGGGTACAACCATTCATCTCTCTCATGTACCATTGTTCCATATAACTTGAAAGACCATCATCATAGAAAATGAAAAAGTCCATACGGGTGATGTGATCACGTGGTCCTCTAGACTACTCCTACAGTCAAGCATTAGTGGCTCCATGAAGGGGTGTTCAGTCCCTTCAGAAGACCATCTAACTCAACCATCTCGAAGACCTAGGAGAAGAGGACATCACACATCATCAAATAAGTATTGGTAACTACCGTGTATAAACTCAAAAACCCTAAAGCAACCGAGCTTGCATAAGGGGAGCTATGAATAGACAAGGCTCACAGGACAAAAAAACAAGCTCAAAAAACTATACTGGGACCGATGTTACAGTAAGCGAGCTGAAACAAAAGTGGCCAGAATGCCAGCAAGTAGCACTAAAAAGAAAAAGACCCTCTAAAAAGGTGAAAATGCAAGCAAACTTCCTAACTAGGAGCTGGATATCTCGACAAATCATATTCTTCGCAAGGTGATGAAATCCAAGTCGAACAATACGAAGTGAGAGACTGAATTTGAAGGATATCCCTCTACCGAAAGGGATCCTGGGTAAAAGAGCCCTAGTAGAAAAGTCACTAAGCTACCTCGTTCATGACATGTCGGAAAAGGTTTTTGGCGCTCCTGCCTTATCACCCTTGTATCACCAGTATGGTGGCCGGAGAATACAAGGAAGACAATGATCGATGTTTCCTTAGGGCTAAGTGGAGTGCAGCATTCCACATAGCCCGTCTGGTTTCGATCTCATGGCAGTTTAACCCCTGAAACAACAGGAGGCCCCTCCACAAACTGGTCGTGACCATGTCAATAAATACTAGAGGATTTTAGTTCCCTAAAGACAACGACTATGTCTCAGATGAAAAATGACAAGGGGGAATTATTTGGATGCCTATCCCCGGTGTCCTACCTAACTAACAAATTCTTTTGATTTCCTCAAGTGAGGATATGGTGTGTTTTGTTAGGGGGTGTAAATTTTAGTGGTTGTATTACTCAATCGGGTGATGGAAGTGAAACTCGTGGTGTGATGACTGACTCAAACCATGAAAATGCATATGAATAAAATAAGCCTTTCCTTTCAATGAATGCTAGCCAAGGTAAGGAGAGAGATCTTTCAAACTATAACTACTCTTTCAAATTAAATGAATCCATTAACAATAACTTTCTTCTACTTGTAATGACTAAAATGCATGACAATGTTTAAACCTAATTAGCAAGCATAAGCATGACATTGTGATATTGTGAATAATCGTGTATGGTAGGACACATTATTTCAATTTAAAACCCATTTAATGTATGCTAGGAGACTTAAATTACAGAATGATCTCATAAGTATAGGCCCAAGAATATTTGTCACAATCCAAAATCTATTCACCAAATACAAATCACTTCTACTATAGCTCAAGTTATGTGGTGTAGTCATCATACTTGAACTCATTAAAAATTCATTCTTTTGCATTCACAGTCGACATAAGTCCAACAAAAGGGATCATGATTGCTAGGGTCCACAGTCAAACATGCATCTGCGAAACAGAAAATTCAAAGCTGGAAGGTAAGATAAGTTAATTACAAAATTAGGTCAATGGGACCCCTAAGTACAAAGATTTTGATACAATGTGGGAGTGCAAAAGCGGCTCCTTTAAAAGGCATATTCTTTTGAAAGAAAAGGAAACCTTCCTTTGCAAGATAAATGGATCTCCCAAGTCCCAGCACACATTCAAGCAACAATTTTTCCATCTACAATAGAAACTGGGGACAATTTCTTCTTAATCAAGGAGGAAATGATGAGCAATATGGGGTTAAAGTGCTTATCATATGTTGCAAATTCGGAATTTCGCTGGCAAGATATCCTACCAATCTATTTGGAAGTTCACTAGTTGTATCTCAAATTCTAGTTTTATCTTGGCTACACATTAGGCTTATAATTGTCACCAACTACATGTATTTGATTAAAATTAAGATAAAGGGCTTGAAATCATCTCCTCGACTTGCAAACATTTGTAGGAATTGCATGTTTTTCCATCAGACCTAATGATTAAGGCATTGTGATAGAGGAAGGCCTTATGGATACTTCAAGCTCTTATCCTAGGATCACCTCTATACTATGTTTTTTTATTGTGAAACAACAAATGCAACATTAGTCACTATTGCAAGAAACAAAAATGCTTACTTCTCACTCAATTTTGTTTGTCTTTGAGTGGTATTCATAAAAATAAGGACTTTTGGTCATCTGGTACTTATGTAAAGTGTTTGGAGAGGCTTCGTGTTGCTTTTGTTGGTGATAGTGACATTGGGATGAAACGTGTTCTATCAAGTTGTATAAACATATGTAATCTTGAGATAAGGGATAGACCATTTAGTGATTTGGCTCTTTTATGAATCAAATTCATCCCTTTGTTCCTGAAATGGCCTATCATTTCCTATTCACTCATATGCACACCTAGAATCTGTCCACTTATTCTTTTGTCATTTTGAAAACTTCACACATTACGAACACACTCCTAACAAGAATGGTATTCAATTACTTTCCCATTTATTGGCCCGGCTAATAACATGGAGAAACATACCATCCTTAGATAGTAAGGTTAGGATACATGGGATAAAAACTCAAAGTTTCACATTTGGAAACAAACTAAGAACAATTCTCTGCAGTTTGGATACAAAGGACGTGATACTTCATCAAGGTTCAAGCCAACAAGCACTAATATTGTTACCTTGGACAGAAAATACCTCTATACCAACCTATATCTAGAGCATTAGTTAAACTAGATAGGAAAATCGATGTGTGGAATATAGATTGTCCAGCATAAAACAAAATTTCAGGTTAGGGTAGTGATTGCAACAAGGAGCAATGTATCACTATGGAGGATAAGCCTTTCACTCCCTAGCCTTCATGGGAACCTACACAAAAAAGCATGGAATTACAGCTATAGGAACGACACACAGAGAAAATATTATGTGCAGCAACATCACATGGAGATGGAAGAGATGATACAAAATAAATATTGCTGCACTTTCCTTTATTATGCACTTAGAATACACACTTACAATTTCAGAATAACTGAAACTTTCAGCTTCCCACATTGACACATGTGGGGTGAACTACTTGAGTTAGTTACTTGGAGAAGCATGTTTGGCACAAGTTTTCATGTCACCACATACCTTAGCCCATGTGAGGCACATGATTTGGTTATGTTAACCGTTAAAATGGACCTTGTCAAGGTGGAGTAATCCACTTGTGGACCCATTCTCTTTTTTGGACCTAGTATAATGTTTTTACCTGTAACTCCCCTCTCTGTTTTTCCATAAAAGAGAAGGAGGTGCACATGACTTCTAAGCATGAGAGCTAGAGTGAAGAGTGGTGTGATGTGATAGCTAGGGTATTCTATTTAAAGTGTATTTCTTTATGAGGTTGTGAGAAGGTGGTTGGTTTTGTATAGTAGGCTTGGGAGACTGTGATTTTGGATTATGTAATTCTCTTTTCTATTATAATAGAAAGACAAGTGATTGTTGGTGCATATTCAGTATTTTCTAGTGGTTCATCTATTTGAACTTTGAATTTCCACAACATCATTTTCTTATTCACTCCATGACTTGTCCTCTAAAACTTTGACATCTCTATTAACCACAAACGTCTTGCTAGTTAGATTATACTATATGTAGGATTTGGACTAGTAACTATATCCAATGAAAATACATTTTTCACTTTTGTTGTCGAGTTTCTTTCTAATATCCTCTCGAACATGTGCATATGATATGCAAAAATAAAGTAATGAACAAGTTAAACAGAACTAACAACTAGCATCAGTAATGTTGGTTTAGACCTTCCTTATAATCAGATATATTTTTCAATAAACCCTTTTTGCAATAGCTGACAGCCACCAAGGATCAACAATGTATGCCCCAGCAAGGCCCATAGGCTCTGAGTAGAGGCCAAAGACAGATTGGATAGTCCTGTTCCTATGGATAGTGATTCTGAAGATAAGCATAATGACGGGGTTGGAACTAGTGGATTATCTCTCGAAAATATGAGTAATGAACGCTTTCTAAAATTAAGCATTTCACATGCCATGGTGTTTGTGCATCTGGCAATGGAAAATCCTTAAACTTGTAGAATATTTGTTGAGAAAAAGGGCATTGAATCCCTTATGAGGTTCTTGACTCTTCCAAGTATTCAGCTATCTTCAAAAGGGTTGTCTGTAGCTTTGCACATGGTTGAAGTTTGCAAAGAATTCACACAACAACACTCAGTTGCCCTTGCAAGGGTATTTTGTGCTCATCTGAAGGAACATCTCAAGACTACATTAAATGTTTTGGATCATGTTGCAGGGACTAATTTATTAGCTGCAAAAGATAGACTGAATCGGAAAGTATTTTGGTGCTTGTTTTTGGTACAATTTTTTGTCTTTCTAGTTGATGATACTAAAGAGAATCGATGGTTGGTAGCATTAACGGCAGAGTTTGGAAATGATAGAAAGGATGTGCTTCTTGATATTGGGATGATACATCAAGAAATACTATGGAAAGTTGCACTTACTGAGGATTCAAAGGCACTGCTAAAGAAAGATGATGGCAATGTTTCCAGCAGTGTCACAACTGATTTGGATGCGCGTGCAAATGAAATTGATGATCACTTGCCAACTTCTGTTGGACACTATGTGGATCTTATTTTGAATCAACATAGGCAATCATCTGTTTGGAATGATGAACCTTAACTTTTTGATCTAATACATCTATTTCATGATATTGGTCACAGTGCTCGGCTTCAATGAAGGTTGAACATTGATTCCTCTGCCCGAGGACAATAAGCCTATGTTTGTCAACCACAGTATTCTCATTCTGATGAAGGCCCTTCCAGAATCAAAATGCAAGGAAATAAGAAAAAGTCACTACATTCTTTTTGCTATGAGATATTAAGGCTGTCATTTTCATTTCACTACAAAGACGTGAGGGCTCACCCATCAAACTAAAAAAAATAGTAGATGCAATAAGATAAAAATACCCCAATGTAGATTGAAAGGTTCTACCCCAATGTATATTGAATTAGCAATGAAACCCTCTTGGAAGATCGAATTAGCAATGAAACCACAGTGATTTGCTACCAAAATTTTAAATTTGTCAAATCAAAACAATTTAGGGCTTGGTACTCATGGACATGGGAGGCATTTC
The DNA here is from genome assembly GCA_027924585.1 of Larix kaempferi. Classification (NCBI taxonomy): domain Eukaryota; kingdom Viridiplantae; phylum Streptophyta; class Pinopsida; order Pinales; family Pinaceae; genus Larix; species Larix kaempferi. The sequence goes on from BSBM01000140.1 coordinate 735,191, forward strand.
CGGCTCCTCTTATAGTTTATTTGCTTGGACTCCAAACCGCCTCTCCCAATGCTTTCTTGTTGGGTCACTCCCACTGCTTGGTCATTGGGTCGCTCCCTCTCCCCTGCCACAATCACAAACCGCCTCTCCCACAATCAAACACTAGTCCAATCCAAACCGATAGCAGGTCGACAAGTGTAGGTCCAAATCGTAGAGGCGCAGGTCCAAAACGCAGAGGCGCAGGTCCAAATCGAGGGTCACTCCAAATCGCAGCTCACTCCAAATCGAGGTCACTCCAAATCACAGGTTTATGAAATGCATATGGCCGGCTTTTTTATTTGTTCAATATATATTTTATATAATGTTTTTTATTTGTTTTTTTAATTTGTTTTTAATTAAATATATATATAACATTATATATAACAATTAAAATTTAATTGTTATATATATATATTTACTTAAAAACAAATTAAAAAAACCATTGTTATATATTTATGTTTTAATTTTATTTATTCATGTTTTAATTTTATTTATTATATAATCGTTTTTTTTAATTTTAATTGGTTTTTTTGTTATATATAATGTTTTTTTTTAATTGTTATATATAATTTTATATATATAACTTTTTTTAATTATTATCTAAGTGTTATATATATAATGTTTTTTTTAATGTTTGTTACATAATCATTGCCATCATCATGATCTTGGTATATGTTGACCATTCTTAACTACCTCCTATAGCCAATTGGATACTAGGGAAGATAAGGAAAATATGCACCCTTCCTCCTCATACTTTCAAGAAGGGGCTTACAAAATATGGTTCATGCCAGGCTCTCAAAAGGAATCACCAAAAACTCATGTTGACCTTAATGACCGTGGAAAGATATTTTAGGAATATAGGAAGATATAGGGTTCTTCATAGGGTTAGGAAGAAAAACTTCCTCAATGATGGGAGGGGATTCCTTTTAAGTTCTTCCATCAAGTTCATCATCATAAATGTCCTCAAATATGTCCACAAATAATTGATGTTCCTTACATCTATGCTCAAGAGAATATTTTTCATTACAATTGTAGCATAGAACCTTAAGTTGATGTTCCTCCATTTTGTCCTATGCCAACTTATGGACCTTGAAAGGTGGAAGAGGTTGTTGAAGAGCCACCATAGTTGGGGAAAGGAAATGAAATAAAGTTGGGTATTTTGGACTGAGCATAGGATATAACACAGGCATGACAATAAATATTATTGTCATCCAACCAAGTAGTAGGGTGGTTCACCTCTAAGTTGGATTTAATTTCCTCTTTAAGACCACTAATAAGGAATTTCTTAAAAAATAATCAATTAATTTTTATGAAAAAACAAATGAACTTTGGTGACTCCTACAATGAATTTCATTAGGTAATAAAATATTGCATTAAGGAAAAGTTAGTGCTTCATTTGATCGATTGAACCAACCAATCGGATCTGACCCACCAAACTTGTTTAGAATTACTTCAGAAAAATGAGGCATCATACTATTGGAAGGGTTGGAAAATGAGAAGTGATTCTTGGTTTTCATTTTGCTAGCTAATTGGGTGAGAGAATCAACCATTTTTTGTATGTCCTCTATAGTTTACATGTTATGAGTGTTTATCATGGGACCATTAGGTCCATCAAAAAAGTTAGTGATGATTTATCCCAACACAATCAATGACCTAAGAGGATTTCCTTGTGAGGGTCCATAAGCAATGGTACTAGCGAGTCCACAAAAAAATAATTTATTACAGAGTAAAACCATGATGATCAAATTACTCCTTGTTGAGTATCATTACATGGTTTTTAATGCTCCATTAATGGTTAATGGTGTCAGTCATTTTTTAGTCTAGAAACCCTCCCACACTGTCAATGCATGCATCTAGTCTAACCATGCCAAATTTCAGTCCAAGCCAACACATATTTAAAAAATTTCAACGTTGGCCCCATGTATCACATTATTTAATTTTTAGGTATTTTTTCTTATGCTGCAATGGTGAGTGTCATTCATTCGAGTCTTGAAACCCTCCCACACAGTCAATGCATGCATCTAATATCAAAATTTTGACTTCAAAAGAATCTGACAAGATTGCTAAACCACTGACGACAAACACCGTTGGTTTTTCTAGGTAATAGCTATGTCGGATATCATATAACGATGATGATCATGATGAATATCATGATGATGATGACGATGATGAAGATGACGATGATGATGAAGACGATCGATGATGATGATGATGATGATGATGATGACGATGATGATGAAGACGATCAATGATGATGATGATGATGATGATGATGATGATGATGATGATGATGATGATGATGATGAAGACGATCGATGATGACGATGATGATGAAGACGATCGATGATGACGATGATGATGAAGATATTGCTGATGATGATGAGGAAGATGATGATGATGATGATGGTGAGGATGATGACGATGATGCTGATCACAATGATGATGATGATGGTGGCCCTGACGACGATGATAAACATGATGTTGATGATGATGATGATGATGAGAATGATCAAGAAGAAAAAGATGATGATGATGATGAAGATGATCACAATGGAGACGATGACGATGATGATGATGATTATGTTTGAGTCTTGATAATTGTGCATTTCCTTACTAAGATTCTCTCTGTTTCAAGAATAATTTAATATTCTCTACTAAACAGGGCCAAGCACGTGAAGATGGAAGCTCTTATGGACCCTCCCCCCCTCACATCACTCTCAATTCCCCATAACCCGACAAAAATATCTATGTACACTAGAAACTTTAAATGTGTTTTTTGACATACTCTAAAACAAGCAATGTTTCTAATTATATCATATAGGGAAATGGAAACTCACTACGAAACAATTAATTTATTATTACTGCATACCTCGTAAACTTCAATGGTATTCATCATCTTCCTCATCTGGGTCATCGTCTGTACTATCATCCGATGATCCATATTCAACATTGTAAGGATTGGCCATATCATCCTCGTCGTCGATGTCAGTTACGATCAACATGTCATCGTCGATATCATCTTCATGGACATTGTCTGATAGTACATCATCTGATTCAATAAGTTGTTCGACATCTTCTTCTAGACCATGATCATCTTCTGTAGCGTATTCTTCTTCGAGAACGTCTTCATTACCTTCATCAACGTTATACTTTACCGACGTTCCCCTTGGATCGTGTCTCACAGCAAATGACCAACCCGCTCTACCTGGAACCTAAGAGTAAAATACCTGTTCACATTGGGTTGGAATAACATAGGGCTCCGTTCCTGGCTCAAACAACCTTGTATTTACCATGGTAAAATCATTATCATGTTCAATAATTGTTCTATCAGGATCACGTTGATTCAATCGACACCTGTACCATTTGACAACGAACAGAAATACATTGAAGGAGTTAAAGTCACACTGAATAATGTCTTCCAGATACCCATAGTATTGATTTTCAGATAGTTCTAGATGTATGTCACTTCTAGAAGAAACATTGGTCACCTCAAAGACTGCAGATATCCCACAATTAGATTTTTTCTTTGTTTCATCCAACTTTTTGATGCGATATCTACATCCATCGCACCACATAGCCTTATGGTGTTTTACCTAGTACAACAAGCCATACAGGAAAAGATTACATAATGATCACACCATATTTATGATAAAGTAGTGCGTGTTTATTATAATGCCATAAAAGGAAAATAACCAGCGTGACGTACAACGACAATATTTAAAAAAATAAATAAGTGTCGTTGATTAATATGCTTACCTACTTATCTTTTAAAACTCTTGCTAAATCGATTTCCCTTTTTGTTACATTGGTGTCTCCATTGCGATGTTTAACTTTAACCAATGAAGCCACACCTTCCCATGATATTCCATCACCAGATTGTTCACATTTTTCGATCCATACCTTCATCTAGTCAAGATTGTTTGCGATGTATAAATGAATCGTATACCACTCTCAACCAACTGTTTGATGACAATAAAATTAAAATTCAATGAAAATGTATATTAGTCACTTAAAAAAGTATATAATTACAATATAAAATGATGCAAAATACTAAATAAAAAAATAGAATATATATGTATGATATATAAACATAAAAATCACCAGTGAAATGTGTTATATTACCTTTCACCTTCCTCGATCTACCTTTCCCCTTTGGGTACTCCCCTTCGAAATCGTTTTTGGAGTCTGGATCACAAATGCGATGTAAATTGAGCTTTGACGCCAGTATAGGAAGATATTCACTAATGTACAACATGTTTTGGTATACGATATATCCCTCCATCATAGAACCCTCAGCATATGCTCGTTGTCTGACGAAATCCTTCATAAATTTCAAGTGCCTCTCAACCATCCACATGGACCTTGAGTGCGCAAGTCCACGCAGTTCAATCTCCTCAACTTGGTGTATGAGGTAGTGTTCCTGTGCATTGAAAAATGATGAAGGTAGATGCTTCTGCATTTCACACATGACACGAGGAATTTCTCTCCTCCAATACTTTATGTCTTCTTTATGGAATTCTTTAGATGACAACCATCTACAAGTGACATGACAACCAGCCAATCAACAGATTAAAAAAAAAGTCATTATATTACGTAACATGAAGTAGAGAATGAAAATAAAATTAAGAATAAGTTCTATGTTGAATTAAACAAACAGTAAGAACATGGAAAAATCACCACTTACCTCATGTATTTCCCGAGACTATATATTATTTGCTTGACATTGTTGTCAAAGTTGTCCGGGATAGAGAGAGGTAGAACATACTGTAACAATAATATACAAATAGTTTCAGTATATCAAAAAAGAGTACTAGAAAAAGAAAAAAAATAATTATTAAATGCATACCATATTAATTATTACCTTCATGAAGACATGCCAATCGTGCGTTTTCACCCCCGCGAAATCACCTTCTTTGTTATGATATTCTTCATGTTCGCACAAAATCCGGTGGAAAATTTAATTTTTCGAATGACTTCTTTTACAACATTACTTTGTTGGTCCGTTAACATCCATGGAAGTGAGTTTATATCAATTTTATCTTCGTTGCTATGAAATTGAATGACGTCTTTCATTGCATGGTTGTTATCTTGAATGTCTTTGCAAATTTTGACAATTTTTTCTTTGTCACTCCTTCCATCCAATATTCGCCATAATGTTTCAGTCACATTCTTTCTGATATGCATTGTATCAAATAGATGAGCAATTTGTAGGTGCTCATAATAGGGCAACCTACTAAATTGTCTAGGATAACTTTTCATTCCTTGTGGAAGCCCATTAATGCCTTCATGATGATCACATGAACGACAATGATGAGATTAAATATTAAATCAATGTCAATTACACTAAACAACACACAATATAATAAAATACAATATTATCACATACAATGATTGATTAAACCTACCTTGATGATTTCTATTATATTGCCACTTCCATAGATGAGGTGTCATTCTCTTTGGTTTTAATGCAGTCTCTTGCTTGTCGTTGAAAATATGTTTTTCGGTAGTTCGATACCTGTGATTCTTGGAGAGGAACTGCCTATACTCATCAAACACCTCCTTTCCTAAGATTTTTGAATGACGCGATTTGATCTTAGGACCACAAACTGGACATGCAAATTTCCCCTTTGTCTGAAGACCTAAATAAAAAGATGGAATATCAATATTTAATGTCTATTATAATTATATAAAAAATGACTAGATTATTTAGAAAAACATGCATGCGTATTATATTAACTAGTAGTTCGTAAAATTAAATGCAACTAAAGTGGAACTTATAATTACATACCACAGAAATGGGTTAACCCTGGGGCATACAATAAATGAAATGATAATAAAATACATAATTGTCCATAAACAGAGGAAATGGGGAAAACCTCATGGGAAAAATACCCCCCCTCAAAAGAACAGTAAATAACTCAAAGAACCATCATGCAGAAAAGAAAGAAGCTTTCATCAGTGAAAACTTTTGCAAAAGACTTGGCAAGCTGATCCCATGTAGGAAGGTCTCCCACTGTGTGGAGGATGAAGCAAGTCTTTTCGAAACTTTTTATGTATCTGGAGCGAATGGAACATGAGTAGTCTTCCAAAAAGATGGAAGAGAGAACCCCATCATCATGCTGCATCTCTCATCGAGAGATGGATGGCATAATGCAAGGTTGGCATGATGCTGAAGTCTAGTAGTTCTGTAAGCAAATAAATCATCAACTGTGTTCTCAGTAGTAGCAAGGACTGTGTGAGAACATATTTCTCTTGAATCTGGACTGAGAATAGGTGTTGGTTCTGAATCTTCTTGAACCATGATCTCAACATCAAAATCTTGATCTCCTTCTTCACTAGAAGAGGAGTCACAGGAAGAGGAGTCACTGTGATCTTCATCAGAATCTGAAGGAGTAGTTGGAGAGAAAGGCATGAAGTGTGAGAACTCATATGCCTTTGAGGCATGATTAGCAATCCCATTCACTATAACCTTTCTAGTGGAGATTTCTGTAATTTCTACTATGTTTGGACCAAAAAATTACTTGTTTTGGAGATCCTGTATGAGTTATTTGATATACTGACAACAAATTAGCTATAAAAGAAGCAACAAATAAGACATTTTTGAACTTACCATGCTCCATATGAACTATACCCAAACCTTTGGCAGAAATCTGAGAGTTGTCTCCCATGTGAATGGTAGGCCCATCTTGGAGATCCAAAGAGGAGAAGGATTCTTCTTGTGCAATCATGTGGTTGGAGGCTCTAGAATCTATGAGGAGGGATTTTGTCTTTGAAAAACCAACCATCAATGCATGTCAATCATCAGATCCACTTCTAGAATTAGTCATCTTTGCTTCTTTTGCAACAACAATTTGGTTTTGTTCAAGAAGCTTGGTTAGAAGATCAATCTTCTTGTGCATGCAGGCATTCTCAGGATGGTTTCCTCTCTTGCAGTAGGTACAATTAGGTCTCTTTTGTTTCTCATTCTTGGATCTTGAAGGTTTCTTTCCTTTGACTTTTTGTCCCCCTTTTGCATTCGCTCCACTTGATTCACCAGCTAAAAGAGCTAGATCTCTAGAGGTTTTGATGGCACCCATTTGAAACAGTTTGTTCTCTTCTTGAATGAGAGCTTCAATAAAGTCATTTAAAGTGGGAAACTTCCATCCAGGGATGGACATTCGAACATAATGAAAGGTAGATACAAAGACATAAAATTGAGATCCAATTTTGCTCAATATAGAGAGTAGCAATTGCTCATCACTTTTAGTGATGCCACATTGCTTGCAATGTAAAACCAAATTCTGAAATTTGGAGAAGAATTCTTGGATGCTCTCGAAATTTCTAGGTTGAAGGGAAACCAATTCATTCTCAAGAATGTAGCCTCTTAGTTCGTCTTGTTTTCCAAAAAGACTCTTCAATTTTATCCATAACTGATCTGGAGACTTCAATTCATCAGTATGAAACAATAGATCATCAGATATATGAAGGCATATGCATCCAAAGGCTTCATCCATTTTGTTTAGGTGCTTGAATCTCTTTTCAGCTTGATGTGGTATGGCATCTTTTTCCTCAACTATTCTAGTAAACCCTCTTGACTGCAAGAGTACTATCATCTTCATCTTCCATTCGAAATAATTGAAAGGAGTGAGAAGTATAGGAGAAGAAGGAGCATTCGAATTGCTCATCTTGACTGCTTGAACAAGTGCAAATAAAAAGCTGTTGAATCTGCTACTGGAACTTCGAAATACCTGCAAAAAACTCTCAAGAATGGACGTAGAATATACTCTCAAGGCTCTAATACCATGTGAAATTGCCCACATAAGATCCAAAGAGATGATGTAAACCTCCCAATGAAAGAATTTAGGAATAATAGAAGAAGAGAAAAGCAATAGAACTTAGATCCAAAGAAACTCTGATTGAGGCAGAATAATTACACATGTTACATTAAACTAAATAGTGAATAGGTAAATATACAATGTTGAGTATGAGGATTCGAATTCACTACGAGGAATTCGAATTGGCCTTCATGCACAGATCCATAATCAGTGGAGAGTCATCAATGCCTAACTAGGAGTCTACCTTCTCATTAGTGAAGTCATCAATGCACAAGTAATGGTCAACCGGGAGTCCAACTGAGTCTAACTGAAGTGGTTGGTGTAACTAGCACATGGAAGCACCAATATAACGAAGGAGGCTCAGTGGAGGGAACCATAGGAGTTAACTGGAGTCAAAATGGTCAATCTAGTCTCACTGGAGGTCCAATAGAGTGATAAACTCAGTAAAGAGTCAGTTAATCCTTAAATCAAGGAAATAACTGAAGATAACTCAATATAACTGAATATAACTAGACTGGTAGGTGAAGAAGGCACCCTTGTCATGCAGTGGAGAAAAGGAGGGCGCATTAGTCACTCAGAGGGCTAGAAATGATCTGAAAGAAGCTCCGGGGGCTAGTTTGCTGAGGACTAGGTGCTCGGACTGATGACCTAGAATGCATGCAAACCCTAATTTTGCATGCATGACTAAAAATGAAAATGAATGGAAAGCTAGTAGGACTAGGATGGAGTATAGGAATATCCTAACAATATGTCTTTGAGAAAGTGGTCCCTTGTGGACGTGATGGAGATTGCATCATCCCGGAACCCCTTGGTTCAAAATGTACGTGAGAGGACTGCATCTTCCCTGAACATTTGGTTCAAAAGGTACATGATAGGACTACATCGTCCCTGGACCCTTGGTTCAAAATGTACGTGATAGGATTGCATCGTCCCTGGACCCTTGGTTCAAAATGTACGTGATAGGACTACATCGTCCCTGAAAATTTGGTTCAAAAGGTGCGTGAGATGACTACATCATCCCTGAACATTTGGTTCAAAAGGTATGTGAGAGGACTACATCGTCCCTGAACATTTGGTTGAAAAGGTATGTGAAAGGAATGCATTGTCCCTGAACATTTGGTTCAAAAGGTACGCAAGAGGACTGTATCGTCTCTGAACATTTGGTTCAAAAGGTACTTGCGAGGACTGCATCATCCCTGAACATTTGCTTCAATAGGTACGTGAGAGGACTGCATCATCCCTGAACTTTTGGTTCAAATGTACGTGACACGATTGCATCGTCCATAGACATGAGACTTGTCTAAAATTGATAAGGATTTATCATCCTGGAATTTCATCTGGATTGTATCATCCATGGACCTATGTCCTAAAGTGAGAGGGATTGATCATCCCGTAATAGGATCGTGTGTATTGCAGATTATGCTGCTATGATGATTCAGATGTTGTAGATCGAGATGATCCAGATGTTGTAGATCGAGATAATCTAGATGCTGAAGTTCAAGATGATCCAAATGATGTAGATCGAGATGATCGAGATGTTGTACATCGAGATGATCCAGATGTTGTAGATTGAGATGATCCAGATGTTGTAGATTGAGATGATGATGATGTTGTAGCTGATCAAGTGCTGCAGAAGATGATGACTCAGTACATAAGATGTTGATGTTTCAGTATTGATTATGTTCTAGTAACTATTGAGTTAATGATGATGATGTATAAAGAAATATTCCAATGGTTTATAGATGTAACATGTGCCATGTAGTTGATGACTCCTTGCTCCTGCAAATGTTGTTATAGTATCCTTCTTGTGAAGGGAGAGTTTTGAAATATTGTAACTTCAAAGAATATTATATTTGTATTTTATTATTTCAGAGATAGTACATTCCTCCGTGGTGACCCTATTGTATATCCGGATATGTTTATTCCTCCGAGAGAATGTGGTAACTAGGGTTATTAGAATCTCCTAGGAGAGGTCGGCCCCATTAGGATAAAAAGTCAGTCGAGAGATGAGTATAAGTAGAGGAGGATGTTCCTCACTTATCTCATTCATTCACTCACTTAGGAGTAGCGCACAAGTGAGAGAGAGGTCTGCATAGGAGGAGGAGGAGCTCTTGTTTGGTTTCTCCATCTTGTATTTGGTTGATCATCTATATTGAGGAAAGCTTTGCTGGGTTTTCTACCCCATGAGGGTTTCCTAGGGTAAATCTGTGTCTATCTTGTGATTGTGTTTCTTTCAGTGATCTTGCTAGTCAAATTAGTTTAAACTTACCATTAACATGCTTTATGCACTATGGATGGTTCTTGGGCCCTTAACCCTAGTGTTGGTAGAAAAACAATAGCCTCAAGCCCTTGGCCATTGTTTATGGATGGAAATAACAATATTAGACCCTAAACATATTTTTTCAAGATCAAATGAAAGGAATGCATCCTCAGACTACCATGCAAGACCATGGATATCTTGAAAATCCTTGAACATCATCAAAGAATGAAAACAGGTTCTTTGAGATCTTATTGAAGCATATTGATCTCAATTGAATTCCACTTGAGCCTCAATTGAAACTTCTTGACCTCAAGCATCGTCAATAACACATAGAATCCATGACACTAGCCCTATACAAGGAGTCTTTTGCATATGAATTTAATATGGATTCCATTATGATGTCTTGGGAATCAAGTATTTATCTTGGATCCTTAACCATGGATAGTGGAGGGAAATAAGAGCCTCCAACACTAACTCTTTCTTCTTAGGCACAAACACCATGACTGAGTCCCTGAACCACCACATATGAAATCTATAGGGTATTAGTCAACTTCAAGTGTGTTATGTGTACCATGACTAGGTTAGTTGTGAATGAAAAATGGGTGTCAAGGTCTGACCAAGGTCTAGGGATGACAAGAAGCTCCTCGTGCCTTAAATGAAGCTTATCAGGCTCAAGCACCATGAAGAACACCTACAACTCATGAAGCTTCTTAGGATATGATGTTGAATGCATATTCAAACCACCACACATAACCCTCATGGGGTCTCTATAGAAAATGTAGAGGGATACATATAACATGATTAGGCTACATCGCAGGCCTTAAACAATATTATGTCTTTGATCCACGATGGGAATGTTTTTCGAGGCCATGGATAGTGTTGTTTAGTCTGTGAGTGGGATACATTCAACATTATTAGGTTTCGTGAATTGGGAATAGGTCTATAATCCTAAACATACCTAGGGGAAACAAAGGGATTCGACCATAAATTAACCTTTTCAAGCTCAAGTGCCATGATTTGTGGTGGAAAACACTTCATGCTCGGGGCTTAAACATAGTCTATGTTGGCATGGGGTTAGACTGCATGAAGTGAAAAATTTGACTGCAGCGAAGAAGTACCATACTCGGAAGGAAGGACCATTTGCAGAGAACAAGGATCCAACAGAAGCACAAAATTAGTTTAGTTAGTTAGAAAGGGTCATTTGGACCATTTTGTAACCGCCATAGTTGGCTATAAATAGGACTATGAATGTAAAATTAAGGGAATCCTATCATGATAGCACAAGTTGATCAATAACCGAGCGAATGACTTGTGTGATGTTTTGCTATGTTTTCGGAAAGTTTGTATGGATCTATGATAAGGTGTTTTGAACTATCCCTGCGAAGGTTATCCCACGGTTTTTTGATGAGTTAATGCATGAAGATGGTTGGATCTGTCTCTTTTATCTTTGTTTATGTTAAATGATGAATACTATGTCATACTTGAATGTTGTTATTCTATAATTTTTTATTGATGCGATCGTCAGTTTTAACCTCTTAATGCGAATGTTGATTACATAGTGAATATGCGAATGATGAATATATAAAGCATGTTGTGAAGGTAAATCTATGGTTTCTGTACCAATAGAGATTGAAAAGGTGCATGTCCTTTCCCCACTGCAGAAACCTGGTTCCTGCATCCCCCTTAACCATATCAGGTGAGACTTCACTCACTTCGTGGGTGTTGCTGGAAAGGGTAAAACCTTTCTGGGCCGGTGCTTAAGGGTGTTAGGTTGGTGCTTGTTGACGACAGTGTGAATTCAACCCCTGTCGACAGAAATGTGTCAACAAATGGTTCTGTTGGCGAGACCCTGAAGAAGAAAGAAAAGGACATGTTGTGGCACCCGAAGAAACTGGAGATTCAAGATTCGTTTGACGAGAAGAAAGAAGATTTCGCGGAAGAAGAAAATTGGAACCCTGGGAAAAAGACAAGCAGTTGCTTGGAAAATCATATCTATTCTGATATCCATGAGGTATTCTTTTGAGAATTCCCGATATTGCAGCACGAGTGGTTGGTGCAACTGAACTTTCCGAAGAACCATTTCCAAGGAGGTGAACCTGACCAGTGGACTCCAGAACGGATCCAACAGCTAAAATGGGACGACAATAGGGTATCAAGGGATGTTGACTTCTAGGTAGACAATATCCAAGAGGGATACATCAGTGCGTTTTCCATTGATACGATCAAATCATACAACGACGTAGAAAGAAAAATTTTCAAAGGACCTAGAGGGAGATTCCTGCTATCGTTGAAATTGTGGATTAAGATGCTCGCCTGTGAAAATGGTATACTGAGGATGAATTCCGACGAGTAGAATATCAGTGTGTGGAAGTAGTGGGTACTGCGTGAATGCGAGTCCGATAGAAAGATGTGGGGTAGATGGACATGAGCGATGACAAATTTATAAGGGAGGCTGAAGAATATTGTGGTACCTTGAGGAGTGGGGAGATATTCCAAAGACCAGAGAAGAAGAGGAGGACTCAGAGAGAGTCTCCTGAGGGGACCGGAATGGAATACTGCGAAATAGGACCACAAGGGACGAAGTGAACTTATTAAAACGAAGAAGAAAGTGAACAGGCTACCCCAGAAGCTGAAGAAGGACAGACCCTAAGCTTCACCGTACTTTCAACTCCGCGCACTACTCAGAACTTGATAGGAAGAAATACAAGTTATTCGTAGAGCTGTCCTACGTGCCATAACAGTAGTAAGAGTAGCGGATCAGTAAATAATAACAGTAGAAGTGAAATAATGGAAGGTGACGATGCAAAGATGCCAACCTTCCAGGGTAATGGGACCGAGGATCCCAAACAATACTGGTTTTTGTGTCAGGAAGTATGGACTGTGAAAAAGGTTCAAGACGAAAACATCAAAAAGGGATAGCTAGCGACGACCCTCAGGGGCCGTGCGGTAGACTAGTATATGAAGTTTACTAAGGTACCGATGGGAACTTGAGATAAAACATTGCCACAGATCAAGGTGGGGATGATAGATGAATTTAGAAAACCAAAATATGAGTCGCAGTACATTACTGAGCTCAAGGAAATCAAGCAGTTTCCAAACGAATCAGTATGGGAATTTGACCAGCGGTATAAAACACTAATGGAAAAAGTAAGCTTAGATTAACAACATGCAACATAAAGAGTGTTTTATCACTGGGTTGGTACCACAGATTCATGGGCCGTTGATGCAATAGACGGTAGCGACTCAGGAAGAAGTGCTGGAAATTGCAATGAAGCTAGAGGCTTCACCAATCGGAGAAACAGGCGTAGGCATGGATCAAATAAAAGCATAGTTGGAAAATTTGATGATCCAGTTACAGAATATGGAGATGGGAAAAGAGGTCCATGAAGACATATGGTGCACTAGATGCAAGACAGAAGGACATCACAAGGATCAATGCCTATAATTTTGAGAATATTTACAATTGGGTGCACCGAATGCCCTCAGTCAGGGAGGGATTCCTTCGTGTCAGGTCTATCAGAAAAGAGGACATCTATCGGAAGAATGTGTGTACCTGCATAATATGGTGTCGAAGCTAGTTAATTGGTATTGAAAATTATGTCGATCAGTTGGCCATGACGAAAAATATTGTAGGCTTTACGACCTACTCCAAGAAAGGACTGCGGATGTACATTCTTCATGAAAGGAGAGGAGCAATTGCCAGTACAGCAGCAACAACAATACAATCAACAAAAACCGCAATATAATATGGAACCGCAATATGATCCGTCGCTGTATGGTCAACCGCAGTACCCTCCATATGGGCCACTACGAGGAGGGTTTAGAGGGGGGTTTTGCGGAGGCCGAGGTGCCGGTGTCGGCCGACGAGGAGCTACTGGACGAGGTCGAGGACCAATCATATGTTAAAATTGTGGTCAGCAGGGGAATTACCAGAGGGATTTACTGAATCTAGCCCCACAGTGCACTTACTGCAGCATTATTGACCATGGTGTCGAAGATTGTCCTCATCTCATCGTGAAACGGAAAACTAAGAACCTACCCCCACCTCCACCAAATCAGAATCAGAACTTAAATATTCCACCAGCGCTATAGAAGATATTAGCAAAGGTCAAAAGTCAAAATGCGAATGTCGGAATAGTGACCCGAGGAGGAGTTGTGATAGGGGCCGACAGGTCACAGGCTAGCATCCGACCGAAAGAAAGAAAACAAGTCACATTCGATGCAGAAGTAGAAAGGGATATTTTATTTAAAGCACAGGAGGTAATGAGGTAGTTGATGCAGCCACCTATTCACCTGAAAGAAGTTACTTATGATATGACACCGACATTCTACATGACGAATTCACAAAAAAATGCTAACACCTTAAGAACCTTCGTAGATATTTTCTTGGAGCTGGAAAAAGATCAGGACGCATTGGCATAAATATCCAACCTGTTGCATCGACGAGAGGGGGCACGACAGGAGCGAACGATTAATCAAATACATAAGAAAAAGACAAGAAGAGAAATGCAGATGTCTGCGCAATTCGGAGCATTCGATGTCAATTCCATTATATTAGACTTGGGATCAGACGTAAACATCCTGACAAAACAGACCTCGAAAACGATGGGGAAACCACAGTTGGCTTGGTCCCCAATACAACTACGGCTAGGAAACCAAAGTAAGGTCACCTCGATCGTTCGAATATGCCAAGTCCCTATTGAAATAGAGGGACTCAAAACATACACATATTTTTATGTAATCGATATTGCCGAAAACACAAGCCCCTATCAAGTGATGCTAGGGATAGACTGGGTGATACACAATCAGGCTGTTATCAACTTCAAGAAAAGAATCATGCCGTTTGAGAACCATGAGATAAGGGTAGTCGCACCTCTTGACCCTATAGAATGGCAGAGATATGTTGAGCCGAAAAGGGATGAATTCACTAAGGGATGGGATAGTCTTTATAACATATCATAATATTATATCAACCCTACTACATACAGAGAGTTAGGGTGGCACAGTAGCAGTTCGGTGTTGTCATATTCAGACGAAGCACTTGAAAAATTGCATAATCGGCTGCATGAAGTATCGTTTAGGAGGTGTGCATAGATCACTTAGTCACTATGAGGGGTAGCTACAGAAGAGTGCGAGATACCAATGTATGAGGGATTTCCCAACATGGCTTCATTTATCACTGAATTTGAAGAAAAATTGGCAGAACCACAACGACTATTGGCCTTGTAGGAAGCCCTAAAGTCTACACCATTACGATGGTGGGCGACGCACAAGTGAACTATAAATAACTGGCCACTATGTCAAAACCTAATAATGGTTAGGTTAAGAGACACTGAAGGAAACTGTAGAAGGAAGTATGATGGAAGAGGAGATATGAAGGAGCATTTGAATGAATGTGAAAGAAAATGGGGACCACGAGTGAAACAGGAATGGGTCCATGCATTTATTCACACATTGGAAAAAGTACCGCGAAGTTGGTATATCACAATAGAACTACGATGCTAAACAACCTCATGGTAACAACTAACAATTCGCTTTATCCAAACGTTCATTTTCTTCGACGAAAACCCCTTCATCCATAGTGTATTATAGGAGGTCCGAGAGAAAGTACTCGATGCAGTTTCGGCAAAGAAACCTATGGGACTTTAGTGGACTGCGACACCCCAAATGCTGATGGAATGCTACAAGATAACAGGAGAACCAGACGATAAGGATGATTAGAGGGATACTTATAAACCAGAGTCAGAAAGAAGTCACAGTTTCGAGGCACGAGATATTCCTTCTAACAGGTTTCAACAGCCATTACAAATCAAGAAAATGAACATTGGGTCGGAAGAGAATTCCAAGTTTGCAAGCAATAGAGACTACTGGGATGACTCATCCATTTGGAAGATGACTGACCTATTGCATGAGTTCAGGACTTGTTTCTGACAAATTTATCGAAAATGAAAGGGATTTCGGGGGACCTAGGCGAGATGAAAATCCCATTGAAACCTAATGCAAATCCAGTAAAGTAGTGTCCTTACAGGATGAATCTGAGGTATAAGAGGCA
Source organism: Larix kaempferi (assembly GCA_027924585.1). Taxonomy (NCBI): domain Eukaryota; kingdom Viridiplantae; phylum Streptophyta; class Pinopsida; order Pinales; family Pinaceae; genus Larix; species Larix kaempferi. The sequence continues at coordinate 751,335 of BSBM01000140.1, forward strand.
GGTCGAGGCTGAAATTGAGAGAATGTTGGAAGAAGGAATTATAGAACTGATAGAGGAATAAAAGTGGATCAGCCCGATAGTGGTCCAAGATAAGAAAACCGACGAAGTAAGAACTTGTGTCGATTTAAGAATGCAGTTGAACCTAAGGTCCCAGGAACGCAAAAGACGTGAATGGGAGCGAATCCAACGAAAGAGTGGTGTCGCGGAATCAATTACGGCACTGTAAAAAAAAATAGAATCTATCGATAAGGTAATAACAGACTACACCAAGAAGCGGCACGATTCGTCCATTCGGAAGCTACCACGATGCGGAAGGGTCCAATCCATCCATAAATTAAGTAGTTAAACCACGATCAATGGAAGAATAAATGAAAAAAATGACACAATTAATGCTCGATGCATGTGGTGGATTTGGGAAATCAGCGCTAGATGTGGTAATTATTGTCCAAAATCGATAGGATGCGGCAAATCCAAACTATAAATGAAGGGCAAGGGAACAGTTTAATGCACCAGAGGTGTCCAGCCGAGGTGGCTCGAGGGCAAGCCACAAGTTTGTGTTGGGGGCCTGTTGGCATGGGGTTATACTGCATGAAGTGTGTAATCTGACAGTGTTGAGGAAGGACCATCCGCGGAAGGAATGACCATTCGCAGATAACAAGGAGCCGACGGAAGCGCAAGATTAGTTTAGTTAGTTAGAAAGGGTCATTTGGACCATTTTCTAACCGCCATAGTTTGCTATAAATAGGACTATGAATGTAAGCCTAAAGGCATCCTAGCATGATAGAACAAGTTGATTAATACCTGATCGAATGACTTGTGTGATGTTTTTCTTTGTTTTCGACAAGTTTGTATAGATCTACGATAAGGTGTTTTGAACTGTCCCTACGAAGGTTATCCCGTAGGTTTTGATGCTCGTTAATGCATGAATATGTTCAGATTTATCTCTTTAATCTATTTTTATGTCAAATGATGAGTAACATGTCATACTTGAATGTTGTTATTCTATAATTTATGATTGATGCAATCGCCAGTTTTAACCTGTAAATGCGAATGATGAATATATAAAGCATGTTGCGAAGGTAAATCTCTAGTTTCTATAGAAATAGAGTCTGAATAGGTGCATGTCCTTTCCCCACTGCAGAAACCAAGTTCTTGTAACCCTCTTAACCATCTCGGGTGATGCTTCACTCACTTCGCGGGTGTGCTGGAAAGGGTAAAACCTTTTTGGGCCGGTGATTAAGGGTGTTTGATTGGTTTTTGTCGACGATAGTGCGAAGTGAACCCCTGTCGACAGAACTGTGGCAACAGTCTCTTAGGTTCAATGGCCATCAACAACATGTGAAAATAATTACATGGACCCTATCTAAGGGGTATTTACAATCAATGTTTGATATGGATGCCATTAGTAGGTTTTTCTTAGAAAGGATGGGTCGTGGTCCCTTGACCATGGTCAAGGAAGGAAACTTTAAGTGCCTTGACATATTGTTGAAACTTCTTGGACTTAGTTTATTTAAGTCCATGGACCAGCACAAGAGTCTTTTGTAAGGGTTCTTTGTAGGAATCCAAGTGGGATATAAGGGCCATGCGTAAGTATTGTTCACTAGAAATGGGTGTTGAGACTTAAACATGGTGAAGGGTGAAAAATGGGGTTTAAACCTTAATTCAACCTTTTTTATTGCGTGAAGCATAAGAACCACCTAGAAACCACATCAGCCCTCATTAGCGAGTATTTGTCCTGGGATTTAGATATGGGTTCCATTAAGATGGTTTGTGCACTGTGGATGGGTGTTCATGCCTTGACCATGGTTGTGGTAATGAAACAAGATCCTCTATCCCTTTAGCATGGTTGGGGGAGGAAAAAATAACCTTGGGCCCTAAGCATAGATTCTCAAGTTTAAGCACCATGAGCACATCCTTAGACCACCACATGGGACCATGGATAGATCAAATGGTATGCCCCTTGTATGAGTTCTTTTTAGGCCTTTAAATGGGATATGGGTGTCATGAGCAGGGTTTTGTGAACTACATATAGAGGAGGCTTACCAAATAATGATAGAGTGAGATGGGTGAAGAGGGTTAGAGTGAGAGGGGGATGAAGTTTAAGGGGGGAGAGTGAGAGAGAGAGAGAGAGAGAGAGAGACTCTGTGTGTGTGTGTGTGTCATAGGGAGAGAGAGACTAACTAAAATTTCTATACTTACTGAAAGACATACAATAGATTCCCTCACCCTCTCTATGGTTGATTGAGGTACAAGTTCCTCGATCGTTATGGGCGAGGTATGGTTACATGTTCTGTGTGTGTGTGTGTGTGTGTGTGTGTGTGTGTGTGTGTGTGTGAGATAGAGAGAGAGAGAGGGGGGGGAGGAGGAGGGTTAAGGAGAGAGATAGATGGGTGGGGACAGAGTGAGATAATTTGGTCCTTAGGCCATAAACACCACTTATCGGGCTCAGTCACCATGAGTAAATCTTGTAAACCACAACAGAAACACTCTCTAATAATTCTTTAGCATCAAATTTGGATACGGGTGTTTTTCACACAAAATATGGGCCATAGGGCCTCAAACATGACCGAGTAACGAAATACATCATGATATTGTTCAATCTTCTAATGTGTAAGAGCCTTCAACAAGTCCTCGAACCAAAACATGATCCCCTTGTACGAGTTCTTTGTAGGCCTTTAAATGGGATATGGGTGTCATGAATAGGTTTTTGTGTAGTACAGATAGAGAAGGTTTACCAAATAATGATAAAGAGTGAGATGGAAGAGGAGGTTTAGAGAGAGAGGCGGTGGAAGGTTAAGGAGAGAGAGAAAGAGAGACATAGAGAGAGAGATATTTTGACCAAAATTTATATACTTACTGAAAGGAATACAATGGATTCTCTCACCCTCTCTGTGGTCGATGTTGGGCCCTGGAAATGCCCCTTTTTGGCCATACCTATTTCATCATTTTTCCATGTTATATCAAACATTCATAAACCACGTACATGCCTTTTTCCAGATCAATCAACAATCCTGACAAGGTATCATTCATTATTGTTTCATTTAATTAATTCCTAAGATTGTTATGGTTATGAATTCTAGCCTTCGATTTATGCTAACTTGTGTTGATTTCATTAAGTTAAGATCAAAGCACAGATGTATCAGCCGCAATGCCTTGGGAAAGAATCATACGTGGTGCCAGTTGTTACTCTTCAAGATTTGATTCCTCATATTCAAAGGGACAGTGCATCTTTCCACGTGAAGCTGTAACAAGTCTTCGCTGAAACAAAACATTGCTACAACAGATAGGACGCCTCCCGATTGGTTAATCCGTTGATCCATTGACTGCCAGAGTAATAACATCCTTCATGTCTAACGTCCTTATTCATTACGGCTGTAAAAGTTTAGTTGTAACTCTGCAGCATGAAGATCAGAGATCTTCATTGCTACACGAAATTAGTGGATCATGAATTGTATTCCTCATGTATAAATACAGGAAGGCTTTCAGAGTTTGGGGTTGGTTGATTATCATTTTGTATGGGTTGTAACAGAGATCTGAGACTGTGGATTACCATATTTAATGAAGAGTAGATTTATTCAGATTTTTGTGTCTTAATTTGTGGTAGTTCACGGTGTCTCTATTAGAAGGCCAGGGCCCTCCTTCTCACATAGAAATTTCCCAATTAAGTAGGTAGTTAGATTTATTTCCTGTTGCGTGTTGTGGAATTGCATTAAGCGTATTACTGAAAGCTACAACAGAGAATTTCCAATTGCATTCTTTATTGGTAGTTTATTATTTGTATCATGAATAGCTGCAACTGTGTGGTGTGACAGTCGACTGTGTAGGTTAGTTTGATTAATGCATGTGTGTTAGAATTAGCTGTTACATCCAAGATCAACTTCAATTCCTTTCATTCATTTATGCTTTCTAGGGTTTCCAATATTTAACAATTTAGATTTCAAGCTTATTTTCTAATTCTAGTTGTTGTTGTATCTTTATTGAATTCATAGATTAGGAAGATTATGATTGAGTTACAGTAGTTGTTGGATGAATCATTTTGGTAAAGATTGAATACTGTATTTTGATAATTATAGGATTTAACTTCTTGCAAAAGTAATCTAGTTCATTTCTATTCTTATATCAGTAACTGCTAGGTTGATTTCTGTAGGAAGGTAGCTGCACTTTGAATTCCTAGATGTACGACTTAGATTAGTTTTATTTATGGAATGAGTTTGGCTAAGCAAATAGGTAGGCTTATTATCTCCATTTAGTTAATCAACTACTTGAAATGTTTATGCATAGATTGTGCTTATTTCCATTGAAATAAAATACTTCCCTAGGTTGACAATTCATATTGAACATTCTGTGTGTTAGTTGTAATTAATTAGCATATAGGGTGACCAAAATTTTGGCGCCGTTGTCGGGGATGGTAAATGATAGACATAGTTAGTCATTGTTTTTTTTATTTCATTTTGGTTTAATCATTTACAGCATGCATGAATACAAGAAAAACAAATCGGGAACCCCATTTGAACACTAACACTGCAGGTGGAAGAGGTCGAGGTCATAATAGAGGTCTAGGAAGACAAACATTTATCAACGATATAATTGCTAAAAGATGATTCTTCTATGAGACCACCACGGATGTCTACAGGAAGAGGAAATTATGTTCCTCCCAATGTTGAGAATTCAGCATCAACAGTGGAGAACAAAACGGGACCATCTACTCCCAGCGTAGAAAAGAAACCTCCTGAAGATAAGGGAAGCTTTGTCGGTGCACCGGATAGAGAGGAGATTTATCATATTAACGGGACTAGAGTTACTAAGGGAGTGTGGTTGGAACATCGTTGATAAGTAGAGGAAGAAAGAAGGCGAGAAGAAGAAAGGAGGAAATAAAAAGAAGCAAAAGCAGAGGAAGAACGAATAAGGAAGTCCATTGAATTTTGGAACATGGATAACAGAGAACATGAAGGATATAATGAACATCGAGAGAACTGGTAAGAGGAAGTGGAAGATAATCATCCTCGTGGCACTGTGGTCACATTAGAATTCCCTATCCTCCAGACACCTCGAGCAGCTCCTATGAAACAAATCTCACCATCAGTTCTCCTGAATTTCCATGGTAAATCTTCTGAAGATCCCGATGAATTTATTTTTGAGTTTGATATCCTTTGTCGCAGCTATGACTATACCTCCAATGCTCATAAGCTAAAACTATTCCTAGCCACCTTGAAAGGAAATGCTCTGAGCTAGTTCATGAGTCTAGGTCGTGAGACCATTACTACTTGGGACCAAATGAAACAAACCTTTATTTCTAAATATCAAGAATATTGTAGAACTAGGGATATAAAGGAAGAGTTGTTTAAAATGGCTCAGAGGGAAGAGGAGAGCTTGGAATACTTTGTGGAAAGATTGTTGTACAATTTACAAAGGTATGGTCACACTGAGATTGGAAAAGATGTACTCAAGATTATCTTGCTATGAGGAATTAGAGAACATTGCCTTGATATGTTGAATTTGTTGGGGAAAGGGGACATCTCAAAGGAATTTTTTGAGAAGATCCTTGAATTATGTCGAAGGTACTCAAGGGGATCCTCAAGAACTAACAAGCGAGACAAAGATCGAGATCAGGATGTATTCACTAGGACACATAAGTCAGCTAGTGGAGGAACCACTCGAGCAGAAATACGCAACTTACTGGAGAATTTTAAAACTGATATGATGAGTTCCATTTCCTCATAGTTAGATGTTTTGAGAGCAAAACAGAGGCAAGCAGTAGAAGATCTTACACTCGGTGCATTCTGTCCTAAATGTAGGAAAAATCACCCACTGAAAGAATAAGTGTTGGACAAGGAAAATATATGTAGGATATGTGAATTGGAACATGACGCCAAGGAATGTCCTTCATTACCCAAATTCAAAGCAGTTCTGCAGGAATCCACTTCAGATGTGGAACATGCTTACTTTATTGCACATAAGAAACCTTCGTAGCCTCGCAATCAAGGTATGAATCCAGATCCATTAATTTTCTTGAATAATATGAATACACAATTCCCTTCACATAAATCTAATAACCAGTGGCATCCATCTCAGAACCTAATGTAAAATCCTAATTCTTGGACACCATGGTCACAACAGTCAAACAATTAAGCTCCTTGGAATTCCAACTGGAGAAATTATTACCAAGGAAATAACTTTCCCCATCACCATACTAAATATCAACAGTACCCTCCTCATCAGTATCCTCACCAACAATATCAACAGCCACAACTGCAATTCCAAAGCAATGTCACACCTATGAATGCACCACTTCGACCACAACTACCTGCAAAACCTAACCCAAACCTGAATAATAAATCATTTCATTAGTTTGAGACTGCCAACATGCCTGCGTATTCCATCTCCCAAATTCCCTACAATGATATACAATTACGATAAGGGAGGGTAGTGGAACCCATCATCACTGAGGATGTTCCATCCCCAGTGACTGAAACTGGAGTGAATCAGCACTATGAGAATATGGTTCATTCAATAATCCCCATCATTGAGGATGCTGACATTCCTACCAAAACAATAGCTGAAACTCAGGAAGTAATGCACAATGAAGCACAACCTACACAATTGATGAGAGAACCGCCATACCCTGAACAATTGGCCCTGCAGAAAATGGTGGAACAACCTCGATTCAATCTCTTAGGAGAATTGAAAAATTTGTATGTCAAAATTCTGTTGTTACAAGCCCTCCATGACGTGCCCATTTATGCTAAGACTGTTAGAGATTTATGTGTCAAGAAACCAGGAAGAAAGCCTAGGGATCCTCCCACTGTCCATGTATTAGGAAAACTTTCTGCATTAATAATGGGGAAGACTCATGTGGAAAAATATGATGAGCCTGGAAATCCTACGGTGACAGTTCACACAGGAAACACACAAATCTCCAATATCTTGGTAGACTTTGGTGTGGCTTTTCACGTTATGACTATAGAAACTGTGAAGAAACTTGGACTCCCTAACCTTCATCCAACCCCTACCATTTTAGAACTCGCTGAAAAATCAACAATCAATCCTGAGGGTATCCTAGACGACCTAGTAATCTCTGTTGACTCATGGGAATATCCTACGGACTTCTTGGTGTTACAGCCAAAGTCCTAGTTGGGAGGGAACCCGCTGATTCTAGGGAGACCATGGTTGGACACAACAGATGTCTATATTAGCTGTCAGTCAGGATCCATGACTATCTCAGACGGGACTGAGATCAAAAGCCTAACCTTATACCCTCTAGCTCGACCAAGCACAGAAGATGAAACTCCACTTTGGGTGGATTTGGAGGAGGAGGAAGGTGTTCAACCTTTACGAACAATTGGGAGAGCCTCAACTTTTAAAGATGAAATAAAGGACGATACGATTAACAGTTTCATCAGTGATCCCACGTCTGTCAATAAGCATGTTTACCAGATTCTTGAAAGTACATTTGATGAGAAAGAACAAGAAAATCTTACGGAAGAAACTCTAGTCAGTGATGCCAGTATAATTCCAGTTCTCAAAAATTCGAAAAGTGTCTCAGTGGAAATTGAGCCAGGGAAAACATTGAACATCAATCCAAACCTTGCGCCTAGTGAGTTGGAACAGCTGATCACTCTGCTGAAACAACATAAAGGAGATTTTTCTTGGGAGTAGACAGACATGAAGGGTATTCCTTCTAATATGTGTACCCATCACATTTATATTAAGAGTGAATCCAAGCCTGTGTGTCAACCACAACGAAGGATGAACCCGAACCTAAGGGATGTAGTGAAAGAGGAGATCCAAAAACTTATGGAAGCAAAGTTTATATACCCAATTTCGGATAGTGAGTGGGTTTCTCCACTCGTGATTGTGCCAAATAAGAATGGGAAATGGAGGGTCTACATGGATTACAGAGAATTGAACATGGAAACAGAGAAGGACCACTTTCCCTTACCTTTCATTGATTAGGTTCTTGATACCTTGTACGGGAAGAAGTATTTTTCCTTTCTTGATGGCTGTAGTGGCTATAACCAAATCAAGATTGCTCCAGAAGACCCAGACAAAACCACTTTCACTTGTCCCTGGGGTACTTTTTCATACAGGGTACTTCCTTTTAGGTTGTGCAACGTACCAACCACATTTCAAATAGAAATGATTGAATCTTTTCAGAGATGGTAAATGAATGCATGGAAATTTTTATGGATGACTTCACTCCATACTGTAGTAGTTATGAAGAAGCACTGAAAAATTTAGAAAAGGTCTTGAAACGCTGTGAACAAAGCCAACTCTCTTTAAGCACTGAAAATTTCCATATGATGATGAACGAGGGCATAGTTCTAGGGAACTTCATCTCTTCTGATGGTATCCAGGTAGACCCTGTTATCTCGTCAAATAAATTGATCAAATTTATTTTATTAAGTGATAGAAAGTAATTAGATGAAGCATTATTAAATTTTTTAAGAGTATTTTAGAAGAGCTTTGGACTTATATTTTATAAGTGCTCTTGAGTCAGCACTTCATTTGTAAAAAATATCAAAAGATAGGTTTCAGTGGTTAAGGAGTATGTTTTAAAGTTCTGTAAGCCACCGAAAGCACTCGCTTTCAGCAGCTAAGACTGCAATTTCAAGGCGCTCTAAGCCAACAAAAGCACATAGATGGGAAGAATGGAATTCTTTTTGCATAGATCTAAGTTTTATCATTCTAAAGGGCACGAGGATGATTTCGAAACAAAGATTATAATTAAGAGCATCAGATTTAGTGCTATGTCCCAGTTTTGAAGGTTTCAACAAGTTGAAAGAGATAAAGTTTGTTGCTTATTTATGTGGCAAAAGATGACCTATCAGTCAAGGTGGAAATTTCAACCTTATCCATTAGCCTTTGAAGGCTTGCTGCAGCTGTCAAAGACATGAAGGCTATCAAGATGGAGGCGAGGAGATTTATTGCAAAAATGGCGTTTTTACTGTGCTGAGTCATCATTTTTAAATGATGATTCTGAGCGACTGGAGAATCATTTTTCCAAATGGAAGAATTTTTTTTCCTAACACGTCAGAGAACAAAAGCCTCTCTCGGTTTTCCTACAGGTGTCACGGATTGGGAGAATCGAATTCATCTCTGAGCCGTAAATTTCAGATCTCAAAATTTCCCTATTTGACACATGTTTTTTGAAATACAGATCTCAGGAAAATGAAAACGAATCTCAAAGATCTAAGGGAGGTTTGTACTCACAACAAACCAATATACAAATAACCTCTTTCGGTTTATACACAAATGTCATAGATTTGGAGAAACGAATCCATATATGAGCCCCCGTTTTCAGCAGTTTGGCCCAATTTTTGTGGTAGGCAGTTTCCCGTTCTTAAGAAGAAAAGTCATAGTAAAACTCTTATTCGGTTGAATAATGAACATATCATCATGCAGATGTCATTGGAAGAGTATTCAAATTCTAACATATGGAGAAAGCTGTCAAAGAATTTTCTTATGATTGGGATCTAATCCCTAATTAATAGGATCTTGGATTTTATTGTAAAAGCTATAAAGCCTATGCTTTCTAAGCAAACAAGCAGGGGGGAAAAAACAGTCCGAGGACTGTAATTCAAATTTGGATACTTGTAGCCATATTTCATTGAAGACGTTGATGGATTCATCTTGACACAGAAAGCTTCTTTCACTGTGTTTGTTTATTTTTTCATCTTCCATCTTTTCTATGTTTAGGAGTAACTTGTATGCAATGTTTTATGTATATCTGATGGCAGAGGACTGTCATCTCATCTCTTCATCGATGTATTAATCTTGTTTGCATTAGTTTTTATAATGATAGATGACTATCACGTCATCTCTTTGTTGATAGACTTAACTTATGAACATTTTATGCTTGTTGTAATTAGTCATTCACATGTACAGTCTTGTGTATGTGATTCTACTAATATAATAAGCCATTCCTCTTGCTTACACACCTTTGATTGAAGCCTTCTGATCAATATAGTAGAAATCCTTTCATCTTCGAGTGGATTCATATGTTTCTGAATGAATGTGAGCATATTAAGTCATTCGACTTGATCCTTTTCTCTATACATTATTGAATAGTTAAGTTACCAGGCTTCTTCGATCTACAACCTAGAAGGACTTCTGGAGTGATAACAGACCCATCCAAAATTAAGGTAATTGAAAATATACCAACTCCTAGAATACAAAAAGATGTACGTAGCTTCTTAGGGCATGCTCGCTATTACAGAAGATTCATAGAAAATTTTTCCAAACTAGCTTTTCCTGTGTTCACCTTTTTGATGAAGGATGCACAGTTTGTTTGGAATGATGCATGCCAAACAACATTTGTTGAACTTAAGAAAAGGCTTTCTACAAGACCCATCCTACGAGGGCCCAACCAGGCTCTGCCTTTTCATATCTCTTCAGATGCTTCAGACACTGCCATTCGAGCAGTTTTAGGATAGATGGAAGGTAATGCCCCATATGCAATTTATTACATTAGTAAGAACTTAGCTCCTGCTGAACTAAACTATACTATCACAGAGAAAGAATTCCTTGCCACAGTTTATTCCATCAACAAATTTAGACACTACATTACTGGATACTCAACTTTTGTGCACACTGATCATTCTGCGATCAAATATTTAATGCATAAACCAATTAAAAATGCTAGAGTTACTAGATAGCTGTTACTATTATAGGAATTTGAAATCACAATTATTGATAGATCAGGGAAGGAAAACATTGTTATAGACTTTTGATCTCGACTTAATAACAGTGATGACAATTTACCAGTCGAAGATTCCTTCCTTGGTGAACATTTGTTTTCAGTATCAGCTCATTCCCCATGGTATGCAGATATTGCTAACTTTTTGGTTGCAGGTAAGCTTCCAGCACATCTGTCGAAGAGAGAAAAAAGAAAGATCATACAATAGAGTGCTAGGTATTGCTAGATTGATGGACATCTTTTCTACACAGGGCTTGATTTAGAATCAGAAGACGTGTTAGAGAAGATGAAATTTTCAGTATCCTTAAAGCTTGCCATGATGAGCCCTCTAGGGGACACTTTGCTGACAAAAGAGCAGGTCATAAGTTTTTGAGAATCGGTTATTTCTGGCCCACATTGTTGAAGGACGCAAAGAAGTATGTTCAGGCATGTGATAGCTACCAAAGGATGGGCCATCCCAACAGATTGGATGAAATGCCTCTTCAGCCACAGCTCATGGTTGAACCATTTGATAGATGGGCTCTAGATTTCGTAGGGCCTATCAACCCTCCCTCAAAACAGAAAGTTCACATCTTGGTTTGCACAAATTACATGACCAAATGGGTGGAAGCTGTAACCTTGGTCAAAGCTAATGATCAGGCTGTAATTGATTTTCTATATGAATAAATTTTTACATGGTTTAGAGTACCTAAGAAAATCGTTACAGATGGTGGACCACAATTTGTGTCTCACAAATTGGAAGCCCTGTTACAGAAGTTTCACATTCAGCACAAAATAACCTCTCCATATCATCCACAGGCCAATGGCGAAGTGGAAAGTTCAAACAAGGTCATCGAGGCTATTTTGACAAAGACAGTGAAAATCCATCATAAAGATTGGGTTGAGAGACTTCTAGAGGCACTATGGGCCTATTTCACTTCATGGCATAAAACCATTGGTTTTTCCCCATATGAATTGGTGTATGGTAATAATATTGTTTTCCCAATTGAATTTGAGATCAGAACTTTGAAAATAGTTGTAGAAGCAAATCTTGATTTATCAGAAGCACAGAGGAACCAACTGAATCAACTCAATGAATTGGATGAGAAGTGCACAGCCGTAGTGCATCAAATAACTTTGATCCAACAACAGCGCTTGAAATGGCATGATGGATTTATTAAAAAGAAAGTCTTCCGAGAAGGAGACTGGGCTCTGTTATATGATTGTCGGTTTAAGAGGGATTTCAAGGGAAAATTACACACTCGTTGATTGGGACCTTAGTATATAGATCGAGTATTTGACAATGGAACAGTCTAGTTGATCACCATTGATGAAAACAAGACACCATTATTTGCAAATGGTCATCGTCTGCGACTATATCACAAACCGATCTCAAATAATGCTTTCGTTTCACATGTTGTAGCTGATCCAAAATATCAGTTAATCCCAGGGCAGGGATTTTTCTCAACCCCTGTGAATTTTTAAGAACTGCAATGTCCACACATAATTTGTACATAAATAAATTATTATTCATTCTATATTTTATCTATTTTTCCCTTTGCACTTGATCGCATTTGTTTTGAAGAATTGTGTGTAAGAATTAATTTGAGGAGAAGCAGTCATGACTAGGCCACACGATTGCAGACACCTTACATTGTTTTCCTGATCTAATAAAAGATCTTTGAAGAAGATGGATGATTCGTGGGCTTTCAGCAGCCAACTGAAAAATTAGCCTGTTACTTCATTTTGTACAGCTGTGACTCCTTGCTCATTTTTCCACTTTTCACAATTTTAACTCCGCTATTTCCATTCACTTCACTTTTCGAGCAACTGTGACTCTATTACTTTTTCCCATTCTTCCAAGTTTCGCAATTGTAACTCCACTATTTTTCATCCCTTCCAGTTTTGGCCAGCAGTTGCGACTCCGCTATTTTTTCCTATTCTGCCAAGTTTGACAGCTGTAACTCCGCTATTTTTCATCCCTTCAACTTTTAGCCAGCAGCTACGACTCCGCTATTCTTGCCTATTCTACCAAGTTTTGCAGCTATAACTCCGCTATTTTTTTTATCCCTTCCACTTTTGGACAGCAGCTGCGACTCCGCTATTTTCTCCTATTCTGCCAAGTTTCGCAGCTGTAACTCCGTTATTTTCATCCCTTTCACGTTTCCCAGCAAATGTGACTCCACCATTTTCAACCATTTTTCTAATCTTCACAGCTGCAATTCCACTATTCTCGTCTATTATGCCGATCCTCGTAGCTGCAATTCTGTTATTCTTTCCTATTATGCCAATTTTTGCAGCTGTGACTCCGTCGTATTTTGTTGAACTCTACTCAAGTCTTCACTCTTAGCTCCTCTTATTCATCAACTGCAACTCCGCTAGATTGTCTGTCTTCTAGAACAGTCTCGCCGCTAATGATTTGACCAGGATTTAATTTAAATGATGACTCCATAGCTCCAATCACAATCTGCCAAGAACGATGACAACTATTGGGTCGTCCTGCATACCTATTAGCATGGATGTACGTATCAGCCTGGTTGGCGGTGGCCAACTCATCCCAACACATGCGTATTGATGATATCTTAATGGAATTAATGAGGAAGTTGGGTTATGGTGGCAATTTAAGGCCGAGCTCATAACATGAAGGTATGAATTCTGACTTTTACATGATTAAGAATCAAATTAAATGTGGCAATGATGAGCACGCCTTGTCTTTTGTCCTCGTAAGCATGTTGTACACACTTCATCGTCAAAGAATGTGTCAGGATTAACAACCTGAACGTTGCCTTACCCTATTCGTACTAAAATACCCCAATTATGCCATTTTTACTTAACCGTATCATCTTACCGCCGATTGAAAACTATGGCATCTTTCCTAAATTACCCAATTTCCAATTCTAGCTATTCCATGATTGTCCGTGGGCTGTAACTTCCATGTATGAACTAATAATCATTGTATTTTTTTCCTGAATTATGGAGGGAGATTGGTATGGGTAACCCGGTTAGGCATAAACCTGAGAATACCGAAGCTCTACATGCCAATGCAGAAGTTTTCGCCATTTTTGCAGCAGCTGAGTGGACTGAGTATTTCCAATGTATAAATAGTTTCCACATTGAAAAACCATTACAGTTCATGTTTAACTTAACTGATACTCATTTTGAAGTCAAGGGGGTACGCATTGAGGTTACAGAGGCCATTATATACGAGGTTACTGGCTTACCCTAGATTGGGAAGAAATTGTTTGGACAGAAAGTGTCAAATGCAACTGCAATAAGGGAATTTCTTGTAGTCAGGGAGAATGTTCGTCCAAAAGTCCATGGAATTTCACTGGATTCGTTGCCTCATCCCTGGGATCAAGTGGCAGTTTTTATGAAGAAATATATCTCCTGCGAAGGTAGGTACCAAACTATCTATTTCTCTTAATTCCCCTTGTTATCGCATTTGCACCATGGCAACCTAGTTAATATGCCATTTTATCTTTTTAAGACCCTACAAAACATGGTTGGATATGCACGAACAACCCAGCACCCGATTTCTTCCCTCACCAAACATGGTTTAATTAAATTGTTAATTTTAAGATCTTTTGCACACTAGAATTTGACTTGGGCCCAATTTCTTGTTGGAGCTGGGGAAATTGGAGAACCTGCATTGGAATTGGGGGATGTTGCAGAAGGAGAAGAGGACCAGAGCTCCTCAAATTCAGTTGGGGGGGAGGATGGAAACCTAAATGAAGGGGAAGAAGAAATAGACATGGGGGAAGCTGTGACAGCAGCGAAACCTCTGATGGAGGCCATGGCAGATGAGGCAGTAACATTAGAAGCCGCAATAGTAGCAAATCCTATAGGGAAAGAAATAGATCCAATTGAAATTGCAGTCAGGGTGGCGGCCCAAACAATGGGAATGGCGTCATTTGTAGCCTTAGGAGAGGAGGCTGAAGCTGGAGCAGCTGTTAAAGCTGCGAGAGTAGAAGCTACAACTGTGGAAGGGGCTATGCAAGAAGGAGAGCACCAAGTAGAGGCAACAAAAAAAGGAAATATGGAGGTGTTGTATATTGCATCATCCCCGTAAATGAAGGGAACTATTGTTGAAGAGGAGGAATTTGTTTTTCTCTTAGAGATTTTGGAAACCCCTGTGTCACAAAAGAAAAGAAAAAGATCAAGGAATAAGGGTCAAACATGTATGCCAGTAAAGAAGAGAAGAACTAGAGCTGCTACAACAGCGGTAGCAGGCAGTGAAAGCCGGCCATTGGAATTTGTGAAGAAAAGAAAGACTCTATCTATGGTAGCAGCAGAGGTAGGTGCAATTGGGGCAAATATGGAATTACCGTCAACAGAGACAACAGGTGCAATTGGGGAAAATATTGAAGTACCCTCAGCAGAAAAAACATGTGTAGCTGGGACAGGCATAGAAATCCCTATCTTAAATCCCAAAGCACCTGCTGTCACACAAGAACCTGCTATGGACAAATCCCAAGTTGAAAATATCCATTATGAAAATGAACTGTTAAAAAAGGAAGTGCAAATGCTTCGAGATGAGTTGGAGAAGTGGAATGAAGTGACTGGGAAGCAGGCATAGAGGAATTTGAATATGTTAATAGAAGCTGCAAATTTGCTAGAAAATTCATCTCCTTCTTTGTCAAACAAGGAACAAGGAGAAATGGTTTTCCCAGAATGTGGGGACATATTCTTTTCAGCAGGACATAGAATCATAGTGTTGGGTGTGGGAGCACAAGAGCCTATACAAGCAAAGTAAGAAAGGGAAAGTATACCTGCAATAGAGCTGATGGAGGAAAATGAGGAAGGAGTTGACCTAATCCCTGATTTGGATTTAGGAGAAGATGAAGCAATGTAGTCCCAGCCATCGGGAAATACTAAGCCACTCCAGGACCAGTCTCATCTTTCAGAAGATATCGAGGTAGTTCAAGAACAACCTCAGCAATTTGAAGAAATAAGTGAACAGGATGTTGTTACACAAGAACCAGTATCCCTGAATTTGTTTAGTGAAGTTGCAACTAAGACAACAATTATTGATGTTGGGGAACAAGGGGAGGATGCTACTACACAAGAACCAATGTCCTTAAAAATATTTTTTGAGACTGCAACCCAAACTGATGTTGTTGAGGTAGAATTGAAAGGACATGATGCTACTACACAAGAACCAGCATTCCCAAAGGTAGCTATTGAGATTGAAACACAAGTAGAGGTCACTACAACACCAATGGAAGATGAGGATGCTACACTGTCAATCCAAAATAGGGAAGTTGGAACATCTGGTGATGAGGTAAGAATGCTACTTCCTCAAGGAACCATTAATTTGGATTCTGATGATGAAAAAGATGTGGAGGATAGAAGGATTCAGAGATTGGATAAAAAATTTCTCTCACTAAATCTTGAGCTAGATGAATGGATGGAATATATTGGTCAATGCAGGAAAGGGATGGTCCTCCTCCATGAACATAGAAATACTGTCAGGGAATTGAGAGATAAATGGGATGAAGAGGAGAAGGAAATTCAAGTCCATACAACAGGAGAAGGATCAATTGTATACTCTTTCCCAGGAATTACTAAGTTGCAGGGATCCATCCCCTTCTTACCCTGTCTTTCTTTATGAACATACAACTTTATTCAAGATGAGAGCATTAAAAGAAGGAAGGTCATTTGAGCTAGCAACAATCTCCCAGTTTTCAGAAACTTTCTTGGAAAGCAATGATAAGGAGCAATTTTTTTTATGTGAATTATATTTACATGATAAAGCCTGCTATACCGACTCTCGTTCTAATCCTGTGCCCCATTTGGGGGATATTAAGTTGAGAGCATTTGATTCTTTTTTCATCAATCATGTAAAATGGCGAGATGCCTTCCAAACCATCACATGAGGACAATGCCACTCTTTGGATTAGAAATGAACCTCGGCTTCCAATAGAAGTCAAAGCTAGGTATGCAAACGATCTCAAGTTTCTTGAGATTATTCAACATTTGGAAAATTTGCAAGAGAGAATCATTACTACCTGTGTTGGGATAATTTCTAGTAATCAGAAACATGCCTTGGACGGTAGTGAGTACAGATGGTTATATTCTTCTAGAGCTTTGAAAGAAGGGGACCCATATTGCTTTGAGAATTTTAAGCAGACTTTAACAAGGGTGCCTAGTATGTGTAGTGCATGATAAAGTGTGGAGCCGGGTGGCTTGGGTTAAGATTCAGGTTTCCCCTCATATGGATGTCTGTGAGTCCTTATAGAAACAGTTATGTTTTGAATGAAGAGGAGGAGAAGCAGTGATGGGAGAAATGGGTTGTCTGTCAGGGATTTGTGCATCATGGGGAACCAACGGAACTTGCCTACAATCTTCCCAATCTTCACAGGTTCAGTTTGGATTCATATTCGGACTAGTGGAAGTTGTTGCATCATGACATGCAAATGGATAGTTGGGGGGAGATGTTGGGCCCTGGAAATGACCCTTTTTGGCCATACCTATTTCATCATTTTTCCCCGTTATATCCTACTTTCATAAACCACATACATGCCTTTTTCTAGATCAATCAGCAATCCTGACAAGGTATCATTCATTATTGTTTCATTTATTTAATGCATAAGAATGTTATGGTTATGAATTCTAGCCTTCGATTTATGCTAACTTGCGTTGATTTCATTATGTTAAGATCAAAGCACAGTTGTATCAGCTGCAATGCCCTGGGAAATAATCATACATGGTGCCAATTGTTACTCTTCAAGATTTGATTTCTCATATTCAAAGGGACAGTGCATCTTTCCACGTGAAGCTGTAACAGGTCTTCGCTAAAACAGAGCATTGCTGCAACAGACAAGACGCCTCCCGATTGGTTAATCCATTGATTCATTGGCTGCCACAGTAACAACATCCTTCATGTCTAACGGACTTATTCATTACGGCTGTAACAGTTTAGTTGTAACTCTACAGCATGAAGATCAAAGATCTTCATTGCTGCACAAAATTAGTGGATCATGAACTATATTCCTCATGTAGAAATACGGGAAGGCTTTCAGAGTCCGGGGTTGGTTGATTATCATTTTGTATGGGCTGTAACAGAGATATGAGACTATGGATTACCATGTCTAATGAAGAGCCGAGTTATTCATATTTATGTGTCTTAATTTTTGGTAGTTCACGGCATCTCTGTTAGAAGGCCATGGCCCTCCTTCTCACAGAGATTGCCGAGTTAAGTAGGTAGTTAGATTTATTTCCTGTTGTGTGTTGTGGAATTGCATTAAGCGTATTACTGATAGTTGCAACAAAGAATTTCCAATTGCATTCTTTCTTGGTAGTTTATTATTTGCATCATGAATAGATGCAACTATGTGGTGTGACAGTCGACTGTGTAAGTTAGTTTGATTAATGCATGTGTGTTAGAATTAGCTGTTACAGCCAAGCTCAGATTCAATTCCTTTCAGTCATTTATGCTTTCTAGGATTTCCAATATTTATCAATTTAGAGTTCAAGCTTATTTTCTAATTCCGGTTGTTGTTGTATCTTTATTGAATTCATAGATTAGGCATATTATGATTGAGTTACAATAGTGGCTGGATGAATCATTTTGGTAAATATTGAGTACTGTAGTTTGATAATTATAGGATTTAACTTCTTGCAAAAGTAATCTAGTTCATTTCTATTCTTAGATCAGTAACTCCTAGGTTGATTTTTGTAGGAAGGTAGCTTCACTTTGAATTCCTAGGTGTATGACTTAGATTAGTTTTCTTTATGGAATGAGTTTGGCTGAGCAGATAGGTAGGATTATTATCTCCATTTAGTTAATCAACTACTTGAAATGTTTATGCATAGATTGTGCTTATTTCCATTGAAATAAAAGACTTCCCTGGGTTGACAATTCATATTGAGCATCCTGTGTGTTAGTTGTAATTAATTAGCATATAGGGTGACCAACAGTCAGTTGAGGTACAAGATGCTTGAATGTTATGGGTGAGGTAGGGTGACATGTTTTGTGTTTGTGTGTGTGTGTGTAATAGAGAGAGAGAGAGAGAGAGACTGAGAGAGAGCGAGAGAGAGAGAGAGATGGTTAAGGATAGAGAGAGGGGGGGTAACGTAGAAAATAAGCTGCTACAGAGATGGACAACAAAAATACCATTGAACCAACAACCAATTCAATCTATACAAGCATAGAGGCGCACAATAAATACAAACATTGTGCAACTAACGGGAATAATGAAATGTGTGAAATTTTGTATTCATTACTCATGTCACTCCAAATTACATTAATAAGGCCATGCACTACTACTTCAAGCCCAGCATATACATTGGAATAATCGAGAACCAAACATCACTACTATGGCTATACTTCTCATCTTTACGTTGTTTCTCCTTTACTCCCTTCTATTGCTACTTCCTCTTATCCCTGGTGACATACATCATTTACATATTTCACATAGCTAGAAGAATTCCAACAGATAGAAAGACCATTCAGTTTCCAGCTTTGTAGGATTACATTCTTGCCAAGGAACTGTTTCATCTTCTATTTAAGTCGTTATTCACTTAGTAGATACTTTGGAGTCGTATAATTGTTTACCCGACCTGGGGTAGGTGTATCATACCACCTGCTAATATGTTACACCAATCAATGTACATACTCGCATCATTGTTCATCCTTCATATAGTAGGTGTACCATCCCACCTAGAAATCCAATGAGTGGCATCGAGGGAATCCTAGTCCAACGAAGCCTATGCCTTCTTTGCAGCATTATCCTAATCCCGAGCTTGGTCCCATCGATTCCTTCAATTCCAGGAAATTTGTGCCACCAGGGCCTAAGTGACCCCATCTGTATCCTTTGCCTTATGTTCATCCTCTTCATGGTGCTTCTTCATAACTAGCCTTAGGGTTTCTTCCTTTTCCCTCTTGAGGGCCTTCGCTGCATGATATAAACATAAGTCTAGATAGCGACATTTGGGGTCTTGCAACCATGGAAAAGGTGTCATTTATGTCAGTCAAATTAGATCTATTAAGCCTCCTTTTCCTGTATTTGTCTTCTCCATCGATAATCCCCTAGGATTCCTTAAATGCCAGGTCATCCTCCTCCTCCCTACGCTTCTTAGTAAATCCTTGAGCATTGGTTTGGGGCACGTTTGGGGGTAGTATAAAAGGCCAATTTGCAGGAAACCTCTTCTACAAGGTCTTTCCCTTATAGTGTGTGAGAGAGAGAGGAATATTAATGAGAGAGAGAGAGGGACATAGGGTGAGAAAGAGGGGAGGATGGTTAAGTAGATAGAGAGAGAGAGAGATAACTGTTATAGAGAGAGAGTGAGAGGATGAGGGTTAGGGCAAGAGGGGAGCATGGTTAAGGAGATAGTGAGAGAGGGGGGAGGAGGCTTAGGAAGAGATGTGAGGAGTGAGAGAGAGAGAGAGGGCGATGGTTATGGCTAGGGAGATGGAGATAGGAGGGAGAGAGAGAAGGAGAGGAAGTTTAGGTAAAGAGGAGGGAGAGGGAGAATGTTAACACCCAAAAAGTGCTCACTAGCTCATTTACCACATTATATGGCTCATTTGTCCATTTTCCTACCATATTTCCATTAAAATCCCAAAAAATCCCATTAAAAAGCCTCCAAAAGGCCTAAAATGCCTCCAAAAGGCCATAAAACCCTCAAAATAGCCTAAAAAAGGCTAAAAAACCCCCCTTTTCCTCCAAAAATAGCAAAAATCCCCTAAAAAGGGAATAAAAATATAAAATAATGAGGAAAAGGAGAAAAAAACCCTATACAGCTGCCTAAAACCATGTGTTTCCCAAAACCATGGGTCAGCACTCCACCACCAAAAAACTATAAATAGGTGATGGAGATCCCTTATTCTATATCCACAATCACAAGCACCCTTACTCTGCCAAAATCTCTCTCGAAACCCTAGTTCACCTTTGAACTATTTTCACCTTGAGAGCCACCTTTGGCCCATCCCCAACATTGGAGAAGGAGAAGGAGCATTCAGAAGCTTGGAGCATCCTCTTGGACACTGCAAAGGGCTTCACCAACCTTGACACTCAAGGTAACATTAATATAAAACCATTTTTTACATCTTTTATTTATGTCTCATGCAATGTTTAGAATAGTTTGTTAATTGTTGTTTTAGCTTAATCATTTAACCATTATTGAACTGCTACTAAGGAGTCCATTCTCCTTAGTAGGTGCTCATTGGCACAAGCTAGGGGTAAAACCCTAGCTACAGAGAAGAAGAGGATGTTTAGGTAGAGAGGGATATTGAGGAGGATTAAAGGGGGAGAGAATTAGAGTGAGAGAAAGAGAGAGAGAGAGGGGTTGAAATCGAGTGGAGGGGAGGAGGGTTAGGGAAGGAGAGGGAGAGAGGGGATGAGGGTTAGGGAGGGACATGAATAGACAAAGGAGAGGAGGCGGATTATATTTAGGGAGAGGGGTGTCATGGGGGCGAGGCATTTGAAATAGATGAAGATGACATCAAAACTACATTTCGGATTAGTAAAGAAATTCATGCACTTGTTATTAGCGCGTATGCACTAAATAACGCATACGCGCTTTTAGTGTGTACGCATGTATTTAAAAAAAACGTACGCGCTATCTAAATTTCTAAATTTTGGCGAGAAATTGCTTTCCTACCAACGTAGTGGATGACTTGGCCAATTTGGTTTTAGGTTTGGGTTTCCAAACCAAGTGGCTTGGACTCTGTTATAACAAAATGCATATTATTCTATAACTTCTTCTATTTCGAGCATGATTTTGTGTATGCTACACTTGTCCACTGCTAATTAAATTGCACACAACTGTAGAACTCTATGAACAGATTCTGAATATGTAATTTTTTATTAAATCTATTTTTTTCTATTTTTTATTTAATTTTAATTGGACTAACGTCAATCTTACACAAAAATTAGTTTATTTATTGTGGCTATAACTTTTGATTGGCTCACCTATTTTGGAACGGAAAAGAACCTGCACAAGTAAAGACAAATACCTACATCCTAAAAAAAAAAAAACGTTCATTGATTATGTTAAGACCATCATGTCAAGGCCCAACGTTCGACCTAGTCATTTTAGGGCTTCGCTGACTTCCTTAATTTTAAAAAACAAATTAACATAAATAAATATGGAAGAGTAGCGTTGCACTAGACTAACCTGTTATCTACGACTATATAATTTTTTTCACAATTTTCCACCATTTGCATACCAACCCTATTCTCTTCTATATTACAAAAGTACATGCAAAATAACTATAAATTTAAAAAGCATTATTGAACAAATATAACAAGAACATTATAATAACATAACCCACAATTATAACTTAACGTTATTTTGACATATTGCTTTCCTTCAAGAATTCAAAAAATAATTGCATCGTTATTTTGACATATTGCTTTACTTCAAGAATTCAAAAAATAATTGCATCTTCCTTTATTGATTAATGAATATATTAAATGCATATGAGTTTTCCATCTTTATAAAACAAACGTGTTAAACACCAACAATTCCATTGATTTTTAAATAACAATCATGCAACAATACCTAACATATTAGTATAACTAATGCATTCCTCATTCTCAAGTCACTATATGGCCCCTTGAAAACCACATTGAAAAAAATTATAAAGTATTAGATCTTTGATATCTGAGAAGTAGAGCATTGTGATCCATTTCCAACTATTCATGTATAATATTAAATGAAAAATTAAAAAAAAAATCAAATCACTATATGTCCCTTCAAAACCACATTGAAAAGAATTGTAAACCATTAGATCTTTGATCTTTACAAATAGAGCATTGTGATCCATTTCCAACTATTCATGTATAATATTAAATGAAATATTAAAACAAAAGAATTGCATCTATGTTATTTCCTTTGCATGTGGAAACGAAATTGATTTAGCCAAAATCCAAAAGAACGGGTCAAATGAAGCATTTTTCAATGCTACGTTTTACGTTTTAGGCGATGAGGTGTCCCAAAAAAATTAACAGCTATTAACGAATAAGAATATATTTACGTTGATAGGCGTCTTAATATTGATACAAGATTTCGGTTGCGGTTTTTTAATTGCATTTAAAAATTATGTGGTGTTGATTTAATAATGGGGAATATTCATGGTCGTTGCCATCAATTTGATGATATAGATTTAATTACATATTAGGAGTCAAATGAGCATTTATTTAATAATTAATTAGGAATTAAAAATTAATTATTGATGATAAATTAAGTTTGTATAGATGTTTGGCCACGTTTTAAAACATCCATTTATGTTTGTTTCAATTTCACAATTATATGTAATGCTCATGCTCCGCCTGGCCCTAAACCGGGATGCGTGTCGTTTGCAGGTCACCTTGCTTATACGTGGGAAGTGTTAATATGTTAATGGGTTACATTCCTTTCCACCTTATGTAATGACTTGGCCAACCACTCCCCCATTTACCTTTTCCTTACCAGGAGTTACCGAGATATGGATGGGCTACCACTCTCCCATTTACCTTTTCCTTACGAGGAGTTACCGAGATATGGATGCGCTACCTTTTTCTTACCAGGAGTTACCGAGATATGGATGCGCTAATAGTTATGGATCATTTTCTCCAGCTTCCATTTCTTTGAACACGAAATGGTATTGAAGAAGGATTGAGGTGAGGACTCAGGTGCGAGTGCATTAAACGATACTGACAGGAGATCAACAAAGCGCAGGAGATCAACAAAGCGCTATATTAATCTCTTGCTATGAAACAACATCTCCAGCTATGAAACAACATCTCCAACTTCCTTGCAGCGTACATCTCACCTCCACATGTGCCAGATAGATTTAATAGATTTATTAGTTTCACTCTAAAGATAGCATCACTGCCTCTCCTACCCTGTCCAATTTGAGATTTATAGAGGCATCCATCGTTGTATGAATTGTCTCCAAACGATTACAGTCTTGGGGAAGTTTCCAATTTGAGGGTTTGAACATGGCTTTAGTTGTTGTCCCAGGCCGCATCGACCCCTTCAGGACTGAGTGGGAGGACATCCATTGCTCCCGGGAAGGTATTTTTTTTATTATGCGATAGTCATTAATGGAATAATAGCTCTGAAATTGAAGGTATCAAATTGAATGTATTTTAAGAATAATAGCTCTGAAATTAAGCTGGCGGTGTATTGCTTTTCAAGACTATCGCATCACTGCCTCTCTTTATGGATGGGCTAATAGTTATGGAGCATTTTCTCCAGCTTCCATTTATTTGAACACGAAATAGTATTGAAGGGGGCTTGAGGTGAGGACTCAGGTGCGAGTGCATTAAACGATACCGACAGGAGATCAACAAAGCGCAGGACATCAACAAAGCACTGTATTCATCTCTTGTTATGAAACAACATCTCCAACTTTGGGTTCGATCTGTGATTTTAGCTTACCATGCAGCGTACATCTCACCTCCACATGTGCTAGATAGATTTAATAGATTTATTAGTTTCACTCTCAAGATAGCATCACTGCCTCTCCTACCCTGTCCGATTTGAGATTTATAGAGGCATCCATTGCTGTATGAATTGTCTCAAAATGATTACAGTCTTGGGGCAGTTTCCAATTTGAGAGTTTGAACATGGCTTTAGTTATTGTCCCAGGCTGCATTGACCCCTTCAGGACTGAGTGGGAGGACATCCGTCGCGCCCTGGAAGGTATTATTTTTACTAGGCAGTATTCATTTCTGGAATAATAGCTCTGAAATTGAAGGTATCAAACTGAAGGTATGTTAATAATAATAGCTCTGAAATTAAGTTGGCAGTTTATTACTTTTGAAGACTATCGCATCACTATCTCTCTTTCTCGATAAATGCTTCCCCACGATTTAAGATCATTGGTTAAATCTAGTGCATTCTCTTGAAAACTTAATCAATTGATGTTGCTGTTTAATTCTTTTAATTAAATGATTCATTTCTGGTTAAAAATAATAGCTCTGCAAATTAAGGAGACGGAAATCTTATTAAACGACATAATTAAAAAAACTGGAAATAGGAGCAGATGGAGAGTGAGGAGAAGATGATCCAAATACTGTGGGAGAAAATGAGCAACAACAAAAGAAGATAAGAGAATCTTACTATGCAATGAAGGTTGGAGGCATAAATAAAACAAAGATAATGCGGAATGAGCTACGGCTCTTCAATATTTATTCATAAACTGAGATCAACTGATATAATACAAACAATAATCTAATGTGTATTTAAACACTTATGGAAAACCCTAAAAGCTCTAACCTAGCTTTTGCATGCATGCAAAGCATGCTCTTGCATTTATTAACTGAACGTCTAAATAGGAACTGAATGTAAAAACTAAGTTAAGTGAAGAAATTACTATTTCTGACACTCCCTCTTAATTACTACTACTGACTACTGCAGCTTCTACAATGCCTAAATTATTTCTATGAATTTAAAAAATATCTTTTGCCAATGGCTTTGTAAATATGTTAGCCAATTGGTCAATCATTTACAATGCTCAACACTAACTTCACCATTGTTCACAAGTTCTCTTATGAAGTGATATCTAGTATCAATGTGCTTGCTTTTGTAGTGAAAAACATGGTTCTCAGATAGAGTGATTGCTGAATTGTTGTCACAATAAACTGTGGTTGGTCCTTCTTGTTTCTGTAGAAGACCTTCTAAAACTCTGCGTAAACAGACTGCTTGACATGATGTTGATGTCGCTACTACATACTCTGCTTCTACCGATGAAAGTGTCACAATGGGATGCTTCTTGGATGTCCATGAAATCACCCCTGATCGAAGATGAAAAACATAACCGGAAGTGCTCTTCATGTCATCCAAACTTTTTGCAAAATCACTGTCAGTGAAACCTGTCAAAACATTATACTCAGTGCTTGAGTATAAAATTCCATAGCTTGAAGTCCCTGCAACATATCATAAGATCCTTTTGCCAACTTGCCAATGCGAGTCTTTGGGAGACCCCATGAACCTCGAAATCAAGCTGACAACAAACATAATATCACGTCTCGTAGCTATGAGATACATGAGACTTCCTACAAGTCTCTTATACAATGTTGGATCTACATTGGGACTGCCATCTTCTTTGCTCAACTTAGTACCTGTTGCCACTGGTGTAGGTGTTGTTTTGCAATTGAGCATTCTAAATCGCTTCAGAACTTCATTATCATATTTATTTTCAGAGATAAATATACATTTTTCTAACTATTCTACTTCTAGGCCAAGAAAGAACCTCATCAATCCAAGGTTTGTCATCTCGAACTCTTTCTTCATAGCTACCTTGAACTCATCTACTGAGAGGTCACCTGTAAAAACCATATAATCAACATAGAAACAAACTATTAAAATATGTCCTTGTTGATTTAACTTTGTGTAAAGTGTTGATTCGCTGCTGCTTCTGGTAAAACCATTTTTTATCAGATAAGAATCAATTTTGTTGTACCAAGATCTTGGAGCTTGCTTGAGCCCATATAGAGCTTTATTCAACTTGTAAACTTTCTCTTCATGTTCTTTTATTTCATACCTATGTGGCTGCTCCACATAAATTTCTTCTTCAAGAATGACGACTTGACATCCATCTGATACACTTTCCATTTTTTTGTGCTGCAATTGCTAGGACTACACTTACTGTGTCCAATCTTGCCACTGGTGCAAAATTTTCTCCAAAATCAATTCCTGGTTGTTGCGAGAAACCTTTTGCTACTAACCTTGCCTTGTACCTATCAATCTCACCTTTTTCATTGAGTTTGGTTTTATAAACCCACTTCACACCAATGGGTTTCTTATTCTTTGGCATGTCAACTAGATCCCATGTATCATTTCTCTCAATGGAATCTATCTCTTCGTCCATAGAATTTACCCAATGCTCTTGTTTTATAGCCTCTTCATAAAACATAGGTTCACTAGAAATAAAAACATAATTGGTATTTGCATCCAATTAATCATAAATATATGTCAATCTTCTAGTCCTTTTATTACTGTGATCAGATTCATTACCTAATTACAGACTTGATGCTTCACCTCGAACTGAGTTTGTAGGTGTTATTTCTGGAGTATTTTCTACTGGTGAAGATGCTACTGGATCTTGTTTTCCAATCAGTTCCTCATCTTCTCCATATTCTGGTTGGGGTATTGCAGCTCCCACACCCTTGTCTATGGTTCTATTCCATGTCTCTTCCTCCATGAACAAAACATCTCTGCTGAGGATAACCTTCTTAGTAATAGTTTTATACAGCTTGTAGGATTTAGTTTGTTCACCATATCCAAGAAATATACATTTCTCACTCCTGTTGTCTAGCTTTTTTCTTAGCTGTTTAGGAACATGAGCATAAGCAACACAACCAAATATTCTGAAATGAGAAACATTACAACTCATACCTCACCATGCTTCCTCTGGTACTTTGTTCTTCACAATTTTAGTGGGAGATCTGTTCATCACATGAATAGCACAAGCCACTGCGTCTCCCCAAAATTCATGGGACAAATTTCTTCCTTTCAGCGTGCTCCTTGCCATATTCATGATGGTTCTGTTCTCGCGTTCTGCAATACCATTCTGCTGAGGAGTATATCTTGTAGTGAATTGCCTCTTGATTCCATGATGCTTGCAGTAATCATGAAATTCCTTTAATTCATACTCTCCCCCTCCATCAGATCTCAATACTTTGAGTTGATAACCACTTTGTTTTTCAACCAGAGCCCTAAGTTCCTTGAACTTGCCAAAAGTTTCAGACTTCTCACGAAGAAAATACACCCATGTTTTTCTACTGAAATCATCAATAAATGTAAGAAAATAATAGCTTCCACCAATCGATTGAGTTTGCATTGGTCCAACCAGATCAGTATGAATAAGTTCTAAAGGTGCATGTTCCCTTCGAGACATACCTTTAGGAAAGCTATCCCTTTGCTACTTTGCAATGATGCAACACTCACAAATGCTTTCTGGCTCCTTCATAGGGGGTAATCCTTTTACCATCTCTTTTTGTTGCAAAAACTTGAGACCACCAAAGTGAAGATGTTCATATCTAAAATGCCATAACCAATAATCATCCATGCAAGTGGCTTTTTGAGCAAAAGAGGTTACCTTGCTGCTGCAATTCATGACTAGTGGATACATCATGTTGCTAGTCACTTGTATTTTGATGATCAACTGTCGATTTGGGGGTTTGTCATAAATTTCACAGTCTCATCCATCAAAGACAAGTCTGTATTTCTTTTGAGTGAGTTTCCCAATGCTAAGAAGATTATGATTCAATCATGGAGCATAATAGACATTTGAGATTGTCTTTTGTTGGCCTTGTTTGGTCAGAATGTTGAAAATCCTTTGCCAAGAACTAGAACAACCTAAACCATGGAATCTTTGACCTCTGTCCTCATTGATTCATCTAGGTATGCAATTAGACCTCCGTCACCTGTCATATGGTTACTGCAGCCACTATCTAAAATCCAAAGTCCCTTTGGGCTTTCATGTGCAGCATGGCATGTAATAAATAACATATCATCTTTATCCTCAGAGGTATTAGTTACATTAGCATTATGATTTTCTTGATCAGGTTGTTTCTTTCTACATTCATGAGCATAATGCCTGAATTTTTTGCAATAATAAAACTGAATATTAGATTTATCTCACCTTTTTTTGTCGCAGTTTCCTCCTTCATGGTTATGATGGTGATCTTGATCTCCATTTCCATTACTTCGGCCACTTCTGCCTCGTCCTCTTGATCCTCCTCTACCTCTTGAGAATGAGACATGTGCTTTGAAAGCATTCTCTATAGAGAATTCTTCATTCTTGTTGATTCTGGATTCATATGAAAGTGGAGATCCGGTCAACTCATCTATAGAGAGAGTACTCAAATCTTTTGCTTCTTCAACCGCTGAAACTTTCGACTCAAATTTGTGGGGTAGGGATCTCAGAACCCTTTCAACCACCCTTTGATCTCCAATATTTTCACCATAGATATTTAGTTAATTAACAATCCCCATGACTCTCGTCATGAAAGAATCTACTGAGTTTGATTCTTTCATCTTCAGATCTTCAAAGTCTCTTCTTAGGTTTTGGAGTGTTGCTGTTTGTACCTTACGAGCACCTTGATAACTGGTCACCAAGGTATCCCATGCTGCTTTGGCATGTAATGACGGTGATATCTTTGGAAATACGTTGTTATCCAAAGCATTCATTATGAGATGCAGTGCCTTTGCATCCTTCTTCATGTGCGCTCGCAAGACGTCATTTTCTGCATTTAAAAGCGCTTGAAAAGCTGCATCATCTATAGGTTCAGAATAGCCATTCACGACATATCCTCATGTATCTTCTGACCTGAGATAAACCACCATCCTTGTGGCCCAAACATCATAGTCCATTTTCCCTATAAGAGGAGAAATCTGAGATTGATTGCTACTAGAAGCCATAGACGCTGCGGTATCCTTCACTTGCTTTTTCAAAATAATCTCCTTCCTCTTTTTTCAAAATAATGTCTCCCTCTTAAACAAGATTTGAAACATATCTTCTTCTTTTGTAAAAAGAAAAATTCTTACTTGAAAAATCTGAAAAACAACTTCGTGAAAATAAAAAAAATTCACTCTCATAAAAACAATTCATTCTCTTGCCCTAATTATCGCGGGTCACTAGGCGTGTATGGCCAAAAAAAAATTTGTTTTTTTGGTGTGAAAATTCTTCAAAAAACTTACAAATTCTTCAAAGCTAGGGCTTTGGCTTCTCTCATAAAAGATGCTACCAATTTGATCTTCTCCTAAGCTCTCATACCAAACTAGGTTGGAGACAGAAATAAAACAAAGATAATATGGAATGAGCGCTCTTCGATCTTTATTCATATTTAAACACTTATGGAAAACCCTAAAAGCTCTAACCTAGCTTTTGCATGCATGCAAAGCATGCTATTGCATTTATTGCAAATATGAACTGAATGTAAAAGCTAAGTTAATTGAAGTAATTACTATTTCTAACATGCAACACATCACCAAGACCTCTACCACCGTGTGTATAAATCTTGAATCTTGATGTAAGATTTAAGGTTTGTGCAATCTTGATGTAAGATTGAAGGTTTGTGCATAAGTTTTATAAGGTGATTAGAGGAGACTTAATTTTTATAAGGTGCATAATTTAAGGTAATTTTGAGCTTTCTAAGATAAATGGTAATTAAATTATCTTTGAAAATATTTTGCACGACAGTGAGAATTCTCAAAGCATATGAACTCAGATGGTCATGAAGAAATAGAATGCACATGCTATAATTTTCTTATTTAGATAATACAAGGATACTAGAATACAGATATCAAGGACTTCTATGCGTATATCAATATCAAGGACATCTATTCGTATATCAATCAGTTTTGAGCATATGCCAAAATTTTGATTTTGTCCACCAAATCTTAGTTAAAACAATAATATTTTAATTAATATGAACAAAGTTTAAGTTTAGGTTTGATTTTAGTGTTTTCTCCTTCTTGTTGAGGAAATAAAAATGTGTAATAGTAAGTTCAGCATTTTACAATAAACAGAATTTGTTGTAATCAATTCAAGATTTCTACCTGGCTGATTAGGGGTGGAAGGGAAGTAGCAAACCCTATTTGATCTGTGGGTACCCGTGTTTTAATTATGATAAGAATTTGGCAGTCCCCCAGAATTCTCATGGGAGGCATAAGCCATTGAGAACACCACGCTCGACAGGAACGACCAAATATTTTCACCACATATTTTCCTGCAAGTCTGTAAGTCGTGCTTTTGTTTATTGTTTTAAGATTTGCAGCCATCAATTAAATAATAGGTTTTGTTTAATGTATTTTTGCAATATTGAAAAAGGATTTGCAGTCGTTGATTAAATAATAGGTTTTGTTAATGTATTTTTGCAACATTGAAAAGGGAACGGTAGCCGATGGTTTATGACCATATAAACGGTGAATGCAAGATACCATTTATGGAAAATTGGAGAAAGGTATTGGAGTGTGAATGTGGAATATTAAACAGGAATTCGATAAGATTAAAGGGTATTCATAACTTTTTAATATTTAATATTTCATATTCATAACTTTTTAATATTTATATTTCAATATGAAGAAAATTTATATGCCGTGGATATAATGGATGTAAGGTGGAGCTTTGTGAGGTGAAGCTTTAGTCTCACAAACTATAACATGTAATGTTTTAATTTCTATAGAAATGATAAAGTATATTAAAAATATATTTTATTGTAAATGATTAGCAAACCTTACTTTGAGTTAAATATAATATAATCTACGGTACTATAATTTTGGAAAATGATATTTTATAATCTTTAGTTCCGTTTTATCTTATCGCAACACACGGTCGATAAACTGAGTGACTGTGAATGATTGAAAACAATTTTAATGCAATTACAGTATAGTGTAGTTCGTATTTTAAATTTAAGGCTGCCACGTATTTGGTATTTTAAATTTAAGGCTGTCACGATTTTTTTTCACAATTCCGGTCAAAATAATGTTGGTAAATTGCAGTTTATCTAAATTTGTAATTTGCTTCTCCGGTGTGGTGTGATAAGAGATCTAATCTTTACATTAAATGTGATGTTTAATATCTTCTTATCAAATACTATGTAATGGTATGGTATCGATGGTATTTTATTGTAACAAGAATAAGATATGTTAAAGTGCATGGAAATGTAATCATTTCTGCTTACAATGTTCTATACTTAAAAATGATAATGATGAGTAGACAAAGTTTCATATTTATTTCTATTTAGCTTTAGTTTTAAAGTAATAACTGAAAAATATTGTTAGGGAAAGAAGCCTTATTATGTGTAAGACTCTTTATAAATAGTTTTAAATGATATTTTTATTTTTTATTCATAATATAAATGAGTATTTTTATTTTTTTTAACTTTTTATAATAATTTTATTCTTTATTTTTATTTTTAAAATTCTAAAATTAACTTAATAACAAGTAAAAAATTAGTTGTTATCAAGTTAATTTTAGAATTTTAAATGATTTATAATTTTATTTTTTCTAATTTTGATAATTTTAGAATTTTAAATGATTTATAATTTTTTTTTAAAATTTTTGGTAATATTAAAGTTTTCATTTTATTTCGTTCTAAACTTTAAAATTTTAGGTTTAATGTTTTAGTATTTTTGATTTTTTTATTTAATTTAATATTAAATTTTAAATTATTTTTAAAAATTAAAAATTTTGATTTCAATTTCAATTTTATAATTTTAGATAATTAATTTTTTTATGTTTAAAAAAAAATATTTATACAAATTTGATATAAAATATAGAATTAAACTTTTATATATTTATAAGGAAATATTTATACAAATTGAAAATAAAACTTTTACTTTATGGTAAAGTTATAAATAAAAAAACATTTTGGATCAACTATCTCAAGAACAATGCAAAGCATATGTGTCTTCTATTGGAAAGATTTCAATTTTTAATAAAATAAATATTTTAAAGTTAATACAATTATATAATAAAAAAACAATTTATTTTGTTTTTAATAAAATAAATAGTTTAAAATTAATACCATTCTATCATTTTTTGTTTTGAATTCAATTAAGTTGTCATAAAATATTCAATATAATTATATATTGAAATTATTAAAAGTATGTTTAAAAGAAACAATTATATAAATATTACCAAATTATCATTTATATAAATAAAATTATATAAATAATCCAAATTTAATTATGTAAATATTATAAAAAATAAATTATGTAAATAATTATTGTTTTTAAAAAATAATTATAAAAAATAAAAATAAAATATCATGTAATCACCATAAAATTATGTAGTTAAAATTATATAAATTATATATATAAAAAAGTTAATACATTGAAAAAATTAATTTAATTAAGTTTCAATTTTACAATGGAATATTTAACCTAACATTTGAATTATTGTTAAAAAGTTATGACGTCTTATTTATATTTATGAAAGTATTTAAATATAAAATAAGTAAGTTTGACAATATTAAAAAAGAATCTTAATTTTTAATACAAAATTATCGTATACATATTTATAAAAAAAATTATGCAAAAATTGTAAGAACAAATTATAAGATAGAAATTTATAAAACAAATTATATAAACATTATAATAAATATGTATGTGTTTCCAATTTACATTATATTATAAGTAATTCAAATTTACAATCCAACATCCTTGATATAACACTTAAATTATTTTAAAAAGTAAACAAAGTTAAATTTTAATATGGATTATATTTACCACTAAAGTATTTGAATTGATTTAGTTAGAAAATATTTTTTTAAAAATCATTTTACTTTAAAGATAATATTTTAACATGGTTAAAAAAATAATACACAATATACATTCACATAAAAATAATTGTAAACATTATATGAAACATTAAAGTTACTATGGTTAATTATTGGTTGACTATTAGTTGAATATGGTTGAGTGTGGTGAACTAATAGTCAATCAAAGTTAATAATGGTCATCCACAGTCAACCAATAGTTAACCATAGTCAACTTTGACTGACGATGGTTGACTTTGGTAGAATTTAGCTTGACAATTGTTGACTTTTTTTGGGGGGTTGCACTCAACAAAAGGTGAACCATGGTCAACCAAAGTCAACCATACTGAACCAAAGTTAATAATGGTCATCCAAAGTCAACAATCAATCAACAAAACATCAACTAAATTCAATCATGGTCAACCGTGGTGAACCAAATTCAATCAAATCTAACCCTACTCAACCATACTCAGCGAAATCCAACCATGGTCAACCAAAGTCAACCTTAGTTAATCATATTCAACATAATCATAATCAACCCTCGTAAATCATAATCAACCCTAGTCAATCATAATCATGGTCAACCATACTCATCCAAATGCAGCCATGGTCAACCATACTCAGCCATGGTCAACTAAAGTTAACCATGGCAAATGAAAGTCAGTCATGGTCAACCAAAGTCAACCAAATTTAACCATGGTAAACCAAATTCATCCATGGTAAATCGAAGATAACCATGGTTAATAAAAATTAAAACCAAATTCAATCATGGTAAACCAAAGTCAACGATAGTTAACCATGGCTAACAAAAGTCAACTATAACTATGTTTGACTTTGGTTGGACATGGTTGACTTAAGTTGACCATGGTTGACTTTGCTTAACCATTTCAGTTTGGTTAACTTTGGTTGACCATGTTTGATTTTGGTTGACTTTCCTTAACCATGGTTGACTTCGGTTGACTTTGGTTAACCATGGTTAACTTTTGTTGACCATGGTTGATTATGGTTAACATCTGTTAACTATGGTTCTCATGGTTGACCACAACGAAAGTCAACCTAAATTATACCAAAGTCAACCATAGTAAGCCAAAGTTTACTATGGTTAACTATTGGTTGACTGTGGATGACCATTATTAACTTTGGTTGACTATTAATTGACCAAAGTCAACCATAGTCAACTAATAGTCAACCAATAGTTAACCATAGTCAACTTTGGCTGACCATGGTTGACTTTGGTAGAATTTAGGTTGACCATTGTTGACTTTATTTTTGGATTTGCAGTCAACAAAAGGTGAACCATGGTCAACTACAGTCAACCAAAGTTAATAATGGTTATCCAAAGTCAACCATAAGTCAACTAAACATCAACTAAAGTCAATCAAGAACAATTATGGTCAACAATGATCAACCAAATCCAACCATAGTCAACCATGGTAAACAAAAGCCAAGAAAAATTCAACCATGGTAAACCAAAGTCAACCCTGGTCAATCATAACCAACAAAAGTTAACCAAAGTAAAATATGGTTGATCCGAAAGTAACTAAAGTCAACGAAAAGTCAACCATGTTAGACCAAAGTCACCCATGGTTAACCAAAGTTTAACCAAAGTCAACCATAATCATCCAAAGTTAACCATGGTCTGCCAAAGTCAACCATGGCAACCATATTCAATCAAATCCAACCAAAAGTCAACCATGGTCAACCAAATTCAACCCTGGTCATCCATAGTCAACCATAATCAACGAAAGCAAGCCAAAGTTAACCGTGGTCATCCAAACGTCAACCATAGTAAACCAAAGTCAACCATGTTCAACCAGAAGTCAACCAAAGTCTACCATAGTCAACCAAATTCAAACATGGTCAACCAAAGTCAACCATAGTCAACCATGGTGAACCCTAGCCAACAATAGGAAATCATGGTCAATCAGAGTCGACCATGGTCAACCCCAGCCAACAAGAAGTCAATTATTCAACCAAAGTCAACAATATTCAAACATGGCCAACCAAAGTCCACTAAAGGTCAAGTAAAGTCAACTAGTGTAAACCATGGTAAACTAAAGGATAAACGAAGTCAACTTACTTCAACCATGGTAAGCCAAACTCAACCAAAGCCATCCATGGTCAGACAAATTCAACTATGATCAACTCATATCAACCATGTAAAATAAAGTCAACCATAGTCAACCATGCTCAACCATATTCAACCAAAGTAAACCATAGTTAACCAAAGTCAACCATTTCCAACGAAATTCAATCGTGGTGAACTAAAGTCAACCATGGTCAATGAAATTCAACCATGGTTGACTAATCTCTCTTTGTATCTAACTATGGTTGAGCATGGTTGAGCATGGTTGACATTAGTAACCCATGGGTTACCATGGTTAACTATGGTTGTTTATGGTTGACCATGGTTGACATTGGTTGATAATGGTTGACTTTTGGTTACCCATGGTTGACTTTGTTTTACCATGCTTCACTTTGGCTGGCCTTTGGTTAACTATGGTTGACCATTGTTATGTTTTGTTGACCATGGTTGACATTTGGTTAACTATGATTGACCATCGTTGTGCTTTGTTGACCATGGTTGAATTTGACCAGCCATGGAAAACCAAAGTAAAGCAAAACTAACCATGGTTATCCAAATTCAACCAAAGTCAACCATGAACAACCACCATAAACCATGAACAACCAGAGTTAACCGTGAATAACAATAATAAACCATAATCGACCATCAACCATAGTTAACCATTGTCAACCATAGACAACCAAAAGTCAACCATGATTAATATGGTCAACCATAGTTTACCATGGTTAACCATGGGCAACCAAAGTCAGCTAAAGGTCAACTAATGTCAAGCATGGAAAACTAAATGATAAACAAAGTCAACTAACGTCAACCATGGTAAGCCAAACTCAACCAAAGGCATTCATTGTCAGACAAATTCAACCATCATCAACTAATGTGAACCATGGTAAAACAAAGTCAACCATAGTCAACCATGCTCAACCATATTTAACAAAAGTAATCCGTAGTTAACTAGAGTCAACCATTGTCAACTAAAGTCAACCATGGTCAACTAAAGTTAACCATGATCAACCAAAGTTAGCCATGGTCAATGAAAGTCAACCATGTTCAACCAAAGTCAACCATGGCCAAACATAGTCAACCATGGACAATCATAATCAACCATAGTCAACCAATGGTTGGCCATGATCAACCAAAGTCAACCATTGTCAAACATAGTCAACCATGAGAAACCATGGTAACTCATGGTCAACTAAATTCAACCATGGTAAATCAAAGTCAACCATGGTCAACCAAAGTCACCCATGCTCAACCATGGTCAACCATCATCAACCATGGTAAACCATCATCAACCATGGTAAACCATCATCAACTAATGTCAAGCATGGTAAGATAAAGTCAATCATAGTCAACAATGCTCAACCATATTCAACCAAAGTAATATATAGTTAACCAAACTCAACCATTAGCAACTAAAGTCAACCATGCTCAACTAAAGTTAACCATGATCAACCAAAGTCAACCATGGTCAACCAAAGTCAACCAAAGTCAACCATGATTAACGAAAGTCAACCATGGTCAACCATGGTCGACCATGGACAACCATAATCAACCATTCTCAACCATAGTCAACTAATGGTTGGCAATGATCAACCAAAGTCATCCATGGTCAACTATTTTCAAACATAGTCAACCATGAACAACCAAAGTCATCCATGGTCAACTATTTTCAAACATAGTCAACCATGAGCAACCATAGCCAACCATAGTAACCCATGGTCAACTAAAGTCAACCATGATATGTCAAAGTCAACCATGGTCAACCAAAGTCACCCATGCTCAACCATAGTCAACCATCATCAACCATGGTAAACCATAGACAAGTTAACCAAATCCAATCGTGACCAATCAAAGTTAACCATGGTCAACAAAACACAACAATGGTCAACCATAGTTAACCAAAGGTTAACCAAAGTCAACAATTATCAACCAAAGCCAACCATTATCAACCAAATCCAACCATGGTTGACCAATGTCAACCATAAATAACCATAGTCAACCATGGTCAACCATGGTTAACCAATCTCAACCATGGTCAACCATAGTGAGATACAAAGAGAGATTAGTCAACCATAGTCAACTATGGTTGACCATGGCGAACCATGGTTGCATGGCTGACCATGGTCAACCATATATGTAATCTTAATTCCTTTCTAATTTGTTCATGGTTGACCATGTTCAACCATGGTCCAACATGGTCAACCCTGCTCAACCATAGTTAACGATAGTAAACTGAAATTCAACAAAACTTGCCACACCGCATTGTCACAAAACCTACCATGTCGCATTCTACTATGTTTTATCATGGTTAAAGATACTACCTGCTCCTACTAATGCTAGAATATGACATTTTTACAAGTCTACTTCGCAATGTTGCAATGTGGCATAACCATTCATATATGTACTAAACTCGCATAGACGTTTATCAATATCCTAATACATCATCAATTTTCTTTACTGTTGCCAAACAACATGAAACATAACCAATGGTACTATTCCTACATGTAAGTATGTTAAAGAATAAATTACTTCATACTAATATTGACCCTATTTTTAGTAATTTCTAGCATGAAATTATTGTGTATACACATTTTTACAAGTCTCAGAATGTTGCAATGTCACATAACCATTCATCTACTTATTAACCTCACATAGACATTTATAATATATTTCATTATTATTATTATTGTTGTTGTTGTTATTATAAAAAATTATTATTATTATTAAACTTTTCACTCATTATAAATTATTTTCATTTATTATTGTTATAATTATATTTTTTTTATTTTCATTTACAATTATTTTAATTAATACGAAATTAATAATTATTATTTTAATTAATTGCTTATTTTAATTTATAAATATTTAAATTATTATAAAATAATAATGATAATAATAATAATAATTATTATTGTTATTTTAAATAATAATAGTTATTGTAATTATTGTTTTAAATAATAATAATAATAATATTCTTATTTCCTTATATTTTTTAAATACTTTATAATTATAAAAATAATTATAAATACAAAATACCATTATAATAATTATAAATGAAAATAAGAAATTAATACTAATACTAATAAGAAATATAATTATTAATGATTAATTAAAATAATTGTAAATAAAAATAAGAAAATATAATTATAACAATAATAAATGAAAATAATTTATAATAAGAATTGACAACTTTAATAATAATAATTTTTTTAATAATAATAAAACTTATTATTATTATTATTATTATTATTAAAACATATGCCACAATACGATGTATTGTTTACCAATATATATATAATAATATTTTTTTAATTATTATTATAATATATTTCAATATTTGTTATTTATAATAATAATAATAATAATAATAATAAGATGTTATTATTATTATAATTAATTAGTTATAATTATGTATTATTATAATTAAATAATTATTATTAATATTTTCACAACCATAATATTTATATTAAAATTGACGAAATATTCCTCGCCTCAACTAGCAAGCCATATTAATATTAATAATATGGATTATATACACTGATCGACGTATATCAACTATGGACAGAAATTTAAATACGGTTGATATAGGGTATATATAAACCATATTATTAATATTAATATGGCTTGCTAGTTAATAGCCATTTGAGATCGTTTATTTTTGCCACTTAAAAATAAAGGAATTTTTGAAAATAAAAATATTCCGAATTGATAGTGTGTGGGTGCGTTTGCTAGAATAAATATCATTTATTTGTTCCCTCATTTAACATGGTTATAAAATAATTTTGAAAATGAAAATATTCTAAGTTGGTAATTGAATTTAACATGGTTATAAAAGAATTTTGAAAATGAAAATATTCTGAGTTGGTAATTGAATATATATGGTTTGCCAGAATAAATTGTTGATTATGTAAAAGTAACAATTATTTAATAAAAAAAAGTTAAGGTGTGGGAGGCACATTGTGTGGACGGACTGGACAGGTATTTCTATTTACAACCCATGTGCATATGCAAGTCGGGTGGTACATGTGCCCACATGGTGTTACACATGCATTCTCGCCCAGCTGGAATTCCTCCCGGCAAACTATGCACGGTGAAATATTAGGATTATTGATATGTTCGGCTGAAATTATAATGGGTTCAACCTCGGGCACCATTATCATTTGTTGTATTCTTTCCACCAGAATTTGACGTGCGCCTTCTTCATGCTGTCTGAATATGCAATCCTGGTGGGACATGTGGCCACATGGCATCACACGTGCCTGCTCGCCCAATCGGAATTGCACGTTGCAAATTGTGCACGTGGAATTATTCTGATTATTGATATGTTCTGCTGAAATTATTATGTGAGGCAACTGCTGGACGACGGCTTCTTCCGCCGGCTCGTCATCCCGCGCCAGAGTTTGAAGTATTTCTTCTATTTTTTTCAGCAGAATTTGACGCGTTTCGTCTTCATGCCATGTGAATATGCAAGCCTGGTGGGACATGTGCCCACATGGCATTACACGTGCCTCGTCAGACAATCGGAATGGCAGATGGCAAATTGAGCACCGTGAATTATTATCATTATTGAGAAGTTGTTCTGAAATGATTATGTGAGGCATTTCTTCTATTCTTTCCCTCACTACTTCCGTCAGCTTTTCTCTTTCGCGTATCTGAGTGTCACTGTCAATGGCTGCAGGAGTTGAAGGAATAGACGTAGTAGCAGGAGGAATAATTGGTCTTGATAAGCTGCTGCTGCTCCCATCACTATCATTATTACTGTGGCTCCTACTCCTCCTCCCGCTACTCTCTGCTCCACGTCCTCCTCGGCTTTCCCCTTCCATTTCCACAATTAAAATATGAATGGCTATTTCTACTCTTCGATCACCCACAACACCTTCCTCTGTTACTCTTCTGTTATTTATTTTTCGTTTCAAAATATATTCAATGAGGCACGCAGGTGCCTCAGATTTGGAAATTGCAGAGTTAAAAGGGGAAGTGCACTGGCTGAATTTAGAAAATAACCTAGAATAGGAGCACAAAATCAGAACGATTGCGTAATTCCAATGCGTTTTAAATAAAATAACAGCATCATTTTAGGCAGAAATTACTTCAAAACGACGAAGAAATACCTATGCAAATTAAAAATCAGCTTTACCATAGAAACCTAAATGGGATAACCAGCTTTACCATAGAAACCTTAATGGGATAACCAGCCTGCAATGGTTACTTAGTCTCTATTTCCACAAAATGTAGCTCATGGCTTTATGGTCATTCAAGAATTTACACACCTAAATGCGATAACCAGCTTGCAATGGTTACTTACTCTCTATTTCTACAAAATGTAGCTCATGGCTTTATGGTCATTCAAGAATTTACACAGCTTCACTTGTGCAATACCCCAGCTCAAGTATTTTGTGAGTGAAATTGCAATAATATAGAAGCAACTAAGTGGCAATGAAATTGGAATAATATAGAAGCAACGATGTGGCAATGGGAAGACCATAAGATTTGACCTTTCATTTCCCATTCTCAACTCTCTTCTCTCTTATTTTTATTTTTCTCTTTCATTTATTGTTTTCTTAATTATCTATTTCTTACATTTAATTTGGTTATTGTTGTATTATCTTTCTAGTTACAACTAGTTCTCTAGTTGGGAATTGGTGATGGGAATATTTTCTATCTAATCTCGCCAAATCTCTGGATTCATTATGTCTCTAGGGCTCAAGAATTTCTCCTTTGGGGATGTATTATTTATGTACACATTTATTGAATAATAGATATAATCGAAGTTTTTCCAATTGTTATTCATTCTCTTGTGTTGTAACACAGTTTTTTATTCTCTATTTTTCATGCTCAATTCTTTTGATCTTTGTTAGACTTAGTGTGAATTTTATATTTGTCTCTAGATATGTGTGAGAATCTCACAAAATCTCAAATGGTATTAGAGCTTTGCTCAGGGCTGGTGCAAGCTAATGCGGGCCACTCATGGCGCGTTAGTCACAATTGATTTCTGGAAAAACAGAAATCTGAACATCAAAAAGCAATATTAGAGCGAGCTACACAACTTTTTGGAATATGGCGTAAGAAGATGAAACTTAGACAATCAAATTACCTTCGGGAATATATAACTATTATTTATGGAAATTAAGTATTACTCCTAAAAAATGGGGTTCTCCTAAGGTTGGTATGTTATTTTTTTAAGAAAACATAATGAATTTGTG
>BSBM01000140.1:3705000-3855000 GCA_027924585.1 Larix kaempferi
TGAGGAAGAGGGTGATGACGAAGATGACGATGATGATGATGATGATGATGGTGGATGATGATGAATATGAGTACGATGATGAAGATGATGATGATGTTGATGATCATACTCATCATCAACATCATACTCATCATCAACATCATCATCATCATCATCATAATCTTCATCATCATCACCATCAGTGTTGATGATGAGGATGATAATGATGATGATGATGACGTTG
Organism: Larix kaempferi; assembly: GCA_027924585.1. Lineage (NCBI taxonomy): Eukaryota > Viridiplantae > Streptophyta > Pinopsida > Pinales > Pinaceae > Larix > Larix kaempferi. The sequence continues at coordinate 3,705,224 of BSBM01000140.1, forward strand.
ATGATGAAGATGATGACCTAGATGTTGATGAAGATGAGGAAGAAGGATGCTGATGATGATGGTGTGGATGATGATGATGATGATGATGACGAAGATGATGATGATGATGGTGATGAGGATGAAGAATATGATGATGATGGCGATGAAGATGTTGATGTTGATGACGATGGTGATGAAGATGATGATGATGATGATGAAGAAGGTGGTGATGATGAAGAAGATGACGATGGTGGAGATGCTGATGAGGAAGGGGGAGATGACAATGATGATGAATATGTTGATGATGATGGTGATGGTGATGATCATAACGATGATGATGGTGATGATGATGATGATCATCATCATCATCATCATCATCATATTCATCATGATCATCATTATCTTCATCACCATCATGATCATCATCCTCGTCACCATCATCACCATCATCACCATCATCATCATCATCATCATCATCACCATCATCCTCATCATCCTCATCATACTCATAGTCATATTCATCACCATTGTCATCATCATCAAAATCTTCATCATCATCACCATCACCATCATCTCATCATCATCATCATCAAAATCTTCAACATCATTGTCATCTCCCCCTTCCTCATCAACATCTCCATCATCGCCATCTTCTTCATCATCACATCTTCATCAACTTCATGTATCCCCTTGACAAAGGAAATTAAATAAACCATACAAATGCATACAATAGCGCATATGCACAAGGGCGCGTGTGCACTATTATTAATGCATGCGCATTGTTAGTCATGCATGCGCGTGTCTGCGCATGCGCGTGTTTGCGCATGCGCGTGTTTGCGCATGCGCGTGTTTGCGCATGCGCGTGTTTGCGCATGTGCGTAGTTGGGTGCACGCATGCCTGAATTCAAATTATTTTTGGCTCCCTTGCAGGCTTGGAATTAGCTTCGGATTGCACCTTGAGGCTTGGTCTGATTTATGCCTGATTTATGGGAAAAAACATCAAATGCTGTAACTTTTATTTTTTCACAACTAGTTCCACATAAGCTCCACGAGTGCACTGTAGATGAAATTGCACATGCTTGTCGAGCTCTATGTGCAGATTCTAAATATATAATTTTTGAATAGATCTGTTGTTGTTTTCTATTTTTAATTCATTTTTAACTGCACTCATGTCAAATTTGTAAAAAACATAGGTCGTTTATTTGGCCTATAACTTTTGATTGGCTTACTTATTTCGAAAACAGAAGAGAACCGGCACAAGAGCACGAAAATACCTACAACCTAAAGAAAAAAAAGTATTTTGATTATTTTTAGACCATGATATGGTGTATCAACACTTGACCATGTTGTTTTAGGGCTTCACTGACTTTGGTAACTTTGGTAATTTAAAAAAAATATAAAATTGACTTTTAAAATTTTAGAAAAATAGCCCCGCACAAGATTCTTCTGTTGCTTATGCCTCTACATTTTTTTTTTCTTGTAAATTGAAAATTTACATAGCAAACGGGTGGCTCAAAAAAAACATGTGCATTATCTTTGAGAAAAAAAATAACATACCAATCTTTGAATAATGACATTTTGGGGTGGTTATACCACTTTTCCATAAATAAAAGTTATATATTCCGGAAGGTCATCCATTTTTCTACATTTCATCTGTTTACACCTAATCCAAAAAAAATTTGTAGGTACCTCTAATAATTCATTTTAATGATAATATTTTTGTGTTTCCAGAATGTCATTGCAACTAACGTGTCATAATTGGGTATCATTACCTTGCACCATCCCTACCCTTACCCAAAACAGTGACTTGAATATTGTTTCCAACTGTGACATCAGTTCGAACTGATTTATCTAGATTAGAAAATAAATTTAAATTACCAGTCATATGATTGCTATAGCCTGAGTCTAAATACCATATGTCATTTTGAATTTATTGGGCAGCATTGCATTCATTTGGACATGCACATGCTAAGAACAGTGAGTTGTTCAGAGTGCTATTGTTGCTTGACTATGTTTGGCCTTGCTTTCCTTGGTCATACTGCTTCTTCCTGCATTCATATGCGAAGTGACCAAACCTCTTACAGTAATGACATTGAATTTTTTATTTATCATACCTTTGTCCACTTGGCTGATTTGGGGTCTGATTCCGGCCTCTACCAGTGACATGTGTAGGGCTACTACTACGACCTCCTATGAAAGAACTTCTTCCTTTGCCTCTAGAGTTTGATCTTCCTCTGCCTCTTCCACAACTTATGGATGACTGTACTGTGAATGCACCTTCCAGTGATGTATCTGAACAATTGATTCTATGTTCATGATTGAGTAATGAGGCTTGCAACTCATCAATAGTAAATTGGGACAAATCTTTGTTTTCCTCCAGGGTCACAACTAACGATTCAAATTTCTTTGGAAGAACGGTAAGAACTTTTTCAACAACCCTTTGGTTACCTAGAGTTTCTCCATGAGACTTTATTTGATTAACCAGACCAATAACACGAGTGTAGAATGATTCTACTGACTCTGTATTTTTCATTGATAGAGATTCAAAATCTGTTATAAGAATTTGTAGTTTCGCAGTGTTTACCTTGTTCAAACCTTGATAGGAAGTTTCCAGTGTGTCCCATGTTTCCTTTGTTGACTACGTTGTTGCTACTCTTGGGAGTATGGATTGATGTGTTGCTTGATGTATGTGGAACAACGCCTTTCCATCTTTCTTCCTTTGTTCCTTCAAGACATCATTTTCAGCTTGTCTAAGATTGTTGTATGCTGCTAGATCTATTGGTTCTGCATAACCATTCTGGACAATTTCTCATACATATTGACCTCTAAACAAAGCTTTCATAGTTAGCGACCAATATTCATAATTTTTACCAGAAAATATTGGAGTTTGCAAATTACCCGAAGTGGAAACCATTCTTAATCATTTCCCCTTTTGTAAATTGAATTTCTACTTTCCGTAAACCAGGCTCTAATACTAGATCAAGGGAAAAGCACACTGCACAGTCAAAAGATTTGAGTTGCACAGTAAATAAATAATATCTTTCTCTTTGCTTTAGGGCTGTGCTTCACTTAGCAAATACTTTGCTCTAATTATTTTTGCGAAAAATTTTCTTCACAAATTAACTGCACGGAAATTACCTTCGCGATTCCACTTTTTACTGCACAGATATTACCTGTGCATTTCAAATTCTACTGCGCAAGTGAAGTTTGTTGCACAGTTCTCTAACCTCGCGGAACTTGACTTTGTATGAACTTCGCACATCACACAAATTTACTTTTGAAAACTTCTTCTAACGTTATGAAGGTTAACTATGCACAAGTTAACTTCGCATACCTATTTAGTTGCGCATAACCCAATCTTAAACAAACTTTGCATAAATATATTTCATGCTAAAACATAAGAACCGAAACATATGTTGAAGCTACGACGTGTTAAACTAAGACATTTACCACCATGAAATACTTGGAAAAGTTGATTTGATTTACAGACCGTAAATGTAAACAACATTTACGCAGGTCAATATGAAGTAGATGTGCAGGATGCATAAACCAACATTCTTGAGAATGAATACATAAAACTAAAGACTTATATATTACCACTGTAAAATAGAGTAACTTTGCCGCACTTATAGAGAGATGAGTTTTACTTCAATCTTTCACAATTTTACCGAGCTTGGGATGTTCATACATTTCACGGATCTTCACTTCTTATCTTCTTCCCTCACATACATCTCTACCTCTACATCTTTGTGAGTGATTTTCATTTATACACAAACTTGGTTTGGCTTCTCCTTGAAGCTACAGTGTTTCATTAAAGACTGTAATAAATTTCTACCTAAGAAGTTTTGGGTCTGGGAAATAAAAATGTGCCTACATAAATACTTACTTGTCGTGAGTCAGATTGGCTGCGAATTGATTTACTGTCTGACATTGTAGACTAACAAAAATATTGACTGAGATTTTGACAGAGCCGGCGCATATCAGATACGCTATCAGCTCATAAATACAATATTTCCAACAAGAAGCACGAACAATCTCCATTGTAGTTATATATAATTCAACCAATGAATAATGCATAGTGATTAAAAACTTGCCTAGAAATTGTAGGTTTTGCAATTTGCAATTTCAATAATCACCAATTTTTTTCTAGATTAAATGACATATTTTGAAACTACATGAATGTTTTAAGATGTGATTTGAACAACTAAAATTTTAAGTTATTCTTGGTATGTCAAACTCAAGTCAATACTGGGCTTTTTAGTTGTTCCATATACTTCTCGTAATTCAACCTAGTTTGATTGATGATGCATGAAGGGATCTCAAAGTTAAACAAATATAATGAAGCTAGTATTTTTTATTTTTTTCAATTAAAAATTACTTTCAAAAAATCTATTTTAAAAGATTGCATACACACTTAATCATTCAGAATAAAATTTGGGTTTGATTATCCCTGTGTTAATGTCAAGTAAATCCAAATGAAGTTTTTTTCTTTTTTTTTAAATTAAAAATTACTCTTTCAAAAGATCTATTTTAAAAGATTGAATATGGACTTATTACATTTAGATTGGCTCTATCAAGATTTCTTTTAACAAAAAACAGCTATAACCCTAATCAAGCATAAACACCAAATTCTTTGGTGTGTAATTCTTAACCTTGTTAGTTAATTAATATAATTCCCTCTTAATGCCCAAACATGATACAATTTCAAGGTTTATCTCTAAAGTTGAAAAATGTTATTGTTACTTAGTGGGCTAAGTATTATGATCGTAACTTTATCTATTGTAATACAATAATAAATACAAAATCCTTCATTCTCAACAAGTGCTTGATGTAAGAGTGAATAACCTCAATAGGTTTATTAAGGTCTAGTATAATATAGTGCGTTCTACACCATATTTAGAACACTCTAAATGTTGCATAAAATTGCTTGGTCATTGTTGTTTGGTTAGGTCATGTTGAAGATTAAGTATTATCCTTCCTAACCACCTATGTTTGTTGTCACATTGTATTTTGATTTAGTGGAAGATATGAAAACTATAGGTTGTCACATTGTATTTTGCATTAGCGGAAGATATGAAAACTTGATGCATGAGCATCGGGGCCTAGGAAGATCAATAGAAGTTAGTCGACATGGAGGAAAGCCAACCAGAGGGAGTGCCAATGACCACTGGTGCGGAGGAGTAGATGGGCTTGTCTAAGTCAATGAGTCAAGAAGGAGCAGTCAGGAGGTGACTGATGGAAGCAGTTGGTTTGCGAGCAACAGATGTTGCAAAAGGTCGATAGTCGACAGGATGATGGTCGAAAGATGAAAGGTTGAGCGAAGGCATCGATAGGTCGATATCCATCAAACTACGACTCCGACAGGTTTGGCGGAGCCAAGTGTGGAGGAAGGGGAGGACTGGCGAACCACGAGAAAGAAAAGTTAAACTGACAGAATGGTGGAGTGATGTGACTAACTACTGTAGCAGAGTCGAAAGAGAAGAAAGTCAAGGTAGAGTACTTGGTAGCCGTTCGCGGTTGCTAAGGAAGTTAATGGATGTTATTGCAAGTAGTTGGGACCATGAAAGATGTCAATACAGGAAGAGGCTATGCAACACGATAGGGGCATTGCCAGTTGTAGGTCTGCAGGATCTAAAGAGACTGACAGATAGAGGATGCGTATCTCAGGGATCGGAGTGATCTTGGGAAAAACAGCTCTAGAGTAGAAGGCCGGGAAGTTGGGATCAGTTGGATCAGTTGGCAGACTTTGGGGAGAAGATTGGTAGACTAGAGAGGAGAGTCACGCATCTTCTGAATGCAGAGAAGATCAAGCCACAGCTCAGAGTTCTACAGTGAACTAGCAAAGGGTGAGGTCGACACACAAAGAGGGCACACATTTACTTCTATATTGTATTTGGCTAAGGCCGACAATAGTTAGTTATTTTCATTCCTTGTAGTTTGCATTGTTACTGTTTCAGAGAAGTAATATACGCCAGTTTGTGGATTCCTGTTTATATCTTGTCTATGTGAACATTGTGTGTTGTGTGTAATGTTAAGCAAGAACCTTAAGTCATAGGGCACCTTGCGTCAAGTGGTATCAGAGCCGAGAGTATCCTATGACTTGAAGGATATCTATATCAGAGCGATAAGTGTATCCCATGCACAGAAGAACATCAGTGATATTGAGCCTACAAGTGTGTTGAACAGATACAACTGAGGTTGGGTAGAGTTGTGCATGGATTTTTGAAGTCCGGGTCTGAATGGACAAAGTGGGAGTTTCAGCCGAGGTTGAAGAGTGCATGGCGCAGCAGTCACAGTTGATCGTGAGATGTTCGATGAGTGCGTCTGAACAATGCGAACTTTGAGAAATGAAGTTGCATCGATCAAGGAAAGCCAGAGGCGTGGTTGTATTCGTGATGTGTTAGACCACAGGGACAAGGAAGTCGAAGAAGTGGAACCATGGGAAGCAACGGGAGATGATCCAGAGGAAAAATTGATCAAACTTCTGATGGAGATGAGAGGTCGGATGAAGATAGATGTGTGTACCTACTCAGGAAGTCTGGATCCAGAAGAATTAATGAACTGGTTCAAGGAGATGGAGAAATACTTCAAGATAGAGGATATCGAGGACCCCAGACGAGTTAAGGCTACGTGTTTGAGGTTGAAGGGTCATGCCTCATTGTGGTGGGACAATGTGCAGGCTGACAGAGTCAAGAAAGGAAAGGAGAAAATCAAGTCTTAGGATAGGATGGTCACCAAGCTGAAAGGGAAGTTCTTTCCAAACGATTATGTGATTTCCTTGTTCCAGAAGTTGCAGAACATTCAACAAAAAGAGATGACTGTGAAGGAATACAAGGAAGAGTTCTATAGACTATCAATAAGATCGGGACAAACTGATGAAGGAGAAGAAGTTATTGCTAGGTATGTGAATGACTTGAAATATGTAATTCAGGATGAATTGAGCATGTCAAGATTCAGAGCGGTCGGTGAAGCCTATCAGTTAGCTCTGAAGGTAGAAGATAAACTGTCGTGGAAATCCGTAGTGACTAGAGGTAGGATGTCTGGTCGGGGTGTGAAGACTATTTCCGCAAAAGGTCAATGTAGTGGTTAAAGAAAGGAATCTGTCGAGGAGAATCGACAGACTCAAGGGACATCAACAAGGGAGAAAACACAAGAGAACTGATGCGATGGTCGTGAGACTCGTGGTCAAGGTGCGTATGGTCAAAGTGGTCCATCTGATAGAAAAGGAGCTAACAGACCATCCATAATCTGTTACAAGTGTCGAGGAGCGGGACACAAGGCATATGAATGCCTAGAGAACCTACATGCTAAAGAAGAGTTAATATCCAGACGTCGTAGGGATGAGCAAGTCGACGAGGGGGAAGAGTTAGCATCCAACAAAAATGAGGATGGTAAGAAGAAAATTTGGGCCATGACATCCAGGAAGACACTGGTTTTGGACAACAGATGTGACGATCAAGAGTTGGCACAACGAAAGGCCATAGTTGATGGTGGAAGCACTGAGAATCTTGTGTCGATAGAGGTGATCGACAAAGCCAAGTTAAAGTGTAGGGAGCATCCACACCCATACAAGATCTCATGGTTGCAGAAAGGATACCATGTGAAGGTGACCAAACAGTGCTTGATCAACTTTAGAGGCGAAGGATTTGAAGACAGTGTATTGTGTGACATAATCCCAATGGATGTGTCCCATCTTTTGACAGGGAGACCATTGCCGTATGATCAGAAAATGATCTATGATGGTGGAGCCAACACAGTCACAGTGTGGAAGAATGGCACGCAAAGGACTATTAAGCCGTAGCCGGGGCAATAGGCCAGTTGTAAGCACGACGAGAGCAAACTTTGGGAGAAGTGATTTGTTGGGCCTGGCCCAACAGGGCCATTTTTTATAACATTTTTGAGGCTAGATGGAGCTGAGATGAGCGCAGCTCAGAAAATAAGTAAATTTCGGCTAAGTATTGGGGGTACTGCGAAGATGTGTGCAGTACTGAGTTTTGAAGGATGCTGCAAAGATCAGCACTGAACAGGTTCAGTGCTGCGAAGGTAGTAGGCCACGTGGAGCCAGTAAAGTTGTGTACTGGACGGAGGATGGACAGATAGAGTGGATAGACCAGCGATGGTCTACTTTTGGTAAGACTACTGGAAAGATGATGATTTGAGGGCATAAGCAGATTAGGAAGGCGGCCGACTGTACAAGTCCGTTATGTAGAGGATGGGTCGAGAAAGTGACAGTTCGGTGTACAGCAGAGTACATGACCGTTAAAGGGAAAATGGCAGATGGACAATGACTAGAGCTGAGCCAGTTGTACACGGTCGTTATAGGACAGACGGCCTGCAGGGAAAGCGACTGGGAGCTGAGCCAGTCACATGAGTCCGTTAGTGGAAGGGCGGCTTGAAACGGATGACCTGTTAGTGTGCGCACAACAGGAAGGCTGAAAGCGATGGGTCTAAGGCATGGAGGATTGCCACGATAGCAGAATCACTACCAGAAGCCTACATGATGGTTCAGAGGGACCGTAGTGGTTTGCAAACCCTAAAGGTTTCGATCATCAATGTTGTGAAGACACGACCTTTGGGCATGATCTATATTAAGAAGACAATTTTGTATAGGAAGGGTTGGTAAAGGGTTGTTGTTGTAAGTTAGGGGTTGTTGAGTTTTTGGTTAGTTGCTAAAGACAAGAAAGACTGGTCATTGTGACCATAATGTATTGTAATATCTTTTCAGTCAAGAAAATATTGTAAAGACTCTGCAGCTGAGTGCGCAGAGACCTAGCTAAGCAGGAAGAGAGCTGCAGCTGAGTGTGCGGCTACGAACTGTGAACCCTTCCTTGAAAAGAAATATCAAACACAGTTCTTGTGGATGTAGCTTCCCATCTGGGGGAGTGAACCACATTAAATAGTGTGTCAAGTGAGTGAATGTTTATATGTGTGTTTATATTTATCTGTTTCTGTAGTTGGATGTCTGAATATTGACTTGCAGTATGTTATGAGAAGGCTTTTATATGCATTTACCATCAAGTGAGTATGGAATGATATATTAAGTCTGCATGAATGGATGTATGGTTAGTATTAGATTTGCTTCTAAGGGCAGTGAATCTATCATTGTCTTAAGTATGGAGAAAGTTGTTTATGTGTTTGAATGGATGCAGTCAATGAATGTATAACAATTATTTTGCACCTGAGGGTTATGCTTAAAATAGTAACATTATAAGTGTGTGTTATGAGCATTAAGTAGTAAGATAGTCACATGAATGACTAAGTGGATAAATGGTATTCAGCTCACTACCTTAAGCATTTTGCACTTAGTCTAAGTATAGGAAGTCAAGTGGCCATGTTCGCAGTGTAGTATTAAACCCCACAGTAAGGGAGAAGGTAGTGGTGTGGGCCGCGGTGTTGGCCATCGCCGCGTAGTCCGACCCTCGCAGCGCACATCCAGTGCGCTACTGCGAACTTCGTCACAGCCATCAAATCATCACTCACTGTGGACATCTGATTCCGCAGTGCCCCATTAGAAACACCTCGGGTGAGACCTCAGCCTACTTGTCAGATGTTGCTGAAAGGGCCGGTACGAAGTGGTTTTGTTGGTTTAAGGTAACCGCGCAGAACCTGGGTCTTCATAAAACCTCTGGTCAGCATTGTATAGCCAACAAATGGTTTTGTTTCCGTGCTAGAATCCGTGATGAGTTCCAGTTGTGATGAGCGATTAAGGGTCTGAGTTCCTGGAAGGTTCATTGAACTGGAATCCTGAGAAGACATAAATCTAGGCTTGGTGGGATAAGACCATAAAAGACTTTAAAAGACAAGAGAACAAAAATATGCATCTAAGCGACACACAGTGGTCGTATAGATATCAGTTGGATGACATTCACGAGATTTTCTGGGCTACATTTCCGAACGAGCTACATGCGTGGATCTCACGGCTCGCAGAAAACAAAACCTGTTTTCAAGGAGGCATTCCTACAGAGTGGAATCCTGAGCTCATATCACAGCTCCAAGCAATAGACAACGCATTGATGCACGCAGTGGATTTTTGGGGCGATCATATGCTAGAAGGATTTGTCACAGAGTTTGCTGTGGATACGCTCAAATCCTACAGCCAAGCAGAGGCACACTTTTTTGCAAGTTTCCAAGGTAAATTCCTGAACAATCTCAGTCTATACATTAAGATGCTGTTAGCTGAGAAAGGCATTTTAAGAATGCAGTAATTTTTTCAAGTTGTCATGGTAAATAGCATTTATAGAGATTCCGACGAAGATACACACAAATTAAGAAGTGGGAAAAGATACAAGTTCAATAAGAATCCTGAAGGCTATGGACTCCACGTAGATACTGAGATTCCTTCTGATATTGAAAACGAAGCTGCACCCCCATTTACCCCTCAGAATCCTCCACTTGTAGAGCCAACGCCGCCGAATATACAGCCTAGTATGTCTACCCCTATACGCCCATTTTTTTTCACTACGCATAGTCCTGTATAGCACCCTAGCACCCCTAAGGGCACACCTCAAGGTGCCCCCTCGAGTGCTACACTTCCCCCTAGATCCATGGCCCATACGGATATGAAGCTTCCTATATTCAAAGGGACGGGTCTAGAAGATATTGATCAGCACTGGTTCCTTTGTGAAGCAGTCTAGAGTGTGAGACAGATCTAGGATGATGATGAGAAGAAAGCCCAACTTATTACGACATTCAGAGATAGAGCACTGCACTGGTTCACGAAGTATTCTACCACACAGCCCATAACCCTGCTAGATATTAAAGCTGCGCTAATAGCAGACTTTAAGAAACCAAACTTTGAATCTTAGTGTATAACTAAGTTGAAGGAAATCAAGCAGAGACCGACTGAATTGGTCTAGGAGTTTGATCAGAAGTTCAAGACCCTATTAGACCAAGTAAGCTTTGTTATAGCTCCGAATCAACACAAGGAATGGTTCATTGCTGCGCTGTTACCCCACATTAGATTACCATTAATGCAGTAGAAGGTTATGTCATAGGAAGTGGCCTTAGAGATCGCGATGAAGTTGGAGGCTTCGCCGATCGGTGAGTCTAGTTCTGGTATGACCCAGATTCAGAACCAGCTTACCACCCTGACACTACAGTTGCAGAGCATGAAGAATGGAAAAGAGCACCGATATGAACCTCGTCATGAGATTTGGTGCATGAGTTGCAAAGGAGAAGGGCATGACCACGAACATTGTCCCCTATACCGCGAATACCTCGGCAGTGATGTGCCTAACACCATCAATCAGAACCAGGCACCTTATTGTGAGATTCGCAGAACTACTGGTCATAGACCTGAAGATTGTTACCTAATACAGAAATATGTGAAGACACCTAAGAATCTATATTGTAATTTTTGTAAATCAGTTGGACATGATGAATCCAACTACCACGCCTATGAACTAATGAATGAAAGAAAGCACGGCATGGATTCAATGAGAGGCGTTGGCTTATACAGGGTGCAAGAAGATAACCAACGAAAGCAAGAAAACACGTATTATGATCAATCTTCCTACAGAGGCCGTGGTGGTCGATACCGTGGTAGAGGAAGAAATACGGCCCGACACAAGGAAGAGGCCATAGCGGGGTCATCTGCTATAACTATGGCTAGCTAGGTCACGTATCTAGAGACTTTGTAAATCCCTGTACCACCTGTAATTATTGTAAATCATTTGAGCATGTGATAGAAGATTGCCCGGTGCTAGAGGTAGAGATGCAGAAAAGAAGAAGGACAAACGTGCCAGCCCCGAACATCCAGTGGATTGCAGCAGAGAACATACATGTGGATCCTAGCATTAAAGTAGTCACATGCAGTGGTGTGGAGACAGGCTGTGATAGGGGAGCAGAGGCTTCCACTTCAGGAGAGGCTCATGTGAAGCAGGGCCCTCTTGAAACAATATGGGTAAGAAAAGCCCCAGGAAAGATGCCTGCTCTAGATCTGAAGAAGAACAAAGAAGCTTTTGTTGACGTGCGGGATACTTTCACAGAGCCAGCACCTAAATCACCAAGGATCCTGCTGCGCAGTGAGGTACCATGTGTTGAAGACACACCTACTGCGTATGACAAGACAAGACACACAACGGATGTTAGCACCTCTGTTGCGTAGTTCCTAAGAAGCTACATGAAGCTGCTAAAAAATGAAAATGCGATTGTAGAGCTAGAGAAGCTAATAAATCTATACGAACCACAGATAGAAGCAGAAACTTCCGATCGCGCACTACATCATATAAAGAAACAAAAGAGGTCGGGCCGAGAGATGAGGCTCACTACGCAGATAGGAGACTTTGATATGGATGAAGTTATCCTTGATCTGGGATCAGAAGTAAATGTCTTAACCAAGCAGACATGGCAGCAGATGGGTCGACCAAAGCTGTCGTGGTCACCTATCTAGCTGAGAATGGCCAACCAAGAGAAAGTTATACCATTTGGCCGCTTAGCCAATGTTGTGGTTGATATTGACGGAGTACAAATCCATGCAGACTTTCAAGTAATTGAGATTGTTGATGATAGCCAGCCCTTTCCTGCGCTGTTAGGAATTGACTGGGCTATTGACAATTTGGCCATTATAAATTTGAAAACAAAGAAGATGATATTCAAAGGCAAGTATCTGCGGGTTATCACACCATTGGATCCTGCAGATGGGGACAGATATAGTGAGCCGATTCAGGAAGAATCTAAGGCTTAGGACTTGCACCAGTTGTACCAGATGACTGCGAACCAGGAGTTTTACATTAATCCTACTGTGGATGGCGCACTCAGCTAGAGATGCGATAGCTCCTATGTTTTTGACTCAGACGTTGGACTAGAAAACTTGCAGAATCGCATGCATGAAGTGTCAGCTCGAAGGTGCGCACAGGTCACGAAATCACTGCACTGGATTGGAAAGGAGGTAAGCCTGATCCCTACATTTGATGGTTCTTCTAACGTTTATACTTTTATTCAAGACTATACTGTAGCAGTTCTAGAAGAGCATAGGTTGCCAGCATTGGATATGGCACTGCGTGGCATATTCGCCAGATGGTGGGCTTTGCACAACCAGATATTGATCACTTGGGATCAATGCAGAACAAAGATACAAATTCAGTTCGTAGCAAGGGTCACCTTACCCTTTGAGAAGTTCAACGGGAAGACAGATCCTAGTCAGCATTTGGAAGTCTGCTTGTAGGCATGGGAAGAAAGGCCACCTGAAGAGTGGGTGCACTTGTTCATGCATACTTTGGAAGAGGATATTCTAAAGAAATGGTATCTATACCTGGAGTTACGTAGGGAGACTACAGATTGGGATACATTAACTGCGAACTTCTAGAGATATTTCAGTTTCAAGGATGAGAACCCTTTAATACACGAGGCACTGCGGATAATCAAGGAACGTGTATTCAGACAAGATTGTCCTCACGAAGACATGTCATGGGAAGAATTCTTCGGCATAGATGACAGTCCTGCGAACATACACTCAGAATGGAAAGAACATGAAGAACATCCGATAGAGTGTTATAATCTAGATGAAGATGATGAGCATTGAAGATAAGAAGATGAAGATGATCCAAGCAATCTCAATATACCAGAGTCAGAAGGTGCGTGTGATATCGAAGGACCACCATTGGAAATCCCGGACATGAGTGGACTGGTTATGACACAGAACGTGAACATCAACACGAGTGAAGAGCTGGAGTTTGCATCTATTGGAGACTACTGAGATGATCAGACTATCGCAGAGATTGTAGAAAATTTACACGAATATCAGGAGCTATTTCCAACCAAGTTTACAGAGATGAAAGGAATATTGGGTGACTTAGGAGTCATGAAAATCCCTTTGAATCCAGGCGCTAAACCTATGAAGCAGTGACCGTATAGACTGAATCCATGGTATAAAGAGAGAGTCTGCACAGAGTTGGAAAAAATATTAGATGTAGGAATCATTGAACCTGTCGAGGAATCTGAATGGATCAGTCCTATGGTTGTCTAGGACAAGAAGACGAAGGGCAAGATCAGGGTTTGTGTCAATCTCAGAAACTTAATGATGCCTCTATGCATGACCCATTCCATACTCCATTTACAGATGAGGTACTTGACAATGTTGGAGGGAATGAGGCCTATTCATTTACTGATGGTTTCTTTGGTTATCATCAGATCAGGATTGATCCCGCAGACAGGCATAAGATGGCATTTGCTACAGAATGGGGGTCGTTCCAGTATACAATCATGCCATTTGGTCTGAAGAACATGCCCACCATCTTCTCCAGGGTTGTCGTTGCGACATTCAAATATTTCATGCATAAGTTTCTGGAAGCATATTTTGATGACTATACTGTCTTTGGTTTGCTGAAGAACCATTGCGCGAACCTGAGGATGATGCTTGACAAGTGCCGCCAGCATCAAATATCATTGAATTTAAAGAAGTGCATGTTCTGTGTGCCCTATGGAATTTTACTAGGACATATTGTTTGCAAACATGGATTGATGGTGGACCCTGTGAAGATTGCCATCATTGTAAATTTGCCTACACCAACTTCATTTAAAATGTTGTGCTCTACCTTGGGCCATACAGGATATTACAGGAAGTTCATTAAAGGTTACGCGCAGATCACCACAGCAATGGAGAAGCTGTTGAAGAAGGACATGCCGTTCATTTGGAACGAAGAATGCGAACATGGTTTTGACACCCTTAAAGAAAAGATGGTTACCACGCCGATACTAGTCTTTCCAGACTGGGCAAAGCCATTTCATGTTCATGTGGATGCATCATGCATTTCCCTCGGTATTATGTTAGCTCATCTAGGAGAAGGGGGTATTGACCACCCCATCGCATTTTCTAGTAGAAAGCTATTGACAGCAAAGAAGAACTATACCACTACTGAGCGGGAAGGACTTGCGATGGTATATGCCCTTCAAAAGTTTAGACACTATCTACTTGGTGCACACTTCCTTATGTTCACTGATCATTCTGCATTGAAATACTTGGTCAAAAAGCCAGTGTTAGGGGGGCGTATATGTAGATGGTTGTTGCTATTTCAGGAGTACGACTTTGAGATCGTTGTTAAACCTGGTAGGCTGAATTTGGGACTTGATCACCTGTCTCGAATTGAGTTGGGAGAGGAGCCAACGAACATTGAAGACAGTCTTCCTGATGCACAGATGTTCGCTATAAAGGTTGCAGATGATTACTATAAGGATATCATTGATTTTTTGACAACAGGGCTGACACCGCAAGAATTTTTTGTTCAGCAAAAGAAGCATCTAGTAGTCCGCACCGCGGAGTTCACTATCATTGCAGGTCAGTTATACAAACTCCGACCAGATGAAGTCCTGCGCAGATGTGTACTTGACCACGAGAAACCATATATACTAGAAGATGCACATTCAGGGATCGCGGGAGGTCATTACGTAGGCAGGGATACTGCGCAGAAGATATTGTCCGTAGGGATATGGCGGCCTACCATCCACAAAGATTCTAAGGAATACTGCAGGAACTGAGATGTATGTCAGAAAATAGGGAAGTCGTCACGGAGAGATGAAATGCCATTGAACCTATAGTTGACCTTACAGGCTTTTGAGAAGTGGGCAATTGATTTTGTAGGACCTATAAACCCACCAAGGAAGAGAACTGGTGTGAGGTATATCATTACTGCCATGGATTACCCCACCAGATGGGCAGAAGCTAAACCAGTAAAGGACTGCAACGCCGGTACTGCCGCATAGTTCATTGTTGAGGAAATTTTGTCAAGATTCGGCTGTCCAAAAATTTTGATGAGTGATAAAGGCACTCACTTTCTGAATAAGACCTTTGAATCCCTCATAGAGGAGTTCCACATTCGTCATCACCGCAGTACACCATATCATCCGCAGGAAAATGGAAATATTGAAGCTTTCAATAAGATACTGGAAAATGCGCTGACGAAGGTGTGCAACGTAAACAGGGATGATTGGGACCTGCGCATCTCGTCTGTACTATGGGAATACAGAACAACTTGTAAGAAGTTGACGGGACAGACACCCTTCCGGCTGGCTTATGGGCAGGAGGCCATAATGCCAATGGAGTACATTGTCCCCAGTTTGAGGATTGCTACGTTCATCGGAATGGCAGATCACGAAGCATTAGATGAAAGACTGTTACATTTAGTTGGCTTGGAGGAGGATCGTTTCATTGCAGGCTTTCAACAGCAAGTCCAGAAGGATCGTGAAAAGGCATGGCATGATCACCATATCAGGAACAAATGCTTTCAGTTAGGTGACTTATTCCTCCTCTATGATAGCAAGTTCATGAAATTTCCTGGCAAGTTTAAAATGCATTGGCTTGGTCCATATATTGTTATGTATGTCAATAACAGTGGTGCAGTCCAGTTAGCCATTTTAGTTGGTGATACTCTACCCACTATGATAAATAAAAGCAGACTTAAATTATACCGCGATAGTCCTGCTTCGCAACACATGGAAAGATAAACGCGGGGAGAAATTTCTAAGTGTCAAGTACAGTTGAAATTGGACACTAGAAATGTATAGAGTCTGTACATGGATCATAAAGGAAGAATGTATGAGCAGCGCAGCACTGCTGAAGCAACACAGGAACGAGGAAGACAACAGTGGAAAAACAACTGCGCAGTTCAAAGATTAGTACCGCGAAGAAACTACGCAGGAGTCGAAATGGTTTGCCGCATAGATTGGCGCAACATTCAGAGAGAAATAACCATTGCATGGCTTTTGAGAAAATAGCCGTTGAAAGGACCGTTGTAGCAACCGCTCGAGCATTTAAAGGAAAGTTATCCATTTTGGACACATTGACGATAGAAGAGACGGGAGGATTTGTTCAAATTGGCCAGCGGAAAACTCATTAAATGCAGATATAACCATTGGGAGGCGCGGGGAGGACCTAGATGCACCTATAAATAACACCGCTATAGGACTTGCGGGCATTACGCAGCACTTAGAATTTTCTTGCGATCACTCCCTGAGCTATTATTCTTCTATGATTTGATTATCACGGCCTTTAGCTAACCACTGAATGTCCGAACCCTCCTATAGAGAACAAGAGTTGACCACATTGAAGAAGCACTTCAGGTCTTTCAGTACGAGGGAATTACAGAGTTAATGAAAACCCCTTCCAAGAAGGTTGTAATCGAGCCAGGTCAAGCATCCCGAAGATCACCTCATCATAATCCGATCATGTAGGAAAAAGGGAAAGATAAAGCAAAAGACGTAACTGCACCTCGAAGAAAGATCAGAAAGATGGGCTCATCGACACAAAAATCACCAGTCCTTCAGAAAGAACCACTGAAACTCACACAAGAATACATATCACCTCGGGCGTTGGATGCCCTAGTCTTGAAATTGGTCAAGAGTGTTAAGTATGAGATCCCACTGTCACCGATCTCAAAGCATGTAGACGTTTCCAAGAGCCTGCTTGAAAAAATTTTGGATTGCAAGTGGGAAGATTTTGACCTCTTAGGTGTACAAAAGTAAGAGCCCCATGCGCCTAAGTACCCACAATTCCAGTCTGACTAGTACATGTGCTGGAAGAAAGATGCCAAGGGTACACCTAACTTGGTTGCCGAAAGCTGGCTGAGGCCGGTAGTTCCGTTAGGCTTGTTAAACCTCCTCAGACTGCCACATTTTGACCGATCAGCGGAAGTTAATGCGGCGATTCGCACACTGATGGTGCGAATCCACCAGTGATACCTGTGGCTAGATAAAAACATTGATGTCAATATTGCCTTGATCCTTTGCATAACAGGTCTCAGCGAGCGTGGTAAAGATCCTAAGCAGTTCTTCCAAGGGAAGAGCAAAGAAAAAGAAGTTGTCGAGAAAATGAAGAAAAGCCAGCCATTGACAAAGGGGAAAAGCGCTTTCCCACCGAAGACATTGATGACAGAACAACAAAATTTGTGACCCAGTTACTTGCAGCAAAAATCCTCAGAACGGCTAGGCCTCCGGAGGTGCCTGCGAGTGCAGTATTACTTGGTGTTGCAGCAGCTGAGGGCACTGAGTTCAATTGGTGTCAATTCCTTCTGAATAAGTTCTTGGATGAGCTCAACGATACCCAGGAAAACGATGGACAGTTCCACATCACATGGCTCATCATCCTCATCGCCGTTTGTGGATGGAAGGAGCCAAGGGAGTATGTGGGGATTAACATAGAAACCAATGATCCTAGAGGATTTTGGTATGCCAACCTCTGGGAAAATGTCATCATAGAGGGACAGCATGCAACAGTTAAGGTGTTCTACCAATATTATACTCAGTGGCGCGATGCAATTGTCCGTACACCCCGCATCACAAAGAAGATAACGTTGAAGTACATTCACGTTCTGGACTTCAGCGCAGACATGCGATGTATCTTCATTGCACCAAAGAAATAAATTAAGAACCTGGAGTGGTTCCCAGGTAACTACCACATGTATGAGGAGGACATTGAAGCCCTCATGAAGGATTGGCCCGCTGACTTCCATGTGGAAGTCATGGATGTTGAGACAGACTCTGAAGAGGACGATCCAATCCCGTTGGCATGCCCGATTGTTGAAGAAACTGGAAAGCACAAAGAGCCAGAGACTCCGCAGAATCCAAAGGCAAGAAAGAAGGTGAAGGCTACAAAGACTCAATCTGAGGCAGTCCTTAATGAAGATGATTATGAGATGATAACCGAAACAGTTTCAGAACAAATGAAGGAGCTCATGGCGGCTAAAGATAAGAAGGATAAGGTCATCTAGGATGACCTGCAGAAGACGCAGCTCGCAATGCAAGGTCTAATGAAGAAAATGGACGATGTCCAGAAAATCCTTACCTTGTCGCGAGAAGGAGGAGCTGAAGGGAGGTCGAAAGGGACCTCACAACAAGAACCGCCACAACTAGCAATAACGCTACTGTCAAAGACTAGAATTGTCCACGTTGACCCATTGGTTGTTGCACTACCAATGGCAGAGCAGTTGGTCTTAGAAACAAAGGGAGTCGAGTGGGTAGAGCTTGACATGGAAAAAATACCCTTACCAGGATTGCACTTCATCCACACGCATATCGTCGAGGAGATGCTTGACTGAACAGTAGAGTTGATGAATTCACAAGCAGAGCTCACCGCAACAAACAAAGAGCTCGAATTGCACGTAGACATGCAGCTACGAAATGAATAGGATTACCGATGGAACTTGGAGACTACCATATCTAATGTTGCGAAGGATAGTGAAGGCATAGAAATCGAAGATGATCTTGTAGACATAGTTCTGAGGATCGAAGATAAGGTGAGATCCTTGCAGTTGGAGATGCAAGATAAAGAGATTTATTATGAGGCTGATATTGCCACATTGAAGGATAAGCTGAATAAGAAGACACCATTAACTGAGCAGCAGCTGAGAGAACAAGCCGTCAGTACCACTGCACAGAACATGATGAGCGGCATCACTCAGTGCCAAGAGCTGTTGGAAAAAGTCTCCAAGGAATTCACTGCTCTTGAAGAGGATCAAGCGCTGCAGCACATGAAGACCGCGATAAAGGAAAAATAGACCGACCTAGATAAATTGGACACAGAGGTCAAAGTTCTACCACCAAGGGAGAGGCTAGCCATGTATAAGGAAGCATCATGCTTGAAGGAGCAAGTCAAGGCATTAAGAGAGAAGGAGACTGAAATGGACAATCAGTCACAACAACTCATGGAGGATGCTACAGTAGTGTCGCAACAGATAGAAGACAAGCTGGTAGAAATACGCGACAACCAGGAGCAGGTATAGGGACAGATTGGAGCATAGATAACCCCAACGCTGCTCAAAATAGTTTAGCAAGTTGAGCTGGATACCAAACAAGCAGTGGAACAGTTGCTCGGTGTATATAATGAGTTCGTGGCCAAACTAGTTCCACCGGCCGCAGAGCAGAGTGAGACAACTGCAGCAGCAAGTGGCTCGGGGACGAGCCACATGTAAGTGTTAGGGGCATGTTGGGCCTGGCCCAACAGAGCCATTTTTTATAACATTTTTGAGGCTAGATGGAATTGAGCTGAGTGCAGCTCAGAAAATAAGTAAATTTTAGTTAAGTATTGGGGGTATTGCGAAGATGTGTGCAGTACCGAGTTTTGAAGGATGCTGTGAAGATCAGCGCTGAACAGGTTCAGTGCTGCGAACGTAGTAGGCCACGTGGAGCCAATGAAGTTGTGTACTAGATAGAGAATGGCCAGATAGAATGAATAGACCGGTGATGTTCTACTTTTCGTAAGACTGCAAGAAAGATGTCGAGTTGAGGGCATAAGCAGATCAGGAAGGTGGTCGACTGTATGAGTCCATTAAGCAGAGGACAGGTCGAGAAAGTGACAGTTTGGTGTACAGCAGATTATGTGACCGTTAAGGGGAAAATGGCAGATGGACAATGACTGGAGTTGAGCCAATTGTACGCGGCCATTAGAGGACAAACGACTTGCAGGGAAAGTGAATGCGAGCTGAGCCAGTCGCACAAGTCTATTAGTGGAAGGGCGGCTTGAAATGGATGACCTGTTGGTGTGCGCACAACTAGAAGGCTGAAAGCGATGGGTCTAAGGCGTGGAGGATTTCCATGACAACAAAATCACTACCAGAAGCGTGCATGATGGTTCAGAGGGACCGTAGTGGTTTGGAAACCCTAAGGGCTTCGGTCTTCAATGTTGTAAAGACACGACCTTCGGGCGTGATCTATATTAAGAAGACAATTTTGTATAGGAAGGGTTGGTAAGGGGTTGTTGTTGTAAGTTATGGGTTGTTGAGTTTTTGGTTGGTTGCTCAAGACAAGAAAGACTGGTCATTATGAAAATATTGTATTGTAATATCTTTTGAGTCAAGAAAATATTGTAAAGACTCTGCAGCTGAGTGTGCAGAGACCTAACTGAGCAAGAAGAGAGCCGCAGCTGAGTGCGTGACTAAGAACTGTGAACCCTTCCTTAAAAAGAAATATCAAACATAGTTCTTGTGGACATAGCTTCCCATCCGGTGGAGTGAACCACGTTAAATAATGTGTCGAGTGACTGAATTTTTATATGTGTGTTTATATTTATCTGTTTCTATAGTTGGATGTCTGAATATTGACTTGCAGTCTGTTATGAGAAGGCTTTTATATGCATTCACCATCAAGAGAGTATGGAATGATGTTAAGTATGCATGAATGGATGTATGGTTAGTATTAGATTTGCTTCTAAGGACATTGAATCTATCATTTGCTTGAGTATGGAGAAAGTTGTTTACGTGTTTGAATGGATGCAGTCGATGAATGTATAATAGTTATTTCGCACCTGAGGGTTATGCTTAAAATAGTAACATTATAAGTGTGTGTTATGAGCATTAAGTAGTAAGATAGTCATGTGAATGACTAAGTGGATAAGTGGTATTCATCTCACTGCCTTAAGCATTTTGCACTTAGTCTAAGTATAGGAAGTGAAGTGGCCATGTTTGCAGTGTAGTATTAAACCCCATAGTAAGGAAGAAGGTAGTGGTGCGGGCCGCGGTGTTGGCCATCTCCACATAGTGCGACCCTCACAGCACATAGCCAGTGCGCTGTCGTGAAATTTGTCACAACCATCAACTCATCAATCACTGTGGACATCTGAGTCCGCATTTCCCCATTAGAAACACCTCAGGTGAGACCTCAGCCTGCTTGTGGGATGTTGTAGAAAGGGGTGGTGCGAAGGGGTTTTGTTGGTTTAAGGTAACAGTGCAGAACTTGGGTCTTCATAAAACCTATGGTTAGCATTGTATAGCCAACATGAGTGTTGATGTGTTCGGTGAAAGAATTCCTAGGAGAGGAGGAAAAGAAGTCAGGGTGTTATGCTATCATTTTGAAAGGACCATGTGTTGAGAGGTCGACAATGGAGAAAATTCCGGTTGAAGTCAAAAATATGTTTGAGGCGTTTCGAAGCATAGTAGTCATTGAGACACCGATGGGATTGCCGCCGACAAGGAGCATATCTCATCAGATCAACTTGATTCTAGGGTCGAGTATGCCAAACAAAGCACCGCATAGGATGAGTCCGACAGAAGGTCAAGAACTCAACCTATAGGTCCAGGAGTTGTTGGATAGAGGGTTGATTAGAGAAATTCTGAGTCCATGCGTTGTACCAGCAGTATTAGCACCAAAGAAGGGTGGAGAATGGAGAATGTGTATAGACTCCAGAGCCATCAATAGCATCACGATAAAGTATCGGTTTCCATTGCCGAGAATGGACGACTTGATGGATTTCCTGAGTGGAGCGAAGTACTTCACAAAGATAGACCTGAAAAGCAGTTATCACTAGATTCGGGTTAAGGAAGGAGATGAATGGAAAACAATATTGAATACAAAGGAAGGGCTATTTGAGTGGTTATTCATGCCATTAGTATTGACTAATGCATCGAGTACATTCATGTTGCCGATGAATGAGGTACTGAAACCATTGTTGGGAAAGTTTGTCGTAGTCTACCTAGACGACATTCCGATTTTCAGTCGAACCAAGACAAAATGCTTGGAGCACATTCGACAAGTATTCCAGAAATTGCAGGAAGAGAAGCTGATGGTGAGCCTGTGTTGGGCCCCAAAATAGCCCCTTTTTTCCTACACCTATCTGCACCTTTTTCCCTATTTTTCCTCACTATTCCTTGACGTAAGCATATATTTTCCCAAGCAAAGCATGGATTGCAACAGGTATAATCGATTATTGTTTTATTCCATTAATGGCTGATTTGTTGATGGTTTTGTACTCTATCTTTTAAGGTTGTGCTAATATTGATTGATTTGATAAAGATAGCCCAGAAGCATTTACAAGACTACAGGTGTAGCAACTTGCTAACCTTTGGAGAAGATGCATACGTGGTGCCAACTTCCCCCCTTGAGTTCGTTCCAAAATTCGATGCAACATTTTGAGCATTCCTCAACATGGCCAGCTGCGACTAAGTCAGAACAGAGAATCCAAGTACTAGCCAGTCCAATCAGTTCGAATCTATTTTGGGCTACGATAGCATGCAACAGCTCAGGCTTGAATGCAACGATTTTATTCAAGACCACTTATGGTTGTAACAGTTGCATTGTAAATCGGTAGCCTGAAGATCGTAGATCTTCATGGCTGCCCGATATTTTGTGAAATGGATTCATGTCATCAAGGGATAAATGTAAAGAGGCATTCTGAGCCTAGGGTTGGAGAATTTGTAATTTCATAAGCTAAAACAGAGATCTGTGACTGTAATTCATCATTCTTAATTCAACGAGAAGAATTACTTATATCTTGGTGTTTTAATTTGTGTTAGTCCACAACATCTCGGTTAGAAGGCCAGGAACCGCCTTCTCATGAAGATTGCCGATTTAAGTAGGTAGTTTAATTTCTTTCCTATTGCATGGTGTGGAATTGCATTAGATGTGTTACTGTGAGTGCAGCAGTGAAATGATAATTGCATACTTCTTTGGTAGTTTATAATTGCATCCTGAATAGATCCAACTGTGGGGTGTGGTAGTCGACTATGTAGGTTAGTTTATTTGATGCATGGTGTGTTAGATCAGCTATTACATCCAAGCTCAGCTCTGATTCCTTTCAATCATTTATTCTTTCTAGGATTTCCAATATTAATCAAATTAGAGTTCAAGCTTAGTTCTAGTTTCTGGTTGTTGTTTTATATTTCTTGAATTCATTAGATTAGACATATTATGATTGAGTTACAGTAGATGCTAGATGAGTTAGATCAGTAGAGATTGAATACTGTAGTTTGATAATGATAAGATTTAAATTCTTGCAAAAGTAAGTCTAGTTTATTTTATTCCTAGATTAGTAGCTGCTAGATTGATATTTGTAGGAAGATAATTGTTTTTTGAATTCCTATATGGATAAGCTAGATTAGTTTTAGCTATGAGATGAGTTTGGCTGAAGCAGATAGGTAGGAACATTTATTTCCATTCATTTAATCATATACTTGAAATGTTTTATGCATAGATTATGCTTATTGCCATTGAAATAAAAGATGTACTTGGGTTGACAATTCATATTGAGCATCTTGTTTGTTAGTTGTAATTAATTGGCATATAGGGTGACCAACATTTTGGCGTTGTTTCCAGGGATGGTAATTTATAGGCATAGATAGTAGTTGATTTATTGATTTCATTTTAGTTTTGATTATTTGAAGCATGCATGAATACAATAAAAAAAAACGGGAACCCACTTTAAATACTAACATTGCATGTGGAAGAGGTCATGGCCGTAATACAGGTCTAGGAAGACAGACATTTATTGACGATATAATTGCTAGAGTTGATTCTTCTACTATATTACCACGGAGTTCTACATGAAGAGGAAATCCATTCCTCCTAATCTTGAAACATCGACATCAACTGTGGAGAATGTAATGGGACCTTCAAATCCCGCTCCAGAGAAGAAACCTCCCGAAGACAAGGGAAATGCTGTGGGTGCACTGGATAGAGAGAAGATTTATTATATTAATGAGCATAGAGTTACTAAAGAGGAGTGGTTGGATCATTGCCAGGGACAAGAAGAAGAGAGAAGGCGAGAAGAAGAAAGGAGGAAAATAGAAGAAGCAAGAGCAGAGGAGGAAAGAGCGAAGGAAGCATTAAAATATTGGGCTAGCATGGTTAACGGGGAATGTGAAGGAGTCAATGAACGCCAAGATAATCATGAAGAGGAGGTGGGAGATAATCAGCAGGGTGGAACTATTGTCACACTTGAATTCCCTATCCTCCAGACACTAGGGGCGGCTCCTATGAAAAATATTTCACCATTTTCTCTCCCAAACTTCCATGGTAAGTCCTTTGAAAATCCTGATGAGTTTATTTTTGAGTTTGACATCCTTTGTCGTAGTTACGATTGCACCTCCAATGTGTAGAAACTGAAATTATTTCTAGCCACCCTAAAAGGAAATGCTCTGCATTGGTTCATGAGTCTAGGGCGTGAGACCATTACTACTTGGGACCAAATGAAACGAACCTTCCTTTCCAAATATCAAGAATACTGTAGAACCAGAGATAGGAATGAGGAATTCTTTAAAATGGTTCAGAAGGAAGAAGAGAGCTTGGAATATTTTGTTGAAAGGTTGTTGTATAATTTACAGAGGTATGGTCATACTGAGATTGGAAAATATGTACTCAAGATTATCTTACTACGGGGAATTAGAGAAGATTGCCTTGATATGTTGAATTTTTTTGGGAAAGGGGATATCTCAATGGAACCCTTTGAGAATATTGTTGAATTATGTCGAAGGTATTCAAAGGGATCCTCTAGAACCAACAAATGGGACAAAGATCGAGATCAGGATGTCTTCACTGGGACACATAAGTCAGCTAGTGGAGGAGCCACTCAAGCAGAAATAGGAAACTTACTGGAGAATTTCAAAATAAATATGATGAGCTCCATTTCCTCAAAGTTAGATGTCTTGAGAGAAAAAAATAGGTAAGCAGTAGAAGATCTTACACTTGATCTATTCTGTCCCAAATGCAGAAAAAAGCATCCACTGAAAGAATGTTCGCTTGACAAGGTAGAGGTATGTAGGATATGTGAATTGGAGCATGATACCAAGGAATGTCCTTCATTACCCAAATTCAAAGCAGTCTTGCAAGAATCTACTTCAGACATGGAACAAGCTTATTTTATTGCACAAAAGAAACCTTGGCAGCCTCGGAGTCAAGGTATGAATCAAGATCCATAATTTTTCTTGAATAATATGAATGGTATGAACAACATGAATAATATGAATACACAATTCCCTTCACATTATTCTAAAAACCAGTGGCATCCATATCAGAACCCAATGCAAAATCTTAAATCTTGGACACAATGGTCACAATAATTGAATCAACAAGCTCCCTAGTATCCCAATTGGAGAAATTCTTGCTCAGGAAATAATTTTCCTCATCACCAGACTCTGTATCAATAGTATCATCGTCAATAGTATCCTCACGAACAGTATCAGAAGCCACAATTGTAATTCCACAGCAACACCGCACCTATGAATGCACCACTATGACCACAACTTCTTGGACAACATAACCCCAACCCGAATAATAAAGTAGTTCATCAATTTGAGATTGCCAACATGCTTGCTTATTACATTTCCCAAATTCCCTGCAATGACATACATTTATGATCAGGGAGGGTAGTGGAACCCGTCATCACTGAGGATGTTCCATCCTCAGTGACTGGAACTGAGTGAATCAACACTTTGAGAATTCAGTCCATTCAACAATCCCCATCATTGAGGATGTTGACATTCCTACTGAAACAATAGCTGAAAGACAAAGAGCAACACACAATGAAACACGGCCCACACAACTTATAACAAAACCACCATATCTTGAACAATTGGCCCTACAGAAAATAGTGGAACAACCGCAATTCAATCTCCTAGCATAATTGAGGAATTTATATGTCAAAACTCCATTGC
Organism: Larix kaempferi; assembly: GCA_027924585.1. Lineage (NCBI taxonomy): Eukaryota > Viridiplantae > Streptophyta > Pinopsida > Pinales > Pinaceae > Larix > Larix kaempferi. The sequence continues at coordinate 3,731,554 of BSBM01000140.1, forward strand.
TGCAAGCCCTCCATGAGGTTCCTATCTATGCCAAGACCGTTAGAGATCTATGTGTATAAAAACTAGGACAAACGCCTAGGGATCCTCCCACTGTCCATGTATTGGGAAAACTTTCGGAGTTGATAATGGGTAAGACTACTGTGGATAAATATGATGATCTGGAAACCCCAATGTTACAATACACACAAGACACACTCAGATACCGAATGTCTTGGTATGTTTAGGTGTAGCTATCAATGTTATGACCATCCAAACTGTGAAAAAATTGGGACTCACTAATATTTGGCCAACCTCTACCATTTTAGAACTTGCTGACATATCAACAATCGAGCCTGAGGGAATCATGGATGACCTGGTCATCTCTGTTGATTCGTGGGAATACCCTGCAGACTTATTGGTTTTACAAACGAAGTCACAGTTGGGGGGACACCTGCTTTTCTTGGGGAGACCTTGGTTAGCCACAATAGATGCCTGTATCAGCTGTCGATCGGGGTCCATGACTATCTCAGATGGAACTTATATTAAAATCCTAACTTTATATCCCCCAACCCGACCAAGCCTAGAAGCTGAAACACCACTTTGGCTGGATATGGAGGAAGAAGAAGGCATTCAACCATTATTAACGTTAGGGAGAGCCTTAAATTTTAAAGATGAAATAAAGGATGACACTATTAACAGTTTCATTAGTGAGCCCACATCTGTCAATAAACATGTTTACTAGATTTTGAACAGTACCTTAGATGAGAAAGAACAAGAAAATCTAACGGAAGGGACTCTAGTAAGTGATGCCAACATAATTCTAGTACTTAAAAATTTGAAAAGTGTCCCAGTAGAAATTGAGCCAGGAAAAACATTGAACATTAATCTGAATCTTCCGCCCAATGAGCTGCAATAGCTGATCACTTTGCTCAACAAACACAAGGGAGATTTCACATGGGAGTACACAGATATGAGGGCTATTCCTTCTAATCTTTGTACCCATCACATTTACATCAAAAGCGACTCTAGACCAGTGTGCCAACTGCAATGAAGGATGAACCCGAACTTAAGGGACATAGTGAAGGAATAAAATCCAAAAAAGTTTAGACGCAGGATTTATATACCCAATTTTAGACAGCGAGTGGATTTCTCCACTCGTGATTGTACCAAAAATGAATGGGAAATGGAGGGTTTGCGTAGACTACAGAGAATTGAATAAAGCAATGAAGAAAGACCACTTTCCCTTATTTTTTATTGATCAGGTCCTTGATACCTTGTCTGGAAAGAAGTATTTTTCCTTTCTGGATGGATTTAGTGGGTACAACCAAATCTAGATTGCTCCAGAAGACCAAGACAAAACTACCTTCACCTGTCCCTGGGGCACTTTTGCATACAGGGTACTTTGTTTCGGGTTATGCAATGCACCTGACACGTTTCAGAGAGCTGTGATTGGGATCTTTTTAGAGATGGTAAATGAATGCATGGAAATGTTTATGGATGACTTCACTCCATACGGTATTAGTTTCGAAGAAGCATTGAAAAATTTAGAAAAGGTTCTGAAACGCTGTGAACAAAGCTAGCTTTCTTTAAGCACTGAAAAGTGCCATATGATGATGTGTGAGGGCATAGTTCTTGGGCACTTCATCTCTTTTGATGGTATCCAGGTAGAGCCATCCAAAATTAACGTAATTGAAAATATACCAACTCCTGGAACACAAAAAGATGTACGTAGCTTCTTAGGGCATGCTGGTTATTATAGAAGATTACTAGAAATTTTTTCCAATCTAGCTTCTCCTTTGTTCACACTGTTGATGAAGGATGCATAGTTTGATTGGAATGATGCATGCCAAACAATGTTTACTGAACTTAAGAAAAGGCTATCTACAACAACTATCCTACGCGGGCCCAATTGGGCTTTGCATTTTCACATCTCCTCGGATGCTTCAGATACTGCCATTGGAGAAGTATTAGGACAACAGGAAGGTCATGCTCCCTATGTAATTTACTATATTAGTAGGAAACTGGCCCCTACTGAACTGACCTATACTATTACAGAGAAGGAGTTCCTTGCCATTGTCTATGCCAACAACAAATTTAGACACTACATTACTGGATATTCCACTTGTGTGCACACTAACCATTCAACCATCAAATACTTAATGAATAAAACTATCACGAATGCTAGAGTAACTAAATGGTTGTTACTATTATAGGAATCTGACATTACAATTATTGACAGAAAAGGAAATGAAAACGTTGTTGCTGACTTTTTATCTCGACTTACTAATAATGATGACAATTTACCAGTCAAAGATTCCTTCCTTGATGAACATTTGTTTGCAGTATCAGTTCATTCCCCATGGTATGCAGATATTGCTAACTTTTTGGTTGCGAGTAAGCTTCCTGCACATCTGTCGAAGAGAGAAAAAATAAATATCATATAGCAGAGTGCTTGGTACTCCTGGATCGATGGACATCTTTTCTACACAGGTCTTGACTTGGAAATCTTGAGATGTGTAAGAGAAGATGAAATTTTTAGTATCTTGAAAGCTTGCCATGATGAGCTTTGTGGGGGACATTTTGCTGGCAAAAGGACAGGTCATAAGGTTTTAAGGATGGGATATTTTTGGCCGACATTGGGCAGAGATGCGAAAAAGTATGTTCAGGTTTGTTATAGCTACCAGAGGATGGGCCAGCCTAATAGATTAGATGAAATGCCTCTTCAACCACCGCTTATGGCTGAACTTTTTGACATATGGGATATGGATTTCGTAGGGCATATCAACCCTCCCTCAAAGCAAAAAGTTTACATCTTGGTTTGCACAGATGACATGACCAAATGGGTGGAAGCTATAGCCTTGGTCAAAGCCAATGATCATGATGTAATTAATTTCTTATATGAAGTTATTTTTACTCTGTTTGGAGTACCCAAGGAAATCATTACAGATGGTGGACCATAGTTTGTGTCTCACAAATTAGAAGCTTTGTTATAGAAGCTTCACATTCAGCAAAAAATAACCTCACCATATCATCCAGAGGCCAATGGCCAAGTGGAAAGCACAAATAAGGTTATTAAAACTATATTAACAAAAATAGTGAAAAGCAACTATAAAGATTGGGCTGACAGACTCCCAGAGGCACTATGGGATTATCGCACCACATGGCGCAACACTACAGGTTTTCCCCCATATGAATTGGTGTATGGAAAAAATGTTGTCTTCCTGATTGAATTTGAATTCATAACTTTGAAGACATCCATAGAAGCTAACCTTCATTTAACAGAATCTCAAAGGAACCAATTGAATCAGCTTAACAAGTTGGATGAGAAGCACAAAGCTATAGTTCATCATACATCCTTGATCCAACAACAACGCTCCAAGTGGCATGAGAAATTTATAAAGAAGAAAGTATTCTGTGAAGGAGATTAGGCTCTATTGTACGATTCATGGTTTAAAAGGGATTTCAAAGGAAAACTACATACAAGATGGTTGGGACCCTACCATATAGACAGAGTGTTTGACAATGGAATAGTTCGGTTGATCACTATCGATGAAAACATAACACCATTATTTTCCAATGGTCAATAGCTACGACTGTATCATAAACCAGTTTCAAGGGATGCATTTCTTTCACATGTAGAAGCTGATCCAGGTTACCAACTGATTCCGAAGCAAGGAATTTTCCCTATCCCTCATAATTTTTAAAAGGCTGTTGCAATTCTGCATAAATTTTTCTGTATATAAATAGATCATTTTCTTTTCTTTTATTTGATTTGATTTTTCAGTTTTGATGGGTTTTTTTTTTTCTAAGAACTCTGAACAGGTTTTTAAATGGAAGATCACTCGAATGGAGGCAGTCACAACTGGGGCCAAGCAATTGTGGAATTCTGGTTGATCCTCCTTTCCGTGAATAACTTCTTGGAAGAAACAAATGTTGCAGTAATAGTTACTTAGCAAAATATGGCTTATCTCTTTTTCCCGTAGTTGCAACACTGCAAAATACTGCCCAAATGTCTACTTTTGCAGCTGCAACACCACTTCATCTGGATTATCTCTTTTTCCTGCAGCTGCAACACTACTAAATCCTACCCAATTCTCTTTTTCGGCATAGCTGCAACACTGCTCTGTTGTCTATTTCCCTTATTTTTAATAGCTGTGACTCCGTCAAAATCGCCTATCTTTCCCATTTTGCATAGCTGCAACACCACTACCTATGGTTTATTTCGCTTTTGTGCAGCTGCAACACTGCTAAAGTTATCTACTTTCCTTATTTTTAGCAGCTATGACACCGCTAAACTGCCTATTTTTCCTATTTTGCACAGCTGCAACATCGCTAAAATTGCCCATTTTTCTTATCTTTAGAAGCTGCGACTCCGCCAAGTTGCCTATCCTTCATATTCTGAGCCGCTACGACACCACTAAAAGTTCCTACTTTTCCTATTTCGAGCAGCTGCAACACCTAAATTTGTCCATTTTCCCTCTTTTTAGCAGTTGCGGCACTGCTAAAGTTGTCTATTTTTCCTACTTTTGGTAGTTGTGACTCCGCTAATTCCTCATTGAATCCTCATTATATCTTTGCTCATCGGTATTAGCGCTCTCCATCCTCCACAATGAACATTAAAATCTTACCTGTTTGCCACATGTTCTTATGATCTATGCCAATGTGGATGTACTTTATTTGCCACTCGACAACGACCAGCTCATGGGTGCATGTGCGAATTGATGGTCCTATCAGCAATGTGACCGTGGAAAGGCGCCACCTTGCAACAAAATGGTTTGGCATTACATTTAAAGGTATGAAGTCTTAATCATAAACATAATTAGGCATGATTAAATGCAGTAATCAATAATGAATATATTTTTTCGTTACTCCATGTCAGTTATCCTTGGCCAATCCGTTGAGATGGAAAATACATCTGATTCATCCTTCGCTTTCGGTTTTTGGCCGCCATTCGACCTGTCCTGTGCGACAACCTGTAACCACTTTTATACCAGAAATAACAGTGCCAATTTCCAAAAATAACTGTGCCACCTTTCCCAAAATACCCAAATCAAACTTTGGCTATCCATTGCTCGTTCTGCATGCAGTCGCTCGATGTCTGAGACTGTCACTCATTCCTCGGGTAGTAGAATTTACAGGAAGCTTTACAATATGGGCATCTGGGTAATACATGAGCCTGTGAACATAGAGCCTCTGCGTGGAAACATAGAAGTTTTTACCATCTTCCAGGAAGATGGCTAGATTGAATATTTATAGTGTTTGAATGATTTTCATGTAGAAACTGCACTTGAGTTTGCTCAATATCTAACTAGCACTCTTTCAGAGGTTCTAGGTATCATAATAGATGTTTTAGAAGCAACCATGGTGGAGGTAACAGGATTTCCCAGAACCGGGATGCAATGGTTTAGTCGGAAGTGCCATAATCCAACTACAGTAGAATAATTTTTGGCAGCCAGAGAAGTTGTTTGGCCACATGGCCGAGGCATAGCATTGGAATCCTTCCCAAATCATTAGAACCAGGTGGCAACCTTCATAAAGAAATACATTTCCTGTGAAGGTAGGTACAAATTGGTTGACATATATGAATTCTTCCTCCTTTCACATTTACGCCACCACAGATTGTTAAATACGTCATTTTATCTTTTACATTCTCTGCAAACTATGGCTAGGAATGTCAAGGGTGCTCAACATCCCTTATCTTCCCTCCCAAACCATGGGTTGATTAAACTCTTAGTCTTAAGGGCCCTTGCACACTAAAATTTTACATGGGAAGAATTCGTTGCTCGGCCAAGGGTACTCCGAGCACCTGCCATGGCAATAAGAGGTGTTGAGATGGTAAATGAGAACCGAAGTTCCTCCAATTTAGCTGGGGGGAGGGATGGAGCATTGGAAGACCAGGTGGAAGAGGTAAATATGGGGGAAGCTCCGACAGTAATGAACCCTGTTGTAGAAGGTGATATGATGGAATTGGTGGCGAATGAGGCTGTGATATTAGAAGATGCAATAGCAGCAAACCCTATAGAGGCAGAAACAGACCCAATAGAAATTGTAGTTAGGGTGGCAGCTGAAGTAGTGGAGATGGCATCATTAGCAGCTGCAGCAGAGGAATTTGAAACTGGAGCAGCTATTGAAGCTGTGACAGTGGAAGCTGGAGCTATGGAAGTTGCAATGTAAGAGGCAGAATACTAGGCAGAGGTAGCAGAAGGAGGAAATATGGAGGTGTTGGATGTCGCATCCTCCCCTGAAATAAGGGGAACTATGATTGAATAGGAGGAATTCGTCCCTCTTTTTGAAAATTTAGAAACCCCTGTGCACAGAAAAGAAAAGAAAGGTCAGGAAATAAGGTTCAGACATCTACCTCAGCAAAGAAGAGAACAACCAAAGCTATTACAGCAGCAACAACAGTATGCGGGGAAGGCTAGGCATCGGGATTTGTGAGTAAAAGAAGGACTCGATCTGTTATAGCAGCAGAAACAACATGTGCAATTGGGGAAAATAGTGAAATTCCCACAGCAGAAGCAGCATGTTGAACCGGGGTAGGCATAGAAATTCCTATTTTAAACCCCAAATCACCTACGGCTATAGACGAACCTGCTATGGATGAACCCCAAATTGAAAACCTTCTTTTTGAAAATGAACTACTAAAGGAGGAGGTGCAATTGCTTTGGGGTGAATTGGAGAAATGGAAGGAAGCAACCAGAAATCAAGCAGAGAAGGGTTTGAATACATTAGTGGAGGCTGTAGATCTATTAGAAAATTCGTCTCCTATTTTGGGAAATGAAGAACAAGGAGAAATGGTATGCCGAGAATCTGGAGACATATTTAAATCGGCAGGGCACAAAGTCATAGTGCTGGGTTTCGTAGCACAAAATCTTGCACAGGAAGAGCAAGAAGGAGAAAAAGCACCTGCAAAGGAGCTGATGAAGGAAAATGAGCCAGAAATAGACTTGATCCCTGATCTGGAACTAGGAGAAGATGAAGAAATGCAGTTCTAACCATGAGGAACTATTGAACCATTCCAGGACCAGTCTCATATTTCAGAAGACATGGAGGTAATTCAAGAACAACCTTAGCAATATAAGAAAATTTAAAAACAAGATGTTGTTACACAAGAACCAGCATCCTTGAAAATATTTAGTGAAGTTGCAACCCAGACAGCAATTGCTGATATCGAGGTACAAGAGGAATACGCTGCTACACAAGAACCAGTGTCTTTAAAAATGTTTGTTGAAATTGCAACTCAGATTGAGGTTGTTGAGATTGAATTGAAGAGAAAGGATGATGTCACACAAGAAGCAACATTCCTAAAAATGTTTGCTGAAATTGCAACTCACACTAAAGTCATTGAGATTGAATTTGAGAGGAAGGATGCTGCTACACAAGAACCCACACTCCTAAAAGTATTTGTTGAGACTACAACTCAAGTGGAAGCTGCTGGGTTTGGTATTTAGGAAGGAAATGTTGTCACATAAGAACCACTATTCTCAAAATTAATGGTTGATTCAGCAACACAAACTGAAGCTGTTGAGGTTGGAATATAGGAAGAGGACGTTGTTACATAAGAACCAGCATCCTCAAAACTAACTGTTGAGATTGCAACACAAGCAGAGGCCGTTGCGACCCCGATGGAAGATGAAGTTGTTACACTACCAATCCAACAAGAGGAAGCTGATACACTTCCAATCCAAAATGAGGAAGCTGGAACATCTGTTGACAAGGTAGGAATGCAATTTTCTCAAGAAATTATTGATTTAGACTTTGATGATGATAAAGATGTGGAGGATAGAAGGATTCAACGGTTAGAGAAAAAAAATCCTTTGTTACAGCTGGAGTTATCTAAATGGAAAAAGTATATTGATCAGTGTCGAGTAGGGATGGTCCCTCTCTCTGAACATAGAAATACTATCAAAGAATTAAAGGAGAAGTGGGCAGAGGAATCAACTCTTCAGAAATCTCAATTGGAATAGGTGCAAAAAGAATTGGAGGAGTTGAAGGAATTCAAATCCATGCAAAAATAAAAAGGCCGAATGTATGCCCTCTCTCAGGAGCTGCTGAGTTCAAGAGCCCCATCTCCTTCCTACCCAGTATTCTTGTATGAACAAATGACCCTGTTCAAATTGGAAGCTTTACAGGAGGGTAGAACTTATCAATTGTTGGTCCCTTCTCAGCTTGTAGAAACCTTTTTGTCAAGCAATTTTATTGAGAAGCACCTGTTGTGTGAATTGTATTTGCACAATATGGCATGTTTTGTTGATTCTCACTCTTATCCTATTCCCTATGTAGGGAATGTTCAGTTGAGAGCCTTTTCCTCTTTTGTTAATAATCATGTGTAGTGGGAAGATGTGTTTCAAACAATCTCTAGGAATGAGGTCAGTGCCAATCTATGGATTAGGAGTGAACCCCAATCTCCTCGTACTCTCCTCATAAACCATGGAAGATGTTTCTTATCTCCTCCGAAGACTCAGCATCTGAAGAAGATGCAAGAGAAGGTTATCTCTACCTGTGTTGATGTATTGGAGAAAACTCATTATGGATTGGGGTAGACCACAACAGACAGCTGACTACCAGAAATCAACTCAATTATCAATGCTATGCTATATAAATGACAATGCTAAGATAATGAAGAATATAACCAACCTCGATCCAAACGTTTGATGTAGATCCCTGTTGGAGCTTTCTAATCTGTGCACTTGAATCTGTAAATTAGTCTTGACAACCCATATACAACAAGTACATATAATATATAAACAACATTAACATCATCAATAGCAATGGCCCATGATATAACAAGTAAATGCAACCCAATGTAGTATAAACAACATTTACAACATTAATGGAAGAGAATATGAGTATTTCTATTAATAAACAAGAAGAAGTACAATGTGATACGGCCTCTTGCCAGAAACCAATCTAAACGAAGATCTGGGTCAATCCACTTGCACCTCCACCACTTCAATCCTCCATGGATTGGAAAACTCAAACTAGAATAGGAGTTTGAAAGGTGAACATAAAGGGTTCACAACTACAAGGTTCACAACCCAATGTAGACTCTTTGGCCTAGAGGATCCATTTCACTGACTCAGAACCAATTTATATCCTTCAGACACTATTTTTCCCTATTTTTTCCCTTGTAATCATGCTGCATTATTACAGTGGGCGTACCTGCGAGTTGCATCACTATAGTCCGCGGGTAGCATGTAAAATGGTAAAAATCACTAGTTTATTAATTTTTACTCCCAAAAAGCGGCCATTGGGTGACCTTTGACCCTCCATCTACCCTCCATCTACCCAATAAATGCCTCGATGTGTCATTTCACTTACCTTTTAGAGGACTATATATTGAGCACATATGGATTATGGATGGGAGGAGAAAGAAGAGCAAGAGAACTCTAGTGGATTTTTCCCCTATCTTGAGTCTACACTCATTGACCCTTGTAGTTGTGAACCCTTTATGTTCACCTTCCAAACTCCTATTCTAGTTTGAGTTTACCATTCCATGGAGGATTGAAGTGGTGGAGTCACAAATGGATTGACCCAGATCTTGGTTTAGATTGGTTGCCGGCAAGAGGTCATATCACATTGTACTTCTTCTTCTTTATTAATAGAAATACTCGTATTCTCGTCCATTAATGTTGTAAATATTGTTTATACAACATTGTGTTGCATTTACTTGTTATATCATGGGCCATTGCTATTGATGATGTTAATGCCGTTTATATATGGAGAAAACTCACTATGGCTTGGGGTAGACCACAATAGACAGCTGAATACTAGAAATCAACTCAATTCTCAATGATATGCTATATAAATGACAATGCTAAGATAATTAAGAATATAACCAACCTTGATCCAAACGTTTGATATAGATCCCTGTTGGAGCTTTCTAATACATGCACTTGAATCCGCAAATTAGTCTTGACAGCCAATATACAACAAGTACATATAATATATAATTGGCATTAACATCATCAATAGCAATGGCCTATGATATAACAAGTAAATGCAACCCAATATAGTATAAACAACATTTACAACATTAATGGACGAGAATATGAGTATTTCTATTAATAAACAAGAAGAAGTACAATGTGATACAATCTCTTGCTGGAAACCAATCTGAACCAAGATCTGGGTCAATCCACTTGCGCCTCCACCACTTCAATCCTCCATGGAATGAAAAACTCAAACTATGATAGGAGTTTGGAAGGTGAACATAAAGGGTTCACAACTACAAGGATCAATGAGTGTAGACTCAAGATAGGGAAACAATCCACTAGAGTTCTCTTTCTCTTCTTTCTCCTCCCATCCATAAGCCATATGTGCTCAATATATAGTCCTCTCAAAGGTAAGTGAAAGGACACATCAAGGCGTTTCTTGGGCAGATGGAGGGTCAAAGGTCACCCAATGGCCACTTCTTGGGATTAAAAAGTAATAAAATAGTGATTTTTACCATTTTACATGCTACCCACGGGCTATAGTGATGCAACTCGCAAGTACACCCACTATAATGATGCAACAAGCGTACAAGGAAAAAAATAGGAAAAATTAGTGTCTGAAGGATATAAAGTGGTTTTGAGTCAGTGAAATGGATCCTCTATGCCAAAGAGTGTTGATTCTCACCAGGTGGAAAATTACGTTGTAACAGTTGACCTAATCTCCAAACAACAGCATCTTTCCTTAGAGGGTAGTAAGCACACGTGGCAGACTTCTTCTCCATATTTGAAGAAAAGGTATCCTTATTGCCTTAAGAATTTTAAACAAGCTCTTCCCTGGGTAGCATGGTATGTCAATTGCATGAGAACGTGTGGGTTACACTGGATGGGAATCAATTTCAAATTTCCACTCATATGGTGGCCTGGAGGGTAGTACAGGGACAATTATATAGTAAGCAAGGCATAAGAGAAGCAGTGCTATGAATATTGGGATGCTTACAATGGGTTTTTTGAAGCAAGCAAGGAAACTGACATTTCCTTCAATGTTTCTTCTCAACATGAACAGAGACCAGATTCAGACTCAGATTAGTTGGCTGTTGCATGAGGACATGCAATTGGATAGCTGGGGGGAGATGTTGGGCCCCAAAATAGCCCATTTTTTTCCTACACCTTTTTCTGTGTTTTTCCTAACTATTCCTTGACCTAAGAAGATATTTTCCCAAGCAAAGCATGGATTGCAATAGGTATAATCTATTATTGTTTTATTCCATTAATGCCTGATTTTTGTAGGGTTTTGTACTCTATCTTTTAAGGTTGTGCTAATATTGACTGATTTGATAAATATAGCCCATAAGCCTTTACAAGACCGCAGGTGTAGCAGCTTGCTAACCTTTGGAGAAGATGCATACGTGGCGCCAGCTGCCCCCCTTGAGTTCGGCTTCACAATTCGCTGCAACAATTCGAGCATTCCTCCACATGGACAGCTGTGACTGAGTCACAATAAAGCATCCGAGTACCATCCAGTCCAATCAATTCGAATCTATTATGGGATGCGACAACATGCAACAGCTCAAGCCTCAATGCAACGATTTCATTCAAGACCACTTATGGTTGTAACAGTTCCATTGTAAATCGACAACCTGAAGATCGTAGATCTTCATGGCTACCTGATATTTTGTGAAACAAATTCATGTCATTAGGGTATAAATGTAAAGAGGCATTTTGAGTCTGGGGTTGTAGAATTTGTAATTTCATAAGCTGAAATAGAGAGCTGTGACTGTAATTCATCATTCTTAATACAAGGAGTAGAGTTTCTTATATCTTGGTGTTTTAATTTTTGTTAGTCCATGATATCTCTATTAGAAGTCCAGGGCTCTCCTTCTCATAGAGATCACCGAGTTAATTAGGTAGTTTAATTTATTTCCTATTGTGTGGTGTGGACTTGCATTAGATGTGTTACTACGAGCTGCAACAGTGAAATGATAATTGCATTCTTATTTGGTAGTTTATTATTGCATCCTAAATAGATGCAACTGTGTGGTGTGACAGTCGATTGTGTAGGTTAGTTTATTTGATGCATGGTGTGTTAGATCAGCTGTTACATCCAAGCTTAGCTTTGATTCCTTTCAGTCATTTATTCTTTCTAGGATTTCCAATATTAATCAAATTAGAGTTCAAGCTTACTTCTAGTTTCTGGTTGTTGTTTTATATTTCTTGAATTCATTAGATTAGACATATTATGATTGAGTTACAGTAGATGCTAGATGAGTTAGATCAGTAGAGATTGAATACTGTACTTTGATAATTATAAGATTTAAATTCTTGCAAAAGTAAGTCTAGTTTATTTTCTTCCTAGATCAGTAACTGTTGGATTGATATTTGTAGGAAGATAACTGTTTTTTGAATTCCTAGATGGATAAGCTAGAATAGTTTTATCTATAATATTAGTTTGGTTGAAGCACATAGGTAGGAACATTTATCTCCATTCATTTAATTAACTGCTTGAATTTTTTTATGCATAGATTGTGCTTATTGCCATTGAAATAAAAGACCTACATGGGTTGACAATTCATAATGAGCATCATGTGTGTTAGTTGTAATTAATTCACATATAGGGTGACCAACAACCTGCAAAAGTGTTTTTTCATGAAGGAAGAACTATTGTTCTTGGGATTCCTAATCTTGGGTAAACGGTTGGTGATGGACCCAGAAAAGGTGAAGGCAATATTGGATTGGCCGGAACCGACAAGCGCGACTGGAGTAAGGAGTTTCCATGGACTTGCCATTTTCTACAGGAAGTTGATTCGGGGATTCAATCGGATTTGTGCACCTTTGACAGAGTGCATCACTAATACAAAATGAGAATTTAATGACTAAAAAAATGACTAAATTCGACTATAAACCACTATTTTTGAGTTGGTGACTAATAGTATCTGATTTCCACTATCTTATTTTTAGTCGTATTTCACTAGTCATTAATTGGTTGATTTATTAGTCATTGATTGTCACTGATTAAGTCATTGATTTAGTCATTGATACTCACTCATTTAGTCATTGATTTAGTCATTGTACTCACTAATTTAATCATTGATTGTCACAATTAATGACCAAATATACGACTAAATAAACTACTAGATGATAACATACTGGAAATTAGCTACTAATAGTCGTATATATGCGAATTTAGTCATTTTCTTAGTCACTAATTTATAATAGGGTACAGAGAAATCGAACCACCAATCTCCTGCCTATAATTAGGCAGGTGCTCTACCATTGAGCTAGCATCCTTTAAGAAGTTGTTATTGCTTGACAATGATGATATTCAAACAAATTTTGCATGGGAACAAAATGAATGTCAAACATATTCAAGAATAGTGCTTCAAGTACTAAAAGAATTCTAAGATATAGTAGTTCAACTGTGACAATGATGAAAATTCAAAGAAGAATGATCTTACAAACTACGCATGAGTACAATAATCCATGGCTGTACAAATTATCAGGAACAAAAGCAAGCTGCTACCCTTTACAGACAAAAAAGAATACAAGATCCAACTTGCAATAAATTTGTTTCAATTGTCTATCAATTGTTGATCTCTCGAAAGCTAGAGACATTTGCCTGTCTGAGATCCAAAATACATACAATTATCTTCAACTTCACTTCTTCAAAACTAGTTGTAGTAAAAATTATTCTAGGAATTGTATTATGAGCAACAACCACTTTTTTGAACAACAAGCTGCCATTTCATTTGTACAATAGCAGGAAATGAGCTGAAAATCCACAATTGAATTGCGCCAATACGTAGGAAATGATTTAAATGTAGCAACAATATTCAGAAACTTGAAACAATGGTTCTTTAATGTAAGCTAAATGGAAGTAATTTTCACCTTTTTCTCATTACTGAGATTCGTGGACAGAGGGAAATTCTATAGTACAATACAGAGCAACCGTACATATAAACAGGTCCCACGGACCAATTTTCCAGAGTGGAAGCAAAAATATTGCACTGCATTCATTCATTCCTTGTATTATAGGCCTTGCAGGCTGTTGAGTGTGGTGGGATATGTATCCTTCTTTAAACGTACATTAAATAATGTTCATCCCCTTTGTTCTCAATCCTCCGAAGGCATTAAATGTTCAGGGTACGAGGGCTTTATGCAGTTTCAGAGGGTTCCACAACATGTTTTTCCACTTCGCCCTTTTCATTGTAGGTGGAATCATCATCATCCTCCATGTCATCCATACTGTCTGGTTCTAATGGCAATATTTATTTTGATGACCTAAGAGAATATATAGACACACGAGATCCCAGTGTTTCCTAGACACACGAGATCCCAGTGTTTCCTCTTGTTGGACCAGATGAATAGTAGCTTCCTCCTCAAAATCCTGAGATAGGGGAGTTGTTGATAACTCTCTTTGCAAGCCATTGGACCTTTTTGTGATATTAGACTGACTGACAGAGAGACATTCTGCTGCTAAATGATTGCCAATTTCATCTTTGTCAATTACAGCAGGCTCAGATGACATTTATGATTTTGTAGTTGTCAGAGATGGATGTGAGGAATCACGCTTTGCTTTCTCCCTAACTCGCTTGCGCCAACCGTGAAGGGATTGTCTGATTTCTTCTGCAATCAAGGCGTTGTTGAACCGGGATCCCATCTGCGAGTAAGTACACACAAGGCAGCTCAGAAGAAGTTTGCAACAGAAACTGATATCAACTATTCTCAATAAAAAAAATTCTTCATATCACATTTTGTTAATCTTTGCATTTCATTGTGTGCATATGTTTAGCATAAGAAAGAAACTGCGCTACTAAATAATTTTTTGGCAAGTTAGAAACTTGGCTTTAATACTTTATCATATTGTATTATTAAGATCCAATAACAATTGTCTAACTATTCTACGTTTTGGACCCAATTTGGTCATCCTTTTTTATCATCATTTGACAGATTCTTGTCATATATGGGTCCAAGACTCCAAATCGTAGAATAGTTAGACAACTTCGATCTAATGTGCTGCTAAATAATTTTTTGGCAAGTTAAAAACTTGGCTTTAATACTTTAACATTTTCTCCAAATTTCATTCCTATCATGCCGACTTGGTTGTATTAATAAGATCTCTAAATTAACACATGGGTCAGCAGTACTCCACATTGAAATGTTTGGGGCCAAGATATAGAAACAAACCTGTGTAACAATTGCATAAAGAGGAAGGATGCCATAACTACACCAGAACTTAACTAATAACCTGCAGTCAGCAGCATGGCAATCTAATATCAGTCATCACATACCAAATTCCGCTATAAATATACTCAAAATAGCTCTTGTAGATCTTATGCGTCTTTGATAAGTTCATCAAAACCAAAACCAATTAAAAAGATTATCAAAAACTCATATGTCAAATAGCTCTGAGAGTTCTCAAACAATTATGGATTTATGGAAATTTGCAATTTTGTAGTTTGGATTCCTCCGTCTTACTTATTTTTGCAGTTCACGTATTATTTGTTGTGTTCTATGGCTTCAAAACGTTTTTGCAAATGTAGTCATATTTGTCTCTTTTTCTTCAATGGTTTCAGAAACCAGTTTGCAGAGGTGTTTGGTTCTATAGTTTCTTCTAACGTGTATACCATATCGGTAGACATTTCTGTATTCATCTATACAAGAGGCATATGTATTGCTGGAATGACAGAAATCCTATTCTGAAACAGTAGTGCCGAAACGTAAAATACTTAAAGATGTAAAGAAGCAAATTGCTTCAGCCATGCGACAAGACAAATTGGTCAACTTCACAACATCGCATCAGTTCACTAAGGAAATACGAAATTAATGCTATCTGACTATTTACTGATGACATTTCCTAGGGATTTAAAATGCTAGACAATTTCAGTTCAAATGAATAATTGTAACCAGCTCTGTCAAGTTGCCAAATAGGTTGAGAAAGCTCCCACGTGTGTCGAGAAACAACATTTTGTATATGATTGGTTAGATGCTTGAAACTTGAAACTTCATGTTTTTGGTAATTGCACCCGCTTTCTGTTCCAATGAAAAAAATGCAATGTAGTTTAATTTATCTCGTAGCTTTATCGTTGCAGAATAAACATAGTGGTAAACCACTACAAGAAGCCTTGATTGCATTTCCCTCATTATACTTTGTTTCTTATCTAAAGTCTAGCTTACATCTGTAGCTATTTCCAATGAGGGTTGTTGAAATCATCTGCATTGTAAAGAAAATGAGTGGTATAAGTTTGCACTGACATGCACAAACTGTAACGTAAGCACTTCAACAATAAGCAGAAGAAAACATCCATTTACTGACTTCTGTACAACTGTAGATTATTTGGCATATAAAAATAGTTAATTTGTCAATTATGACTTTAATGGATCTCTTGATGGATTTGGCACAATGAATCCTTTTGATGAATAGAGTGGTAAGGAGCAAAATATATCCCCTGTCCTCAGGAACCCAATGACGTGATAATGGATATTGTTTACGTCATGCTGGATTAAAAAGTAATTATATTCACCTATATATTATTCAAGTTGTATCTCCAACATCTAAGGAAATTTACATTTTGTTAACATAGATTTATATTTAATTAATAAGTTATTTCCAATTTTATAGATGATAAATAGTCAACTACCACGGATGGACGAACTAGGATAATATGCTCAAGTTAGACATGTTTATCAAGTTTTGGTTATCAAATGGGAAATTTTGGGGATTCCCCTGCCTCACAAGTTTGAATTGAATAACATTCACATAAAGGCAATGCCTTGTAGAGTCAAAGCATAAAAATTAAACTGGAAACACATACCGTGAAATCAAACGTGTGTAGACAAATGCATGATCCAGTGTAAGCTTTAATTTCCCACGGCAAGGGAAAAAAAATAAACTTGTTATATAACACTCAAGTTTGATTTATAACTTCATGTAACGTAACACTATAGATTAAAATCCTTTAGCCAATGTATAGCCTTTATGCTGATTTTCCCTGTGGCGTTAAACTTCCATTATAAGGCGAGATTCACGCACTAAAATATTCTCAAGGACAATTTCTGTAACATCCCTGCAACGCAAATTGGAATTACCACTATGATTCACTTGACAAAACTGAAATAGTAGCAGAGATTTAGTAGACACAATCCACAAATATCAAGAAGGGAAAGGAGACATTTACAAAAAAAAACATTGACCTTGATGAAAATAAAATAGTAATGACTTTTGATAACAAAATTACCCTTAAGATAGGGTTTCCCCATACAATTGTCCTTGAGGATAGATACAAGAAGAATCCACCCAATTCAAAAACTATCCAATGGTTATAAGAGAGAAGAGAAACTCCTATTTATACAAAAGAAGGAAGTGTGACTAAGTGTAAAATATTGATAGCTAAGGCTCTTGTTTGGGGAAAGTATGCAGGGTGGTATTAGTGGCCTGCACAAGTTGTCAAATAGGAAGAGCTTCTTGAAGGTCTCAATAGACAGACAAAGAATGGATCAGTTTGTATTAGATTTCTTGGAGTTTCAAAGAATCTGGAGTCCAAAACTTTGCTTATTTGGAATCACGAGAAGTATTTCCCTATGCCAAACATCAAGAGATAAAGCTGACAAAGATAATGATAAGAAAGATGTTTTGAAAAAAAAGTCTATAGAGGAAAAAAAATAGTATTGCAACTTGCAGAAAGTGTGGGGTTGAGATGAATGTATTGAATACTAGAGGAGACAACAAATAACACTGTGAGAAATGCACACAGGAAGATCAATTGCCCACAACTATTCTTACAAAGGAAGACACTGTTGAAATCCCACAGCCAATTGAGGGAGAAAACAAGAATCCCTTGAAGGAGTCTACAATCAATCTGAAATTTGAAGTAGATAATCGTAAAGTTGTGAATGATACACTATAGGTCATCTATATTCTGGGCTTCGATATCTAAGATCGAGGAAACATACCTCCAGTTTTGGAAGCATCAACACCTTCTTCATTTGGTCACAGTAAAAACAGTTCTCTCACTGCTTTTGATGGGTTGTCTCCATTGACTTATGAAAAATCACTAAATGTGTACAAGTCTGGTAGGGTCCCAAAAGCTGTCTCCCATTCCTTGGAGTCCCAAATGCTGTCTCAGGACTTTTTCCAACTGAAGCTAAGGATGTTGTTGTTGCTAGAGCAGTTGCTTCTGGTGTTGCAGAGAATGAGATTTTTGGGCAACATACTTTGTAGCATCTGATGTGCATGAATCGCACCTGGGATTCAACCATGTCAATGTTACCAAAAGGTGGAGAGACAATTTGGGGTAATCTAGACTGGGCACCAGAAGAAGGATATCAATGCCATCCTAAGGACAAACATCATAAGGTACACGATGAAACGAATTCTAGTACATGAACCCTAAACCTCTCAAAGGAAACTTGGAACATATATGGAAAGGATTACTTCATTTGGGAAGGACGGAGAAGAACTGTCTTCAACCAAGCTAGTCATGAGAGATTACAAGGCCAGTTCTAAAAATAATGGCCTCACAAAGTCAAATGTATCATGTGGAGATGTCTGGACTGAGTAGCACGAAATGACCTGGGAGAGTATTGAGGCTATTGCTGACCATAAAGTATAAACCATGGAAATTGTCTTAGATATGCTACACTTTGTTGCTCCAAACTGATGCAACAAGGAGATGCCCATTTTTCTTATGGCATTGCCGACAATTTGGATGATCCAGAATACAAGCATTACAAGTACTGGTCTAATCTCTTGAGACAAAACTGTCGAATACACCAAATACTGAAATATACTCTATGGTGTTGGAATTCCTACAGAAAGATCATATGTTTATAAATTGTCTCTTCGGGCATGTCAACCTATATAATCCTTCAAGCATGTCAACCTATATAAGGAAATACCTATGTAATCCTTCAAGCACTTCAACCTATATAATCCTTCAAGCATGTCAACCTATATAAGGAAATACTTATGTAATCGTTCAAGCATGTCAACCTATAGAATCCTTCAAGCATGTCAAGTAGGTACAGTTAGGGATAACCCCCTAGAGTTGGCATGCACCAACCCTAAGAGAGAGGCATGTACATCGAAGGGGCAGTAGGATTAGAATCTACAAATTGCACCGGGTCTCCATTGAGGAATCAGATCAGGTTCAAGTGTAAACACAACAAAAGTCCAATAAATGACCAAATCCTACAGTATGCACCCAGATCCCATATTGGCTGAAATTGATAACAAGAGTGATGTTGCTAAGAAATGTATGAAACTAGAAATGCATCCTCATGCATTTGAGAAGCCCCAAATTTCTGAAGCCAACCTATTCTAGGCAGAAAAGAGGGTAGGGCTGACTTATATTTATGAAACCTGGGACTGACTTAATTTTTTTTCATAACTAGTATATATCCTAGATTTGAGGGTATCTGTTTGGCATCATTGTTGATGCTTAAGGATAGCTTGATTGGTAGTTGTTGGGAAGTCAAAGGGTTAAAATTTCATACCTAAAATATTCATAAACCAGAGACAGAGATGGGTCAGTCCATCGGTGTTAATATACTCCGAAAATGCACTCACAGCAGCAATAAAACCCCTAGGTCAAGCTAGCATTACTGTGCCTTATTTCCAGCAAGGAGAGTGATGTACCCAGACAATATTTGAAGGATACAAAGGGCCAATTCATCTTCATAAATTCATGTAGACCTATAATTTCACCTGTAGCAGTTAGCCTCTCTCACTTGGAGGCAGATTTTAGTCCTTTTCATAAGGTTTTATGCCCTAATTTCACGGCCTTTGAGGGGATTGTTACCACCCATTTTGCATCGGTTGTTCAGCAGACGGAAGACACCAAAGAGACATGGAGCCTTTAGTCCCTTCATCCAAGTTGTACATACCCTGCATCTTTCATGTGCTTCAATGATATCTAATTTTTTGCATATATGGTTGTTGTTTGTGGTTGGGAACTATCTCATACTGCAAAATAATGACTTGTGTTGCTAACCTCAATCTAGCTCATTCTAGGTTCATTTTTCAATCTATTTTGTTTCATCGACATACTTCCTATTCGTTATAATTCTCCTGCTTATGCAACCTCTTCTTGGGTTTTTCTTTCTGCTACTAATGGGGAGGATATATATAGTGCCTACAACCCTAATGCCTAGGATCTAATAGGAAGATTCGGGAAGGAAGGGCAGCCAATGAGGAGAACCCTTTCTGATGCATTAACCTTGTCTCAACCATTCTGATCATGTATTTTCCTCCGTATCTACAAAAATTAGAGTCATATCTCTTCAGTAGACTGAAACTGAATGACTTAAGGCAAGTGCTGTTCTTTAGAAATTCATTTTAAGGTTTTTGCATCATGAATTCTCAGGTCAGATCATTTCTTATTACTAGTATCTTCTTTACTTGATGGGTCACGTAGAGAAAAAAACAACACATTTCCACCAAGAAGAGAAATAATCAGGTAAGGACTCTAGGATAACTTTTATGGCCTCCTAGTGTTGGCCACTTCATTTATGGATCTGCTAGCTCTAAAGTTCTTCAAGAATTATTAGGTTGCCTTCTTGCTCTGCAAATATCTCTCAATCCTTGGTAGCTGTGGAAAGAGTGCAATGTCCTATTACAAATGGTACCACTCATGCTTAACAATTGGCATGCGTATTTTGAAGTTTCCTATGCTTTGCAACTTTTAAGGTTGTGACTCCTTTTTTTATTCCATGTTGAAATGCCACTACGAATTTTCTTATGCCCTTATGGGATTTGTCTTTTTGGCCATCTAGATCACTATTTCCTTCCAAAAATTGCTCAGAAAGTCTTCAGTCCACTCCAGTCAGCATGGGAAACTTTCCCCGATCTCCAAGTACACCCGCTGCAAATCCCAGTTAACAGATTCGACACAAGGAAGGGAAGGCTTCAACTTTAATGTTGACCAATGAACTATGCACATATTTTTTATGAAGGGAGATTCCATAAATTTTGAGAAGGGCTTGGGACAATGATTTGTATAGTTAATGTATTCTGAGTCATTGCACATGGCTTAAAATAGAGTACATTGTTTTAGTACTGTTGGGTGAGTGTTCCCATGCACAGACTAGTGGATTGTTTCATTTCAGATAGGAGACTTGTTTTCCTTATGTTAATCAAAGATTATCAGTTTTATCATCCATCTAATGGTTCCATTTTCTCTTAACTTGAAAAATTATAAATCCTACAATGAGGGTTTCAACATTCATTGTCACAAATCAAAGTTTCAATATGCCCATTGACTTTTAAAGTTATTTAAAATGATATGGTTTGTTAGATTGGTTCTTTTTGCTTTGGAAACTATGATGCTTTATAGGGTAGGTTAGGGGAAATAGAAGTGTGTGTTCCTTATGTTTGTTTACCCAACAATATCATCCCTTTGTAGGTAAACTCATCTTCAATAGTTTTTCACAATATTCAGTTACATACCGTTTTGTGGCACTGAGACTACACCTATTGAAGCCTCAAAAACTGCTCCATATCTACCAATGGGTGCTTACGGGATTGTTGTCTACATGCCCTAACATATTTCTCTTTGTTTTGTTGTAGTGTATTATTGTTGTTTGTTCGTGCCAAACTCCGAGTATATTCGAATTGGGATTAGGAATTTTGTAGGCCACAAAAAGGGGATATACAAGGCACTTGCTATGAACCAAGGACAAAGGATGAACACTCTACAGGGTGGGTTGCCATATTCTGCTATGTAAAACCTATTGGTATTGGAGATGCTTATACATGCACATTATCACCAGGATAATTCCAATCATCACTAATATATTTTAATGATTGTTGATGGCTCATAAATAGGCTATCCATCATTTATGACTCGTGATCTAAGTTTTTAACTATGCTCCATTTCCATTTCCATATCCATATGCTCCTCCAATTTTGCATACAAGCACAATGAAAGCTCTAGTTCCCTTGGTTGTTGCAATTAATAACAAGATAGCTGGATTTTAACCATGGTTTAGTGATGAGCACTAAGATGATTTCTAGCTTCAAGTCCAAGGAATAGACCCAAAAAGATCATAAATGACCCCAAAAGTTGAACTTGAGAAAGAGAGTTGGCTCAATTTCACTTCTATTCAGGTACTCGCGTGTTCTTCCATACCAGTCCCTTGGAGCTTGCCTAAATACATATAAATCATTACTCAACTTGTAAGCCTTGTGTTTTTTCCTTGGAATTTCTTACCCTATTGGCTGCTCCACAAACACCTCCTCATCCAAGAAAGCATTGAAAAACATTGTTTTGGCATATAACTAAAAACCTTTGCACTTAAATCAAATTTCTTATGTTGAAGCAGTCCTTTTTGTATATGATCTTTCTACAATAACAAAAATTTCATTATAATTTATCCTTGGTTTGTGTGAGAAGGCCTCTGCCACCAATCTTTCCATGCACCTTTCAACTAATTCATATGCCTTATGCTTTGTTTTGTAGATCCATTTAATTTCTATGACATCCTTGCCTCAAAGGAGATCAATCAATTCCCATGTTTCATTTCCTTCTAGTACATCAATTTTCACATCCATTGCTTCAAGCCAAACTGTATGCTTTGCTGCATCTTCATAACAATTTGGTTCTACTCCAACCTAAGAAACTATAGAAAAATTAACAATATAATATTTATTGTAAGTCTTCTGATAAATTTCATTCAAGACTTGGACTTGATGTTGGACTTGATGTTGGAATTACACTAAACTTGACAAAAAAGTTCTTGAAGGCAAATTTTGACAACTGGTAGAACTTGAGTTGCTGCTAGAATTTGTAGAAAGAGAGAGATGTCAATGTGTAATGACTCTACTGCCATAATTGGTAATACTCCTTTCACTCCATCTTCTTTCCAGTGATGCCTCATATATTGAAAATAGGGCATATTGAAGTTAAATTCTTCTCAGGGTTTTGTAATGTCCCCAGTTTGACCCCATGGCATTAACATTATACATGATGTATTATTGTTATGAAATCATGGTGAGGAGCTCAAGGCCAAGGCCCCGCCATCAAATTAGTGATGCATATGATTTCCGTGCTAGCCATGCACATTGGAAATTCAAATATCATGTAATATGCATTATAATAAAAACACCCACAACTAGCCATGCAATGCAACAAAGAGATGGGAGCATGATTTCACAAGGAATTGGGAGGGAAAACATTCAAACCCTTGATCCAATAGAGTCAAGCCAAGTGTCAATGAGGGAACCCATCAAACCCTCAACTACCCATGTTGACTTTTGTACCCAAACCATTGATTTCTCCCAAGAGTTGGTTGTGGTAGTTAATGCCTTGGGAATGGAGAGGTATGGCTATCCAAATTCGGGTATGGGCAAGCCACCCTTCATGGAAAATCGTGTTGGTCTCCTTGGTCAAGAATAGAGCCACGAAATTGCTGTCTAAGCCAGGAGGAAACCATCACTCTTGCTCCCTCACGTAGCTCTAGCTGCCTGGGCGTTTTTCCTCCATGGTTTTCTGGTTCTCCCTTCATCTTTTTACCTGGGAAGGGGCGTTTTTGTATGGATTACCAGTGGGGAAGAAAACAGAACGTTTGTGAGTCTTCCTGGAGGTCGTTTAGGCCATTGGAAAGGATCCTAACCAGTGGAGAGAAATCGTTTTTGCTCCCTGGGGTTGAAATCGAAATTCCACAGTTCGCTTGCATGAACCACGAGTTGGGAGAGCCAATGTGGACCCTGTTTTGTGAACACCTCTGTTGTAAATGTGTAACCCTGTCAATGATTGTTTTGCTATGAGAAGAAAGAGTATGTTGGGGTATGGGTAATGGGTAATCCATTGTTCTGGCTTGAGCTTGAGAATGAGCATCCATTGTTCCATTGTAGCCTGATAAACCCAGCTATGGACTGGCTTGGCTTGGATGAAATGGTTAATGGGCTGTGTGTGAGCTGGAATGTTCCCTTTTCCTTGTGAGAATCATGCCCATCTCGGGGGTGGCCTTTGGACGGACTCAGGATAAGATTTCGAAGAGCCTATGGTTGGGTGGAACGTTGCGGCGACATAGCTAGTTGCTTGGTGCAATTGCAAAACGAAGATAAGTGTTTTATGCCTCTATATTTACTTCTGCACTATATTAATTCAATAACTGTTGATATGCTGTATGTATGAGTAATGTGTGTGGATGTTTTAATTCCGCTGTGCATCATAATTGATTTGTTTTACATCTGCACATTCATAAATTATTTATATGAATCTAACTAATGGGATGAGATCATGGGAAAGCCCTGAATTTATCATCATGTACCCTGCCTTGCATTGGTTAAATGGGTGGGTACGTGACAGGTTTGTGGGATCTAGTGGACACTAGATACCCATGGCCTGCTAACCAAGGGATTTCAATACACAACATTCTATTCATGTGTCAATTTTCCTGAGAATTGCAGCAACAACCAAGTCGAAATAAGCCTAGGATATCCTACAAAGTGAATATCAAGGAACAAATAAGATTAAGGTCTCCTATTATGAAACTTGTAAATCAAGTGAGGACTAGTGGTTAAATCTTCCCAGATAAGAAGATAGTCAAAACAGCGTTAAGAAGTTTGACTCTTAGATGTGATCCAGTCGTGGCTGTGGTTAAGCAATTCAACTCGTGCTTTAACAGTTGCGATGTGTATTTTCAAGTTTCCTAAGCTTTGCAACTTTTAAGGCTATGAATACCTTTTTAATTTCATGTGGAAATGCCACTCCGATATGGCCTTGAAAACAGAGCATGGCTTCCAACTCAATTGGAATCCATCACTTAATTAGGCTCAACAATACCTTAATTGTCCAGGAACAACAGATCCATCACTTACAATAGAAAGTCCAACAATTTTCCAATAGTAGATTTGATAGCAAATTATATAGTACTAAGAGAAGAAGAAAAACAATGGTAGCTACAAGTGATAGCACCTGAATGTCGAAATCCTCAACAAATAAATCCGTATCTCCCTGAGAAGGTATGGATACCAACTGAAGCCAAGTCTAAGGAAGTATAGACATTGCTCTTGGCCAAAATAGTCTCCTCCATACTACTTACAATAGCACGCTTCAAAAAAGACAAATTTTGGAAATTTCTTGAATTGAGAAGAATGTTTCCACATATTTGGATCTATTATATATATTTTAAACGTATATTAAGGAGGGAATGCATGTTTTCATTAAAATTTTCAGCTTAGGGCACTACTATCTTGGTCTTTCAGCTTTGGGGACAAAGCTTTCTTAGGGAAGGAATCTTGTGTACCTAACCACAACATCTTTATTAGGCATTATGTTAGGAGCCTATGTCAACCCTTCTCTTTACTATGTTAGTATATTGTTGTTGGACGCATATGCTTTCTAAGTCGTCCCGTAGTATTATATGTCCCATGGTTTTGACTCATAGTATTGTGCATAGACTTAGTATATAAGTTTTTGTTGAGGTCATTGAAGGCACCGTGAAGTTAATTGTATTGAGCTTGCTCAAAGGAGGTTTCCCCCTCGAAGTGGCCCGTGATCAATATAAAAGTGATTATGTTCTATTATTTATACTATTTTGCATATTCTTATTAATTAATTGTTGCAGGTGCATCACATCTGGTATTAGAGCACTTTCTTGACCTCGCTGGGTGAAATTTCTGCCAAATTTTTTTTTCGCATCTGTTGCAGGTTCGGATTTGGGAATAATCCCTATCCGCTTAACTGTGGGAAGTACTTGGGCATAAGCCCTAAAACTCATTTTTTTCTCCATATCTCCCTTATTTTCACTCTGTTTTCCTTGAAATTTTCGGGGAACCCCTGTCATTCCATTCTGCATCTTTCATTCCTGAGGACCCTATCCCCAATTCCCCTTCCCAAAGCCTGAAATCCCACATTTGTCTATTTTTAGGGTTTTCCATAACTTCCTCAGATTTCACCCAATCACCTTCAAATTTTACCATAGAATTCCTTTCTGAATTATGCTTATTTGTCCCTCTCTTCCATGTTTTCTCATTCTATCACCCCGCTTCTGAAATCCCCCTTTTTTGCTTTCTTGTCCTTTCGCCAGTGTCCAAAATCTAGTCAAACCCCAATTACCCATCAGATTGTTTCCCCAATCCAAATTTCCCTTTACTAAATCAGCTTTTGTTTGTGTTTTTCTACCCATTCCACAAAAAAAGAAAAAAAAAGAAAACCTAGTTATGGTTGTCACCCGTGCAGGAGCAAACACCATGGAGGAAGCACTTGCAGCCATCCAAACCAAACTCCAAGATCCGGATGAAAAATTTCTCAGCCTCCATCTTCATCATTCAACCATGAACAATAACCGAGAGCCAGAATCTTTTGCAGCCACCGGGTTCTCTTCTTCCAGCAATTTTCGTGGGCCGAAGCTTGATTTTCCTCGCTTCAATGGTACTGATCCGACTGGATGGATATACCGAGCAGAACAATATTTCAGTCTACATAATACTTTTGATGTCCAGAAAGTTCCACTTGCATCCTTTCATTTGGAACAGGAAGCCCTTCAATGGTACCGTTGGTACATCAAAGCTCATCCCGAACCAAACTGGACAGATTTTTGCCAACTCATTTTGCCACGATTTGGTCCTAGTGCTTTTGATGATTTCACAGGAGCACTCACTAAACTTCACCAAATTGGCACAGTGAGAGAGTATCAGACAGAATTTGAGAAATTGGCCAATCACACAGAAGGATTGTCTGATGAATTCTACAGGAGTTGTTTTATCAGTGGTCTCAAGGATGAAATCCGCTCAGAGGTCAAAATGTTTTGTCCCAACACAATGATGGAAGTCCTAGAGTTGGCTAAGCTGGCCGAGGACAAGATTGCAGCTCAACAATGCTCCAAACCCACCTTTGTTCCCTTCAGAAATATGGGTTCCCAATGACCTCCCATCACGCCTTCTCCTCAACCAACTCCTATCAAGCATTTGTTTGAAATAGAAATGCAGGCACGCCGAGAAAAAGGGCTTTTCTATAATTGTGATGAGAAATTCACTCGGGGACATAGATGTGTTCAACAAAAGCTCTATCTCTTGGATGTGGATTCTCCGCCTGCCTTAGAAATTGGTGAAGAAGCTACAGATACAGTAGATGATCAGGTCGACATTCAACACCCACCTGTTGACACCCCATCTCAGGACAACCCACCCGAGATCTCTCTCCATGCTGTAACCCGCGTCACCACCCCACAAACAATGCGGGTTAGGGGATACTTCAAGAAGATCCCTCTTACCGTACTCATTGATTCGGGTAGCACTCATAACTTCATTGACCCTCGGATTGCCAAACAGGCTGATTGTTTTGTCCATCCTTGCTCCAACTTTGAAATCATGGTTGCCAATGGGGGCACCTTACCTTGCAAGGGGAAGTGTCACAATGTGCGTATCTCTATGGAAGATTATAACCTACGCTCTGACATGTTTTCCTTGTCCTTAGGCGGATGTGATGTGGTTTTGGGCGTTCAATGGTTACGCACACTTGGCCCCATCTTATGGGATTTTGCTGAACTTTGGATGTAGTTTAAAGTCAATGGTGCACAACACAAATTTATGGGCTTACAACCAAGGTCTCTCTGCATCATCAGTTCACATCGCCTGGAAAACATCCTTAAGAAGAATTCACATGGTGTCATCGCTCAGCTCAATTCCATTCAGATGCACCCATCAACAGTCTCCACTACTTCCTTGGATAGATATGCAGGTATCTTTGCTGAACCAATGTGCTTGTTTCCTTCACGAGACCTTTCCGGTAAGAATTTAGCCCCATCTACCTGTCAGTAGGAAATGATGGCTATTTTGCATGCAGTACAAAAGTGGTAGCCATACCTACTAGGGAATTATTTCTGCATCAATACTGATCTCCCGAGTCTGGAAATTTTTTTTGGAACAATGGGTCTCCTCCCCAACACACCTGAAATGGGTTATCCAACTCATGGGTTATCCCTATGTGATCACTTACAAGAAGGGTAAGGACAATATGGTGGAAGATGCTCCTTTTTGCACAATTGATGAACCAGTTTCTCTTACAGCTCTTTCTCTGCTTGTTCCAAATTGGTTGCAATATGTTCAACAGGGCTGTCTCTTCTATGAAATCCATGCTTCTTCATCAACAGGGCACTCTGGGTTCTGCAACATGTATGACCAGGAACAATGTACCTTCTTTTGGCAGGGAATAAAAATTTCAATTCAACAGATGGTGGCTGACGATGATACTTTCCCTACACAGCTTTGGCCAACTATTTCTATGGATTTCCTAGCAGCGCTCTGGTGGTACAATACCACATCTCAAAGGACACCATATGAAGTAGTCTATGGAAAAACACCGCCAGTTCTTCTTCCATACACCCTTAGCAGCTCCCCAGTTCAGGCAATTGACTCGGTTCTTCGAAACTGCGATCAGATTCTTCTCATTCTGCAGGACAATCTTCACATGGCCAGAATTCACCTGAAACAACAATCCGATCAGCACCGTTCTGAGGGCATTTTCCACGCAGCTGACAGGGTTCTTCTTCATCTACAGCCTTCCAAGCCATCTTCCTCGACACTCCAATGGCGTCAGTGGCCTGAAATGCAACCCGAGGATGCTACCGGGGAACCACTCCTTCAGCTTCTGCAACAATTTCTCCAACCAAAGCTTTTTCTAAGGGAGAGGGGATGTTAGGAGCCTATGTCAACCCTTCTCTTTACTATGTTAGTATATTGTTGTTGGACGCATGTGCTTTGTAAGTCGTCCCGTAGTATTTGTTGATCCGTAGTTTATATTAGCCCATAGTATTGACCCATAGTATTGGACGCATATGCTTTGTAAGTCGTCCCATAGTATTATATGTCCAATGGTTTTGAATCATAGTATTGGGCATAGACTTAGTATATAATTTTGTGTCGAGGTCATTGAAGGCACCGTGAAGTTAATTGTATTGAGCTTGCTCAAAGGAGGTTGCCCCCTCGAAGTGGCCCGTGATCAATATAAAAGTGATTCTGTTCTATTATTTCTACTATTTTGTATATTCTTATTAATTAATTGTTGCAGGTGCATCACACATTACATGAGTTAATTTGTAAATAATATTATGACTTTAGAAAATAAGCAACACAGTTTCTTGGACAAGTTTCCTCCATGTCCAAATTTTCAAGTGCAATCCATTCACGGGTGTGCAAGTGCCCCCACCCTCTTTTGTTTTTTGGCATTGTTTTCCATCATTGGAGCTTCACTGAGATCATATTCGATTTTGTATTTCCTCTTAATTTTGTAGTTCTCAAAGTAGTTCCATTTGGAAATGGCACACTGCAGATGAGTTCATTGACACAGTCATTTGGAATCAAGGATTTGGGCAATGTTAAGCACACAATACCTAGAGATGTTGAACACCTTGTAGAAAAATTGAATTTGTATTTACCTTCCTGTCTCTAAAGGGAAAGAAAAAGAAGAAAATTGGAGAAAATGGAGCTTCCACACTCAGACATTTTGGATATGGGCACATTGCAGATGAAGTCATTGAAGCAGTCGGCTGGCATCATAGAATTGGGGAATGCAAATGTGCAACCCTTGAATATGTTAAAATGAACCACCTTGTAGAAAACCTTGACTTGTATTTGCCATTCCAGTTGGACATTTATAAGTGTGTACTTTCTTTCTCAAGGGGAGGAACAACAAGATAAGTGGATACAATGTTGATTATACACTTGGACATTTTGGTTACAGGCACATCTGTTAATGAAATCATTGAAATAGTCACTTGGCATCATATAGATTTGGGAAAGAGCTCAATCATTTCAAATGGAATGTTTCAAGGTAGAGTTCAACATGAGGTTCCTGGTTCTCATCCAATTGAGGTTCAAGTCCCATTGGGTTACCATCCACTATTTTGGTTGGCAGTTGAGCCACCCTCCGAACATAAGAATATGCCACTGTAATTCATTTTACAAATATTTAAAAGAATGATACCTGTAGAATCTCATGAAAAGTCTAAAATAACCTACCAACATCCTTTCCAGAATCAAAGTAACCAATCATGACTTCTTTCTTTCCATTAATTATGTTTATGTACCAGTTTATTGAAAACAATCTATCCAAAGCAGTAGGAGTAGCCTGTAGCCATGGACTGGATGGTGATGGATGACTATGAGGAGTGCATCTCTGCGTGGACTCGTAATCTTATTGACGAGTGGGAATCCCGTAGGGTGGCGACACTCCTTGCTTCTGGAAGCAACGGTGGATCTATAAATCATTACTGGCTGCTCAAAAGCAAGATGAGCACCCTAATTGAGGAGGTCAAAGCTAGCTAGAAATCCAGCTCCAGCATTGTCAGAAATGTAAAGGCTGGTCTAAAAGAGGTCGTGGACCACTCCAACACCCTTGATGCCAACATGACCTGGGACATTTTCTCCGTTGGAAGCAATTCGAAACCTATGGTGCAGGAAAATAATGAAGACGAATTTGTTCTGGCAACCCCATACACCGGGTCTACAAAGAAGAAGTCCAAGCTTAGAAAGAACAAAGGCTCGGCTTCTACAAACAATGACCATGATGTCGCTCTGAGTGGCATGCATACTCCAGGTTCTCCTTCTCCAACTTTTCCTTCTCTGGGGAACTTTGAAGATTTTTATGCAGCCTTCCCTATCGAGGAGGAAAAACCAAAAGAACTACTTGCAAAATGATAATTGGGCTGTCATAGCTCTAGGTCATCTATGTGACCATCAGCTTTTTTGTTTTTATTTGTTGCAGAGTCTAGTTATTAGCACCGACAGACAGTATGAATCTTTTATTTTGATGAAATTCCCAATTTTTTTATCGGCAAACCACACTCAAGGAGTCTTCATTATGTATTATGTCATTCATTACAATATTTTTGAGCAATTGGGATGGTGGCTTCATTACCTGAGGCCTCCCCAATCTGCAAAACTCTCTTCAGCTCTATATGTATATTTGGTTTGTGTTAATTAAATTTTGGTCTGCAACTTACAAAAAAAAGTGCAATCATGGTGAGGATTTCCCACTCATAATGAAAGCTTGAAGAAGGCTTTGAGAAGCATGATTTTACTCAGGTGTTCCTAATATTACAACAAGGCCTTCAGTTTCCCTAGGTCTAGGGTCATGCATTATAACTTTTGCTCCAAAAATATGAAAGTTATAGCACCAAATAATTGTGAATCATCAATGAGAAGGATCACTGTAGAAATACTTTGTGCAGAAAGTGTACAATTATAACCAAATCCATAAGCCATATTTCCCATTTCAATTTTTTTCATCAGACAAACCTACCTGTCGAATATGGGATAAGTTGCTGCCATTCTCCCCATAAATAGATCCAATGACACGTTCTGGGAAAAAAACCTCTACAGTTGTATTTGTTACAACAACAGATTTACTACCACTATAGAAAAAACAAAATTATCAGGAAAATACTAAAAATAGTTAAAGTCAGCATAAGAGGAACTTTCAAATATAACTTCCTTTTTTAGTGTTGTTATAGTATACAAACCTTCCTAGGATTCCTCTTTGTTGAAATCCTCTTCCATAGTCAGTCATGCTCCTTGCACTGCCACCACCCATTCCCTAGTGCCACAATATTAAATCAAGAGAAATTAGAAGACATCCAGCTACTTTTTTTAAATTAAGATCCAGCTATGCATCAACCACCCTATTATTAACCTGCATTCACCCTCTGCCAAGAAAATTGCATATATAGTTTACAAAAATCAATATATTATTAGAATATAGTTATAAGTAGCAACAATATAGTTATGATATGGCTTCATATCATGTCTAACCTTTTGTACACATTTCTTTCTACTTAAATAAAAAATATGTTGTAGGGTTGATATCAACATAAGTATTCCTCTGTTTCTTTCTTCATTTTCACTTGTAGAAAACAAAATCATTCTTTAAAACCAAACCAGAAAATAGCATACTACTTTAATACAATATTAATAATTAGTTACCATCAAAACAATCGTAAAAAAAACTTACTTGCATTTCCCATGGACCCGGTGAAGGTAGTTGGTCAATGTTGTGATGCATTCCTCCATGACGATGCATATTGGGAGGGAATCCTGCATGCTAAAAATTGTGAGGTAATCATCCTCCTTGATCAATGTCCTATAGGGGTCCTCCCAAATTAGGATACATTCCAGGAGGAGAGCCCGTTCAGGTCTTCCCCTCTATGGTGGCATTGGACTAGGAACTAGAGGTATGTGTTCAGGGTACATCCCAACATCAATAACTAAAACAGGTTTTTCTGGAAATAGGTTGTTTTGCAGCCTTGTTGATATTTGTACAAGTGCTTCTTGAACTGCCCCCTGTTCACCAGTTACCTGCAGTAATTAAACTCGATTTGTAACTTACCATTCAGAGAAGCCAATAGTACGCATGAACTACAAAGTTCAACTAATATTACAAAAATGCATCAAAGGGAATTATGTAACAAGCTATTGATTAATATATTTAACATACCTTCACAAATTCATCATTTTGGGATGCAAATTTTTGTAATTGTTCCTTGCCAAAAATTCAAATATTTGATCTAGTTAATTTTCTCATCTCAGGAATAATTATGCCACGCTTTCCAAGCAAACACCCAATCTGGTTTGAGGGGACAAGGAGTCTTGTTGTTGCAAATTTGTCTTATGGGTGTTGGATTCGTATGAGGAATTATGAAATGCCATGACCAGGCCTAGAAATTCACATCCCATCCACCCATCAAATGGAAATTTCAAAATTGTGTATAATTATCAATGCTCAATAAAAGGAAATGTTGTAAGGGACATTGAAGCATAGTTGAGCAGTTGATTATTAACCAAATTTTCTTATTTATCCTAATTATTGATCTCTTTTGTTGATAAATAGGCTAAGAAGGAGCTATATGCATTTTGTTATGCTTTTTAGCACTGAGGACTGTATGTTTTTTTATTAGTAATGAATAAAAAAAATAGGCTAAGGTATTTTGTTGGCTTTCATCAATGTTCTGCACTACAAACATATGTATTTAAAAGAGGATTGGTTGCATTCATATTATTCATGTGGGTAACATAGTTTAGTGAGAAGGTGTGCCTTATTGTGAATTCTTCAAGGGCACACTCATAGTGAATTCATTAAGGCCACGACGGTTTGGGTAAATCCCCCTCAAAATATGAAAGTGCCAAGTCAATTGCTAGAAGTCTTGGACAATGTCAATTACAAGATCTAGGTTGAGCATACTAGAATTTTAGATCATTTTCCTGTGGTGTTAGAAACCATATCTAGTGTTCTAAACTTCAAAATGAGCTCTGCATTCCACTTCCAGGCCAAATATCCCCTATGGAGGGCCAATATGGTGGTTTGGGACCACACACATGGACCATGTCCCCCATAGTAAGATCTCTAAATCCATCTGCATTGTTAAAATTTAGTAAAATATTGTACAAATTCATTATCAAAATTGTAATTTTCCATTGCTAGTGTGACACAACTAAAAATTACTAACATAAATGACGAATTCACATTAATCATTGTTAGCTAGTCATGTTTATATTCCTGTGACTAAATTAGTCATTTATGTTAGTCATTTTTATTTTAGTCACTTGTTATCTAGTCATATATTTTATCATGTTACTAAATTAGTCATTTATGTTAGTCATTTTTAGTTGGCTTATTTAAAATTGTTCAATTTTTGTCATTTATCTCTTGAAAAAACAGTGGTGACTAACGTTTTTAGTTGCCTAGTCACTTATCTCTCATTTTGTACTAGTGCATGAATATGTGCGAAAGCACATAGAAAAGAGTAATGCGGCATACAAGTTGAGAGCCAAAAGGAATAACAGATTACATTCGTTCAAAGAAGGAGACTTAGTCTATGCACATTTTCAGAAGGAAAGATTTCTGACAGGGACATATAACAAGTTAAAGTTGAAGAAGATTGGACCATGTAAGATTCTGAAGAAGATTTTAGACAACGCTTATGTGTTGGAGCTGCCGAATGACTAGAGTATTTCACCAACATTCAATGTCTCAGATCTGTACAAATCTGAAGAAGGTTCAAGTAGTGGAAGTGAAGGCGCCTTGTGTCAAAACTATAGGCTATAGCTTGCTTTTTAAGGGAAGGTAAAAGCATGTAGGTCTTGGCAGTAAAGTCAGAGTGTGGAAAGCAAAGATGAAAGATCGAAATAAAATGCATTAAACCAAAAGTATTTATACATGGTGCAAAATTCCTAGTCGCCATAAAATTTTGCACATCGATAATAGATGGAAAAGATGTTGGCATATGAGACGCAAAATGAATTTACAAGCCTTTATTCATAAAACATATTCACATCCCTGAGGAAATCTTGCATAACAAAGTTCACATTCTACAATATTTTGTTTGCGCATGTGAAATGCACAATAAGCTGCCACGACTCAATGTAATTAAGCATAGGATGGTGACAATTTAATTCAATAGCTAATGGATTTAATATGCCATGAAATTTGGGTACAATTGTGAAGTTTAAGTACAGAGAAATTAAATTTTAAGACTCCCCTTAATTTTTACATACAACAACTATTACAGTTACATTGCTTAAATATATATATATATATATATATATATATATCCATTATTCTTTGCTAGTCTAAGTCTTAGCTAGGGTTACAAATAGTCATTAGAGACTCCCAAATTATGTCTGTGAAATTCAAATTGTGTTTTTGCAAATGTCTTTATAAATGCATAACTAATTGTTATTGAGACTTACAAAAATCAAGACTTATCACATGATCATTCACTATCTCTCTAATAAAATGAAATATGATGTCTATATGCCATGGCTCTTATGAAATACTCGATTATTCGATAAAGAAATTGCTTATTTATTGTTGCAGAAAGTACGAGTTGGCTATGCTTGATCTTGCTATAGATTTGATAATATTCTTCACATCCAAAAAAATTGACATGTTGTTGATATCGCTACAATCTATTTTGCTTTATCTGAGGATATGGTCACTATTGGATTCTTCTTTGACAACCATGCTACAACACATGAACCAAGATTAAACGCATAACTTGGTGTGAATTTTTAATCATTAACACTTCCTGCAAAATCATTGTTAGTAATTTTGGAATCGAATTAATACTAAGAAGGGAGGTGAATCAGTATTAGCGTAGTTATTAGCACTTTTTAATGTCTTTAATAGATTAGCCTTTACTTAATCTTTATGTTATGTTATGCATCAGTAAATAAGCAAACATACATATATGCACCACCTAACACACATGATTTTTACATGGAAATCCAAATGGGAGAAAACCACATAATGCTTCGTGTGTTTACCAGCACCAACTGGAAGGAGGCACCAACCCCCTGGTTTTATAGGAACCAACCTGAAGGAAGATTCTATTCCTTGTGTTTCTCTAGCACTGACTGGAAGGGGGCATTGAATCCATGTCTTCTTTTTTTTACAAGCACCAACCTTAAGGAAGCTCGAACTCCCTATCTCCTTGCCGCATTTGACCTCCCTAATGTCCAATGTATGTTGTTGTCTTACTGAACTTCAACTCTACTCTCTTCTTCAGATCTTCTGTTGACAATTTTGCTATGCACTACATTCATATGTAGTTTATAGTATGTCACTACACTGCATACATCACTTGAAATCTCATTCCTCTCACATCATACTTTTTTTGATGAATTATGTCATTTACTGTGTGCTTTGTTGATTCTGTAATCTACTTCTCTTGTTATATCAACGTTTTTCTTTGCATGACTGCAATGACCAACTGATACTGTGCTTTCAATTGATTATTTGTTTTTATGAAATGATGCACCAATAACATATGGAACTATGCAATTTCTGATGTGTTCGTTCTATTTAAGTGTTCCATTCTCTTCGATAATATGCGACATCCTACACATCAAATGATTCATCCATTTTGTTTAACGCACTTGTCGCATATCATTTGCATCGTGATGTGCCTATCAGATCCTACTACTATCATGTCGTTTCACATCAAATGGAGTTCTAAAATTTGCACACTTTCACATCTGCTCATATGCATCAGCTAGACATATGCGCAATATATGATAAACTTTGGTTCTGTCATTGTGCTTCTGTCTCTACAACATTTGTGACCTGTCTTTGTGCTCATTGTAATACTTTCCTTTGAAACATCAAGAAATTGCGCATACTTTAGTATTTCCTCCTCTAAGTACTCATTCATATGTCACATACCTATTGCATAATTATGCACACCATAAAAAATTCGTTCTGCTGCATGTGCCCATTCAGATCTTCACTAGATCATTATATTGTATCCATGAGCCCCTTGATGCCCCGAAAATCAAACTGAAATTTACACTTGAAGCTCTTATGCTATCTCCATCTTTCTTACTTGCAAGCTTCTTGAAATCTCCAACTTGAATCTTTATTTATATATGTCTTGCACGGATTTTATGTTCACAAGTTGGATGTGGCATCCATTCTTCCATACTTCACAGATTGTCCGTATTCCACGTGTCATCATCTTCACTATTCATGTGTCATCTCATATGTGTCTTGCACCCACAAGGTTCACAACTTAGTGGGACTTTACACCTTGGTGGTGTACCTTTGCGCTCTTAATGTACCATTTCCTTATGGTATGTGCACAATCTTATACTTCATATTCATGTGTCTATGGCTTGTGCTACCATGCCTTGTGGTTAATGCACCCTTGTGATATTAATACTTTGCGGGATTTGTGCATACTCCAACTTATTCTTAGTGGAACTTTGACCTTTTCTTTGTCATCCTTTTTGGGACTTGCGCACCTGCTATACCGTCGGTTATGGAATTTTATCATAGATGGTCGTTAACCGCTGTACCCTTCTAGGAACTTGTGCGCACTCCACTTACTAGAAGCATCTTCTAATTGGCTATACTTGTGCACTTTGAGGATTGTCCAACCATTAATTTCTTGCACACTTCCAACCATTAAAAAAGCAATGCTTGGGCTTGCTTATGAATTGTAGAGTCTTCCTTCAACAAACATTTGCACTCATACCATTTTCTCAACCAATATCCTTGGTTGTTTGTGCACATGTACCATTGTCCAACCAACTCCTTTGATTGTTACCATGAGAGAGTATGACTTAGTGGACTTGATATCTACACAAGGACCACATGTTGTAGGATACATTACTTGTGTTCCTTTCTTGAAATGGATTTGCATGATGTATCTTCTTATGTATTTCTTCAAACCTGTCATGCATGATGTATCGTTGACACACATATTTAGACTAAATGCACTTCTAGATATAGTCCAAAGATTCATACATGTCTGTCACATTTACCATTCATGCATATACTTCTGGTATTTATGTTCTTCTTCATCTTGCGCACATACTACTACAAAGTGGCTTCCATATACTTTTTCACACTTCTACAGGAATACTGTATCCACTTTGACTTCAGTTGATATAAATGATTCATACTAAATCAGTTGACATCCTCTTTGACATTAGTTTATAGTCAAACACTTGACATCATCTTTAGTTGACATCAATGACAACCAATGCTAAAAAATATCCCCGCTTTGGCATTGATTTCAACACCTTATGAAGTTGTACATAATCTTCTTTGAACGATATGCTTCATCTATAGTTTTTCGCACTGCTCCCCTTGTGTATATGCTCCCCTTGAGTTCTTCGGTATTTTTTCTACTGCATTTTCTGTTGTTTGTACTTCTACTACCAATTCTTTGCATGAACAGTTCTATTTTCTTTTACATCTACATATACGATATGTTCATTCATATTCATTCTCTTTTACGTCTACTAAGGCTTCCTTCTCTTTCACATCTGCTAGGTATTCATGTTGTTCCTTTTATGTTGTCTGTAATTCTCCCCTTTTTGTGTTGTCTTGTTGACATCATACATATCATGTATGTCTCAGCTTCATGCATCACTCCTTTCATTCTATCCTACTGACTTCATAGATATTTCCTGGTCTCAACTTCTTCATGTCAGCTTCTGACGTGCATTTCATGCCTGAACTTCATGTATCTCTCCCCCTTTGACATCAATGGAAAATATGTGCCATTATTTTGAGCTATATGAGCTCTTCTTGTATGTTTTGCATTGGCGTCCATCATGACTATATCCAGGGATAACTCCGCCTATCATCATGCTTTGTTGCTTTGTATAAATTTGATACTAATATCTTTTCACAATTATCGTTAATTGTCTTTCTTATAAGGATGTTACATTGTTCCTTCCTCTTTTTCCTGCTAGAATACCTCATCATTCCTTATGCAATGATCATGATGTCATTCTTACTTACCCAAATGTGTGTTGAAATATTGTAACTTCAAAGAATATTATATTTCTACTTTGTTATTCCGGAGATGTTTCATTCCTCCGTGAAGATCTTATTGTATATCCGGAGATGTTTATTCCTCTATCGGAATGTGGTAACTTGGGTTATTAGACTTCCCTAGTGGGGTTGGCCCTGTATGTGTTATATGGGTCAAAGGGTTATTAGACCATCCTAGAGGGGTCGGCCCAGTCAGTTGCACTGGGGTGTTTAACCCAGTGGTAAAGTTGGGGCCGACCTAGTTAATATAAAATACAAGTCGGAGATGTGTATGAATAGAGGAGGTGTGTTCCTCATTTAACACACACTACACTCACTTGTGAATAGCACATAGGTGAGGGAGAGGTCTGCTATGGAGGAGGAGGAGCTCATGTCTTTGGTTTACATCTTTGTATTTTCTGATCATCTATATTGAGGAAGCTTTGCTGGGTTTTCTACCCCATGAGGGTTTCCCAGGATAAATCTGTGTCTCTTGTGTTTATGCTGTGATTATTGTTCTTTTAGTGATCCTGTATATGCTATTATTGTGAAATGGAAACTAATGCTGATATTTTCTATCTTAGCATATTGAATCTTAACATGGTATCAGAGATAACCTGAAGGAAGGAAATGTATGGCACTTACGACACTTGCTTCACTTGCGACAATTTGAAGGTTAGGGTTTTGTATAGCAAAACCCATTCATCGTGGAACTTTCGCTATAAATCTATTTTGGAAACGTTTCAGGATTTGAAACCTTTACAGGTAGTAGATAACATCCCTATGTACCTTGTGTCCAAAGTACACCCTCATATTCATTGTACTTTGTGATGTAAGTCTGTGACCACGGCTGGAAGCTCCTTAGAATAATAAGATTTTAGAGCTTTGTATCAAACCTTTTGATTGGGAAGAAGGGTGGGCTTCATCAAACCCTAGTTTGGATCCTGCCCAGAAGATTGAGAAGTTTCAAAGGCAATTTTGAGGGGTCAAATTTTGGAGATTTCAAAATTGAAGTATGCTAGCTTGATCAGCTCAGCAAGGCACATATTTCCATCCATTCAGAAGTGTGAAAGTCAAAGTCTCTAAATTATTGAAGAGAACAAAGAAGACTACAAGAAATCTCGACAAGTATGACTTAAGAAGATACAGGTATGTTTTGAAATCCGATTCTTGATTAAGTTCATAATATGGTTGTCTTCATATTATTTAGGTTAGTACAATCTTGATTAATGTAAAAGTATGAATGCATGAGAATGATGGAAGAAATTCTTTGATAAAGGTTATATGATTGTACTAATGCACCTGTGGTGTTGTATGAGGATGATGTTGTCTGCTAACAAAAGATAGGTACATCAAGTTCTATGACCATGATGACATAAAGACAAAGATTTATCCATAGTCTTTAGAAGCTCTACTTACGAGGTATGTATGATTTATTTCTACTATGCTTAACTTATGAGGTATGTAGGTTACTAGCACAAGGTCTCTGAAGAGACTACAGATATTGTTTGGGTATGTTATACATAACTAAGCATGTATACTTACAAGGTATGTTTTCCTATGTCAAATTAGAATACTACTTTGTGCTAGGATCTTAGTATACCCATTTATTGAATGATCATGACCATACATATTCAAAAATTATAATGTTTTGATAATATTGAGATTATACTAATGAATGTATAGTTGTGTATGAGATCATGAGGATGACACTAGTGCACACTTGAGCATGCATAGTGATACAGACTGAATAGAAGTTCAAAAGACATATAGAAGATCAAGCGGGAGGCAACCACACAAACATAAAAGATAAGTATTTGAGTTGTTATCTCTGAAATAGGAAATGATATTGCTTGTAATGGTTGTATGCATATTTGTATTTCTAGAATATATCATGCTGAGTGTAAACACTCATATAGCATTGAACAGTATACTACTAATACGCATATGATTGATAAGTTGGACAAACATTCCATTGTTGATTGTCTAGAATGAAACCTCTTTGCTAACATGATGAGAGCTGAGCACGCTTTCAATAGTATGTTCTGGTAGAGATGGAAGGCATCTAGATAGCCACTATATGCATATAGGATATGGAAAAGTGTTGTGCCAAAGTATTGGTCAACATTGTTGCATACTATGAAAATCATAGTTGTATGCATAATAGGTTATCATGTCAACATGCTTTGATGATTATGAAGCATTACTAATCCTGTACTTAATTTTGATTTGTAGGAAAGCTCATGAAGAATGATGAACACTGAACAAGTGATGGATGTTCAACAAGAAGACTTACAAATCAAACATACTATAGCAAGCTCATGGTGAGAAGATTCTCTTAGAAAGAGGAAGGGGATCATGATGAGATGTTTGCTCCAAGTGGATAGATAAGACCATTCTCTTAATGATGTAATTGAAGAAGAAGTGTGAATCAGGATCTGTATGGGTACTTAGGATTGATAGTCATTTGATGAGCTTAAATGATCACCATGGGTAATGTGGATCTCAACCTTTGCTACAAGATTGAAGATGGTTTCTATATATAGATTTCATGGATGCAAGAAGGAACTCACCATAGAGTTTGAATGATATTGAGGCTCAGATCAGTAGACCCATCTGATGAGAGATGGAACGGATAGATATGCAGAAGATCACTCAATGCAAAGTGTGAATGATGTTCAGTCACAGAGGGAGAATTGACAGGTTCTTGAAAAATCTTGGGCTTTACCAGAAGTAAAGTTGTTCCTAACCTTTACCTTAAGGTTATGGATGATACTATTATCATATGAGGATGATCTCTTTCTGACAAGGAATGAGAAATAGATCAAGGAAATGAAGAAGAAGATGGCTACAAAATTTGAGATGAAAGATCTCAGATTGATGAATTACTTCCTAGGACTAGAAGTATGGAAAAGCTCAGAAGGAATCTTTCTCAACCAGGGAAAGTATGCCGAGAAATATTAAAAAGACTTGATGGCCACTCTCATGGATTCCAACTTCAAGTTGTTAGCATATGACTCATGAGAGTTAGTGTATGTAACACTGTATAGACAAATTATTGGGTCATTGATGTATCTAACGAATACTAGGTTAGATATATGCTTTGCTGTGAACACCTTTAGGCAGTATCTAGTGGAAACTAGATGTGTTCACCTGATAGTTGCAAATCATGTGATGAGGTACCTAAAGGGTATGATAGACTTTGGTATATGTTATCTTGGAGATCATGAACTTAGATTGTATGGCTACACAGATGTTGATTGGGCAGGAATTGTACATCAAGCAGATGTTATTGTTTGGGATCTACCATTATCTCGTGGATTAGCAGGAAGCAGTATAGTGTGTCTTTCAGTACAATTGAAGCGGAATATATAGCTGTCTACTCTGCTAGGTTTGAAGCAGTATGGATTCAAAAACTATTATCAAGACTATTTGACTTAAAGATGGAACCCACTGTGATCCTGTGTGACAACCAGAGTTGTATCAAGATGACAAAGAATCCATTGTTCCATGATAAAAGCACATAGAGATACAATATTTCAATATACGGGATATGGTGCAGAAAGGAGCTATCAAGCTCGAGTATGTGAGCACTAACGAACAAGTTGTTGATATATTGACCAAACCTCTATCTCGAGTGAAGTTTGAGACATGCTTGGAAGGACCCTCCTCGAAAGGGGGAGTGATATGGTCATTGATGATGATATTTCCTGCATCGACAATGAGGTCGATGATGTCGATACCTATATTGGTGATGCCGACAATGACTAGTTGTTGAATGTTCCTTAGACAGATGAGTCCAAGAATGGGTTCTTAGCGGATGAGTGGGGATTGTATTGTCCCCGGACTTCGGTCCCTTGAATTGATCCGTAGACAGATATCTTCGAGAATGAAGTCCTTAGTGGACAGGTGGGGATTGTATCGTCCCCGGACTTCGGTCCCTTGAATTGATCTATAGACAGATGTCTTTGAGAATGAAGTCCTTAGTGGACAGGTGGCGATTGTATCGTCCTCGGACTTCGGTCCCTTGAATTGAGCCATAGACAAGATGTCTTCGAGAATGGGGATTGTATCATCCCCAGACTTCGGTCCCTTGAATTGAGCCGTAGACAAGATGTCTTCGAGAATGGGGATTGTATCGTCCCTGGACTTAGGTCCCTTGAATTGAGCCATAGATAACATGTCTTCGAGAATCGGGATTGTATTTTCCCCAGACTTAGGTCCCTTGAATTGAGCTGTACACAAGATGTCTTCGAGAATGGGGATTGTATCATCCCCGAATGTAGGTCCCTTGAATTGAATTATAGGATTGCATCGTCCCTGAACCTTTTGTTCAAAATGTACGTGATCTGGATTGCATCATCCATAGACATGAGACTTGTCTTAAAGTGATAACGAATGATCCTCCTAGAAGCTGATCAGGATTGCATCATCCCTAGACATGAGACTTGTATTAAAGTTATAAGGAATGATCCTCCTAGAAGTTGATCGGGATTGCACTGTCCCTAGACATGAGACTTGTCTTAAAGTGATAAGGAATGATCCTCCTGGAAGTTGATCGGGATTTCGTCGTCCCTAGACATGAGACTTGTCTTGAAGACATAAAGATTGATCATCCTGGAACTTGATCTGGATTGTATCATCTATGGACCTATGTCCTAAAGAGAGCGGGATTGATCATCCTGTAATATGATTGTGTGTATTGCAGAGTATGCTACTATGATGATGTTGTAGATCGATGATGATCCAGATGCTGTAGATGGAGATGATCCAGATGCTCTAGATCGAGATGATGATCCAGATGCTGTAGATCGAGATGATGATCCAGATGCTGTATATCAAGATGATGATCCAGATGTTGTAGATCGAGATGATCCAAATGCTATAGATCGAGATGATGGTCCAGATGCTGTAGATCGAGATGATGATCTAGATGCTATAGATCAAGATGATGATCCAGATGCTGTTGATGGAGATGATCTAGATGATGATGATCGAGATGATCGAGATAATGATACTGTTGATCGAGATGATCCAGATGATGATGATCGAGATAATGATACTGTTGATCGAGATGATCCAGATGATGCTGTTGATCGAGATAATGATACTATTGATCGAGATGATCCAGATGATGTTGTTGATCGAGATGATCCAGATGTGATGTTGATCGTGATGATCCAGATGATGTTGGTGATCGAGAGGATCCAGTTGGTGATGTGATGATGTTGATCGAGAGGATCTAGTTGATGATGTGATGGTGTTGATCGAGAGGATCCAGTTGATAACAATGTTGTAGCTGATCGAGTGCTACAGAAGATGAAGACTCAGTACTGAAGATGTTGATGTTCCAGTATTGAAGATCTTGAAGATATTCCAGTAACTAGTTGAGTTACTGATGATGTTGAGAAAGCTTCCAATGATTTATAGATGTATCATGTATGATGTTGATGACTCCTTGCTCCTGTAGATGTTGTTATAATATCCTTCTCGTTATGGGGGAGTGTTGAAATATTGTAACTTCAAAGAATATGGGTCAGCCCTTGAATTGAGCCATAGATAACATGTCTTCGAGAATCGGGATTGTATTTTCCCCAGACTTAGGTCCCTTGAATTGAGCTGTACACAAGATGTCTTCGAGAATGGGGATTGTATCATCCCCGGATGTAGGTCCCTTGAATTGAATTATAGGATTGCATCGTCCCTGAACCTTTTGTTCAAAATGTACGTGATCTGGATTGCATCATCCATAGACATGAGACTTGTCTTAAAGTGATAAGGAATGATCCTCCTAGAAGCTGATCAGGATTGCATCATCCCTAGACATGAGACTTGTATTAAAGTTATAAGGAATGATCCTCCTAGAAGTTGATCGGGATTGCACTGTCCCTAGACATGAGACTTGTCTTAAAGTGATAAGGAATGATCCTCCTGGAAGTTGATCGGGATTTCATCGTCCCTAGACATGAGACTTGTCTTGAAGACATAAAGATTGATCATCCTGGAACTTGATCTGGATTGTATCATCTATGGACCTATGTCCTAAAGAGAGTGGGATTGATCATCCTGTAATATGATTGTGTGTATTGCAGAGTATGCTACTATGATGATATTGTAGATCGATGATGATCCAGATGCTGTAGATGGAGATGATCCAGATGCTCTAGATCGAGATGATGATCCAGATGCTGTAGATCGAGATGATGATCCAGATGCTGTATATCAAGATGATGATCCAGATGTTGTAGATCGAGATGATCCAAATGCTATAGATCGAGATGATGGTCCAGATGCTGTAGATCGAGATGATGATCTAGATGCTATAGATCAAGATGATGATCCAGATGCTGTTGATGGAGATGATCCAAATGATGATGATCGAGATAATGATACTGTTGATCGAGATGATCCAGATGATGATGATCGAGATAATGATACTGTTGATCGAGATGATCCAGATGATGCTGTTGATCGAGATAATGATACTATTGATCGAGATGATCCAGATGATGTTGTTGATCGAGATGATCCAGATGTTGATGTTGATCGTGATGATCCAGTTGATGTTGGTGATCGAGAGGATCTAGTTGGTGATGTGATGATGTTGATCAAGAGGATCT
The DNA here is from genome assembly GCA_027924585.1 of Larix kaempferi. Classification (NCBI taxonomy): domain Eukaryota; kingdom Viridiplantae; phylum Streptophyta; class Pinopsida; order Pinales; family Pinaceae; genus Larix; species Larix kaempferi. The sequence goes on from BSBM01000140.1 coordinate 3,776,344, forward strand.
AGTTGATGATGTGATGGTGTTGATCGAGAGGATCCAGTTGATAACAATGTTGTAGCTGATCGAGTGCTACAGAAGATGAAGACTCAGTACTGAAGATGTTGATGTTCCAGTATTGAAGATCTTGAAGATATTCCAGTAACTAGTTGAGTTACTGATGATGTTGAGAAAGCTTCCAATGATTTATAGATGTATCATGTATGATGTTGATGACTCCTTGCTCCTGTAGATGTTGTTATAATATCCTTCTCGTTAAGGGGGAGTGTTGAAATATTGTAACTTCAAAGAATATGGGTCAGCCCTGTATGTGTTATATGGGTCAAAGGGTTATTAGACCACCCTAGAGGGGTCGGCCCAGTCAGTTGCAATGGGGTGTTTAACCTAGTGGTAAAGTTGGGGCCGACCTAGTTAATATAAAATACAAGTCAGAGATGTGTATAAATAGAGGAGGTGTGTTCCTCATTTAACACACACTACACTCACTTGTGAATAGCACATAGGTGAGGGAAAGTTCTGCTATGGAGGAGGAGGAGCTCATGTCTTTGCTTAACATCTTTGTATTTGCGGATCATCTATATTGAGGAAGCTTTGCTGGGTTTTCTACCCCATGAGGGTTTCCCAAGATAAATCTGTGTCTCTTGTGTTTATGATGCGCTTGTTGTTCTTTCAGTGATCCTGTATATGCTATTATTGTGAAATGGAATGTAATGCTGATATTTTATGTCTTAGCATATTGAATCTTAACACTGTGCAATTCCTAAGTATTTCATTTATTGATTTTGCATTACATTTCATGCACCTGACTGCTTCACCTGTCACATTTACTATGTTGTGATAGGGCCTTCTCACATTTAATTTTGTCGCATATTTTTCCAAGACAACCAATGATATGGCACGTTTTTATTTAATCGAACAACTTGGCATAAAAGGGGACATGACACTCAATTCACATCAAATGGAGTTCTCAACTTCACACACTTTCACATCTACTCATATGCATCAACTATACATCTGCGCAATATATGATAAACTTTAGTTCTTTCATTGTGCTTCTGTCTCTACAACATGTGTGACCTATCTATGTGCTCATTATAATACTTTCCTTCGAAACATCAATAACTTGAGCATACTTCAGTATTTATTTCTTTCAGTGCTCACGCATATGTCACAAATCTATTGCATAATTATGCACACCATCAAAACTTTGTTCTGCTGCATGTGGGGGATCGGATCTTTGCTCAATCATTATGTTGTTTCCATGAAACCCTTGATGCCCCGAAAATCAAACTGAAATTTACACTTGAAGCTATTATGCTATCTCCATCTTGCTTACTTGCAAGCTTCTTGAACTCTCCAACTTTAGTCTCTATTTATATATGTCTTGCACAGATTGTATGTTCACAAGTTGGATGTGGCATCCCTTCTTCCATACTTCACGGATTGTGCATATACAACGTGTCATCATCTTCACTATTGATGTGTCATCTTACATGTGTCTTGCACCCACAAGGTTAAAAACTTAGTGGTACTTTACACCTTGGTGGTGTATCTTTGCGCTCTTAATGTACTACAGCCTTATGGTATGTGCACAATCTTATACTTCATCTTCATGTGTCTATGGCTTGTGCTTTACCATCCCTTGTGGGTAATGCACCCTTGCGATATTAATACTTTGCGGGATCTGTGCATACTCCAACTTCTTCTTAGTGGAACTTTGACATTTTCATTGTCATCCTTTTTGGGAGTTATGCACCTGTTGTACCGTCAGTTGTGGAATTTTATCATAAATTGTCGTCAGTCGTTGTACCGTTTTAGTAAGTTGTGTGCATTCCACTTACTGAAATCATATTTTGATTGTCTATGCTTGCGCACTTTTAAGATTTCCCAACCATTAATTACTTGTGCACTTCCAACCATTAATCAAGAAACGCTCAAGCTTGCTTGCACATTCTAGAGTCTTCCTTCAACAAAATTGTGTAATCGTACCATTTTCTCAAGCAATATCATTGGTTGTTTGTGCACATGTACCGTTGTCGAACTCCTTTGAGTGTTACCATGACAGAGTATGACTTGGTGGACTTGATATATATGCCAGGACCACATGTTGTAGAATACATTACTTATGTTATTTTATTGAACTAGATTTGCATGATGTATCTTCTTATGTATTGATGCAGGAGCATCAGGGCCTAGGAGGATCAGTCAAAGTTAGTTGACATGGAGAAGGCCGACCAGAGGGACTGCCGATGACCACTTGTGTGGAAGATTAGTTTGGCTTGTCAAAGTCAATGAGTTGAGCAGGAGCAGTGGATATGCAACCAACAGATGTTGTGAAGGTCAAGAGTTGACATATTGGGAGTTGACTGACGGTAGGAAAAGCTGAGGCGTCGATGGTCGACATGCATCGAACCACGACTCCGATAGGTTTGGGCATGATCCAAGCAAGGAGGAAGGGGCGGACTAGCGAAGCCTAAGTGAAGAGTGCGAAAGGATACCCATAGGTATGCTGAATATTGACAAAAGGCAGTATGGTCGACGCAATCATATGACCGACTACTATAGTAGTGTTAGAAGGACGCGCAGGAAGTCAAGCAGAGTACTTGGTAGCCGTTCGGGGTTTATAAGGAAGTTAATGGTAGTTATTGAAGGTAGTTAGGATCGTGACAGATGTCAACACAAGAAGATATTGTGCAACATGGTTGAGGAATTGATAGTTGCAAGTCTGTAGGATCTGAGGAGATTGACAAACAAAGGAAGCATGTCTCGGGGGTCTTAGTGATCTCGGGAACAAAGAAAGCAGAGTAGAAGACAAAGGAGTTTTGGATCAATCAGAAGATTCTACAGAGCATATTTTGGGGAGAAGATAGGTAGATTGGAGAGAATAGTCACACATCTTCCGAATGCAGAGAAGATCAAGCCATAGCTCAAAGTTATGCAGTGAACCAGGAGAGGGTGAAGATCAAGACACTAAGATAACACATTGTTACTTATGTATTCTAAAAGGTTGAGGCTGATAGTTAATTAGTTATTTACATTCCTTGTAGTTTGCATTGTAACTGTTTCGGTAGAACTAATATAAGCCAGCTTCTCGCATCCTGTTTACCTCTTGTCTATGTGAACGTGTATGTTGTGTGTAATTTTTAAGCAAGAACCTTCATCATAAAGCACCTTGAGTTAGTTGGTATCAGAGCGGGAGGAGAATCCTATGAGCAGAGAAGGTGGTGATACCAGCCTGCCTTGCATTAGTTGGTGTCAAAATGGGAAGAGAATCCTACGAGCAGAGAGATGTCAGGTGGTATTGAGCCTGCAAGTGCATTGAACAACTCTAGCTGAGGTTGGGTAGAGTTTGTAGCTAGGTTTTTCACCCTAGCTTGTGCAAATGAGCACCTACTAAGGAGAAGGGACTCCTTAGTAGCAGTTCAAAAGAACAGTAAAATATGACAGTAAAGCAAAGTAAACTTAAACTATCATGTGCATCAACAAGAAATAAAAAGGCAGTAATATGATAAGAATTTTATTTTGTATTAACTTTACCTCAGATGTTGAGGTTGGTGAATCTCTTGCAGTAGTCTAGGAGGGCTGCTTCCAAGCTCTAATGGGTTCCTTCTCCTTCTCCAAAGTGTTTTGGATGTGGGCCAAAGGGGCACTCAAATGTGAAATTAGCTCAAAGTGGTGAGCTAGGGTTTCAGGAGTGATTTTGGCAGAGTGAGGACATGGAAGATTGTGGATGTGAAATGGGGAGCCCCCATCACCTATTTATAGGTTTTTTAGTGGTGGAGTGTTGACCTATGGTTTTGGGCACCATATGGTTTGGGTCAATTGTATAAGGTTTTTGCTTCTTTTTTCCCTCTTTTTCCTCTTTTTTATATTTTTTATTCCCTTTTTAGAGGGTTTTTGCTATTTTTGGAGGATATTTAAATTATTTTGGGGGAAAAAGGGGGTTTTTGGCCTTTTGGAGGCTTTTTAATGGTTTCTAAGGTTTTGGAGGCAAATATGATAGGAAAAATGGACGAATGAGTCATGTAATGAGGGAGATGAGATTGTGAGCACTTTTTGGGTGTTAACATATTGCCCCCTGATGTGTGAGGGCAGGAGCTCATCGTATGGCCGATAGACATCATAGGTCTTTTATGGTTTTCCTGGGATGTGGAGAGGAGAAGAAACGAACTAGAGCTTGGAACAACGGTCCTGAACAAACTGCAAAAACTGAAAATACATGACCTCAATAATGAATGAGGAATAATCTCAACATATGGACGAGGCGGGCATACCCATGCTCGTATCAAGATATATAAAAATAAGAAAAGGCCCAAAAGGGGGGACTTGAAAGATACATGGAGAACCACTGTGTACATCATAAGTGCCCAAAAAGGGGACACAAAATCTGGGACATATTGCCGGGCTGACCATGTCTGAGCTGAAGAATTGATACACTAGAATATCAATAGTGGTACTGAGTATGGTACTAGATGAAATGATGAAGTATAGGATCATAGTGATGGGGAATCATACCCTCAATGGTACACTAGACTAGAGCTGAACTGGGTACTCAAAGAAGGATATCAGTGGATGGCTTCCGAATACAATCGCCAACACAACCCGGACATCCACGGGAACATATAACTGGGTGTTCCGAAGTGACTCACTAATGTGCTAGAGTCAGGGGAAATCCAGGGTCTTTGACCAACAACTGAAGGGATATATACCCTGCATGATTCTCAACGATGCAATCAAGGTGTTGAAGTCAAGCATGTGAGAAACAACCACTCGGAGAGGCACTGATGACTCCTCTCAAAATGGTCTATAGGCACTCACCACAGATGGTGATGATTCCAAGGCGCAGGGACCTCTGGGTCTATCCTATGGAATAGATGGGCTATCATCGACAGAGGGAGACCTGCAACTAGAAAGGAAATGATGTTTCCTTGATAGGAGCACGAGGTGAAGAACCGAAGTGTGAGAGTACTGATTGTAAGGCTGACATACTATGGGGGTCGGGAATAACTTGGAAAATAGAGTGGGTGGACTCAAACTTCTTTTGTTCAGAGTATGATGGTGGGGGTGATTGGGAAACATATGAAATTGACTGGTGGGAAGGGGATCATAGCTTGAATGGATCAGGGATGGTGACCGGGAGGAGTAATAGTCAAGTTGGTGTAAGATGGCAGGAGACTGTAGAATACTCTGAAAAAAGGCGGCCTTATTTGGGGTGCTGTCGAGATGATCGATCATGGTGTTGAGAGGCACTAGGGGGGGCCTTCTTTATGGTTTTAAGGAGATAGAAGAAGAGTGCTCAAATGGTACTGTCGTGTGGATTTATACGAGCCCAGGACAGTTCATACTCGTGATTGCTTTCAATTTTAAGGAGTCTGGAATCGATAAGAAGACTCTGAAAGAGTGGAATGGTACCGTCGTGTGGATTTGTACGAGCCTAGGATGGTGCATGCTCATGGTTGATTTCAATTTTAGAGAGTCTGAAAGAAATAAGAAGACTCCAGGGGGGGTTCTTTTTCGTGTGTTAGTCTCCAAGGCCCGAAAAAGCATAAAAGGATGCAATGAAGACCTCTTCTAGCCAGTGTGACTAGAGTATTCCTTTTTCGTAATTAGTCTACCAGGTACGGAAAAGGGTTAAACTTATACTAGATAAATGCCCTTTCAGGTACTTTAATGAGCATGAAAGGAAGCAAGATTGCTCAGCGATCTTTTCATTCTTTTAGGAGTCAAAAAAGAGCTTAACAGAAACTCCCTTAGTGCCTTTTTTGTAAAGGACTTGTCCAGCCCGGAAAAGGGATAAAATTATACCGAACAAAAGGAATGGCCAAGCAAGGAGAGAGTATTCAATCAAGGGACATCGATGAGAACCAAGAACGAGGGTGGGGGGGAACACTGGTGGGTCTCCTCACGGGTTGATGAATGGTGGCAAAATAATGAAATAATTGCAGGATGAATGGAGTGAATGGCTCATGTAAAATTGTGTAATAATTCGATGGCAGTCGATGTGGCACACAAACCGAGGCAGCAAGGTGTCGGGACACAATGTCTAAACTGGTCCGGGTGAGAGAAAGAAAGGATCTCAAGCATCATCATCAGCTTGGAAAACTGAATCCGACAATATAAAAAGTGTCAAAAATGGATAACAACCGAGGTGGCACGTGAACCGAGGCAGCGGGGAGCGTTTTGGAAAAAATACTGGAAATATCTAAGGGTGAGAGTGAGAAATGATCTCAAGCATCATCACAAGCTCGGAAAACTGAATCTGGCGATATAAAAAGTGTCAAAAATGGATAACGACCGAGATGGCACGTGAACCAAGGTGACGGGGGGCATTTTGGAAAAAATACCCGAAAAATCAGAGGGTGAGAGTGAGAAATGATCTCAAGCATCATCACGAGTGCGAAAAAATGAATCTGACGACAAAAAATGTATCAAAAATGGGCTATGGATGATGTGGCAAGCAAACCGAGGTGACGAGAGGTGTCTAAAAAAAATTATCAAAAAACAGTTCGAAAAAAATAAGAAAATGAATCGACCATCATGACGGTGTCATCGTGCTAAGTCTAGTGGTGAAAACGGTTCAGATACCCAAGCAGCTAGGAGTCAAGGAACACATGAAGGTGATAGATACCCATCTGAAGGGCAGCAGTCAGGAGACCAGTCACAGCATCATACTCAGCCTGGTTATTGGTAGCGGCGCCTATGCACATTTCGTCAAGGTGAATCAACTCATGTGAAAGGGAATATAAGACCCATGCTTCGGAGGCCAGGTTAGGAGACCAGCGGCTCGCTCCATCGGCGAAGCCAATGTAATAAGGTGGAAGATGGTCCATCTGTGATCATGCAAAAATGATGAATGTGAGGTTGCGGTAAAAAAGTGAAAAACAAAAAGAAAGCAAACCATAGAATACGGACTAACAGGTCCGCAGGATTATTAAGGATAAAAGTGTTTAAGATACAACCCATTACGGGGGTTGCATAAGGGGTGCCCTTCGGAGTCAGTTAAAATATATGCCCCATGTCCGAGGTAGGTATGCACGATGTATGTGAGTACGAAGCAGACGTAAGAAACCATGAACTGTGGTGGCATAATTAGGAACGAAGTGGTGGAGGAAATTAGATTTCCCCTGTAAACTCTATAGCTACCAGAGCGTGCGTGGTGCGAGAAGGTCTAAGATGGCTTGAACTTTGAGGGGGTTTACAATGATTCCTTTGTGGGAAACAATGAAACCTAACAACCGGCCTGCCAGAATGCAAATACGCACTTGATTCGGCTCAAGTGGATTTGATACTTGCGACAACGCAGAAAAGCTTGTCGGAGGTCATTGAGGTGGTTGGATCGTTTCTTGGAACTCGCTGTCAGATTGTCAAGATAGACTAATAGGATATGGACCAAGTCGTGAAAACAATAGGTCATGGCCCGCTCGAAGGTGGCACCAACATTTTTAAGGATGAAAGGCATGACACGATAGGAAAAGGTTCCCCATGGGGTGATACAGGTAGTCTTGTATTGATCTTCCTTGCGGATCTGAATCTGGTTGTATCCAGAGAAACCATCCATGAAGGATAGGACGTCATGCCCCGCACACGCATCGATGTCTTGGTTAATAAATGGTGTGGGGAAGTTGTCTTTGGGACATGCTCAGTTTAAATAACGGAATCCAGTACATACTCTGATGGTTCCTTGTTTCTTGTTAACAGGGATGAGGTTAGAAACCCAAGTGGTGTATGTAATAGGATAAATGAATCCTACTGTGCGAAGTTTCTCAATCTCTGCTTTAATGGCGGGGAGCTTTGATGGATGAATGGGACATTGTTTCTGGTGAACGGGGTACATCTGGCCACGTGTCAATATGGTGCTCTATGATAGTGGGGTCAAGACCAGGCATTTCGGTATAGGACTAGGAAAAGACATCGCGGAAATCTTGGAAAAGTTTTTTGTACTCTCCAATCTTGTACTTAGTGCAGGAGGCTCCTAACGTAATGAGTTCAGTAGCACCAATTGGGGCAGAGATATCAATGTGGATTGTGGGTGAGATATTGGCCATGTTACCTTCCTTGAAGGCATCAGGGGTGGGAATGGGAAACCAGTCGAATTTGGTGGGGAGGAAATATTTGAAGTCCACCGAAAATTGGATGGCTGTGGTGGAGGAGGGCTCTTCCGGGAGAAATAGGAATGATGGTGCATATCCTCCCAAGGGTAATCAGGTGTAGTAAGAGCCTCGAGAATCTCCTCATCATTGTGGAAACTTTGTGTTGTGAAATCGGTTGACGGGGGAGCATTAGTAGTAGATATCATATAAACGGTATTAATCTCTCCTGTTGGTGGGGATGCTGGGGGGTGGATCTCTTCAATGGTAGGGGAAGCCATCTCAAGGTCCAAGTTATTCATCTCATAGAGCGAGGCTCTGTAATCTGGGAGATCTAGACAATGATGTGAGTAATAGCCGTACATACCACAGATTGCACAAGGGTGATTGGTACACAGTGATTTATCACAAGGCTTAGGGGTAGAGTCGAGTTGGACAATTGGGATGTTGGGGTCGTCAAGCATTTGCATGTGCTCTTGTAATGCGCGTAATTGTGGACATTGATGGGTAGCATGGCCCAAATCATCACACAAAGAGCATTTGGGAGGAGCGCGAAACGTGGGGGGGGTTTTTAACCGTTTTGGGCAGAGGTAAAGCAGTGTATGGTTGTGGGCCTCTACCCCCAATGTGCTTGATAAGAGGGAATGAATTGGTGGATGAGGAAGGAGTAGTGACATCGGGAGGTGGTTGACTAGTAGTGGTGATGGGTTGCACTGGTTATAGGACGACATTTGGTGTTGGGGGGGAAATGGGAGGCATGATATACCACACAGGTAGTCCTAAAGTTAACCCCGAGAGGCTAAGAGTAGCCATAACCGGGGCACTTACTACTCCCGAAGGGGGGAATAGGAAGGGGATTGTATGGATGGGTGTAACACCAACATGACTAGGTACCAATGGTGGTTGGGGTAGCAAGGGTAGTTGATGGTTGGGTGTTGGTGTATTGTGGGAAAGGGTACATAAGTCAGATATTTCGGTCGCTGGTGATGGGGGTGGAATGGACTGGAATGTTGAGGTCATCGACGTATTTGAGTAAACTCTGGGTCCCACTGAGGAAACCAACGAGGTAGATGCACCGCAAACGGGTTGCTCAACCATGGGGAGAACATTTTCGGGTGTAGCGGGGGGCATTGGGATTGTAATGGGTGAGTTGATCAACCTTGACCACGCGTCCGTTATGGGGGAACATCATGGTACGAAAAATGGATGAGGCAACCGCCCGCATGGCATACATGTAACTGTGGCCAAGCAAGAGGTTATAATCAAGTTGGGCGTTGATGACCTATATGTCAATAAGCATTGTTTTACCAGTCAACTGGACGGGGACATTAGCTAAGAGAACTTGGGGTTGAGCCGAACGATTGTCATAGGCTCGCAACGAAGTGGTGGACTACTGGAGAGTAGGGGACCCCAACTTATGCCAAACAAATGTGGACATAACGCATGTAGAGGCACCTTCATTGATGATACACCGATGGATGATAAGATTCCAAATGGATATAGAAAATTAGAGCGCTAATGTGGAAGGAAGGGGTGGTTCGGATTGGTCCAAATCGAAGGCCATCATTCGTGAATCAGTTGGGTCAATAGCACCAATGGCCTAGAGAAAAGTCTTGAGCTATGTAGGATAGTATTTTAAGACCTCCAACGTAGACATGGCTGTGGGGGACTGAGCTAAATCATCTACAATGTTGTAATTAGACACAGCGCGAGCATTGGGGTTATTGTTGATGCAGCAAAGTGGGAAGCAAGGGGCTTTGGAGGCACCATCTAGTGGAGCAAGAGGTATTCATAACGACTGATCGGTGGGAAGAGCGTTGGTGTTTTTGTCAGCGGGAGGGGCTTCAGGGGTGGAGCCACATTGGTTCCGACGGGTTTGAAGGTTGACATCGGTAGATGACATCATTAACAAGTGATGGGTACTTGAGTCTATCATGGGTTGTTCAGGAGCGACATAAGTGATTTGCTGTTGTGGGGGCGCATTTCCTTGAGGGGGAGCTAACGGTTGAGTGTTCACTACGCCTTGGGTTGGTAAATGGTTTTGTAACACCAAGGGTTGAGTCTGAGGTGGTGGGGGGTTGGGCGGCGCCTGAGGTGCCACGTCTCCTTGGAAGTGGGCATCATCAGTCCAGAGTTGGCAAGCCCACACCAAATGTGGGAAAGTGTGTGTGTAATTGCCATAAACTCCGCAGATAGAACAAGGATGGTTTGTTCACAAATTAGGATCTTTGGCTTGCTTGGGTGGCCTATCGGGGTTTTGGTTGGAAGGTGCCACGTTATTAGTGTTCGGGGGATTAGGGGGTTGGCCACCTTGGTCTGAAGGGGGGTTGTTCCCATGATAATGTCCTTTGCCACGGTTTTGCTGGCCTTATTGGCATTGGTTATTTTGGTTATGCTGCAGATTTTGTTGGGCATACACTTTCCCTTGGGTAACAGGTGGGTTTTGGGGTTGTACAGGTGCGAGAGCAGGCTGTGGTGGATAATAAGTGGGTGGAGGTGGTGTAGCTGCGGGACCTTGTGGGGGTTGCTGATACGTTTGTGTGATGACTTGTGGGTTTGCCGCAGGTGCTTCCTGTGGCAGATAATAAGAAGGGGGGGCTTAAGAGGATACAGGAGCTTGCGTAGCCGGTGGGTGGTAATATGGTTGAGGTGCGACCGGGGGGGGCGTAAGCGGGGGATGTATGACCAAAGCATTGAGGTGGACATGAGGGTCCATGTGAATGGTGGTGATGTGCCATGGGATCATATGAATTGGTTGCTCCATTGTGGGATGTAGCCCGCAAAAGGTCATGGCCATGGCTAGTGCGGGCAATGGAAAAGGGCTAGTTATGTGAGGCAATATGACCAATGATGCCATCTGCAACATGGGATGCCCCCGACGAATCATTTCGGGAGGAATCATCGCGGGGGGCATCAAGTATAATGGTGTATAGATAACGAGACTAGGCGTAAATAAGGTCAAATTGCTGGGCTTTGAGGATGGCCTCTTCCTCGAACTTGGGTCGCTCGGATGCCACATTCTTGGCAATCACAGGAAGGAGAGATTTTAGAAACCAATCTAAGAAGATACGGTCATCTAACTTGATTTTGCACAGGCTTTGGCGTCAACGCAACTCATGAATATGGTCAATGATGTGGGTGGCCATATTCTGTCTGCAAGACAGTAGGATCTCAACTCCTGCGTGATAGTGGACAGGTAACTAAAATAACTGCAGGAAGGTCGAGGCAAGGGAAGTAAAGGTGGCATGGGTCCCATGGTATTTCTTGATGTACCACTTGGCTGTAGAGCCAGTCAGGGTGCATTGTAATAGACAGAGGCAGACAAAGTCGTCCACTATGGATTTGGAGGAACACCACAGATTGAAAGACATAATGTGGTTCTTGGGGTCTTCACCTGTTTTTCCCTCAAACTTAGGGATCTCTGATGGGAGCTTGGTGGGCATGTGAGGCCACGCGGGGTCGTGTCTCATTGGATCGTTGGTCAGTCTAGCTAGGTCAGGAAGGTTGAGACAATCCATGAATGGCAAACTAGTAGAAGGATGTGACATACTGGTGGTCGTGACCACGTTGGGGAAAATGCCCCCAGGTGTAGGGGATGGGTTTAGGTTGGGGGTGTTTCCCGCAAGTGGAGGAGCGAAGGTGGTATGGGAAGGTCCTGCGCCGCCAAGTGTAGTGTGAGTCAGTAGTGGGGTTGGGTTGGGTATGGTAGTCACTAGAATTGGCACAATGACTGGAATGGTGGGAGTGGGCCCCATCGAGGGCATACCCAAAGTAGGTGTGGTAGCTGGGATGGTGGTGGACACTCCACCAATGGTCCCTACAAAGAAATGGTTGGAAGTCATGCCAGCCATGGGGCTGGTTGGTGCAGTATAAGTGGGGTGTTCTGACTCTGCCTCAGAATTAGATGTGAAATAAGGGGCGTCCGAATCAGGGGATAGAGCTCTATGGCACTGGCGAATGGAGTCGAGTGATGAAGCTCTAGGTTTATGATGAGTGATGTCAAGTGATGAAGCTCTACGTCTATGACAGGTGATGTCAAGCGAACCGTGCTACAAGGGCTCGACTCGAAGGTGCCGAGAATGTCTCAGGGACTCAATGGTGATAGATGGTGTTAAGTGAAAAATAGCTCAAAAACCCTAATGCAGTCGAGTGTACAAAAGGAGAGCGCAAAACATACGGCACTCAGGCCAACAACCAACTCAAAACACTCACTGTAACAGCTGTGCTACAATAAGTGGAGCATCAACAAAAATGGTCAGAATACCAACAAGCAGCAAGTCTCCTAAAAAATAAAAATAGTGGACTCGCTAGACCAAAGAGAAGTAAGGAAGCATGAGAACACCTAGCTAAATAGTATTCTGACTCAACTAGACATATCCTCTGCAAGGTGATGAAATCCAAGTCATACAATATAGATATTAGAGCCAAGTGGCTAAAGATATTCCCCTACCCGGAGGGACACCGGGTAAGACAATCCTAGAAGAAAGGAAACTAAGATACCTTGTTCATGACATGTCTAGAAAAGGTGGATCTGCAGCTCTGGTCCTATCACCATGTGGGCCTAAAAGGAATCACCACAGGCATACCAACGAGTAGGTAGCCTTCGGTTACTGAATGGATTGCAGTATTCCACTCAGGCCTCCAGAACCAGTCTGGCTACTTCAACCCTCCTAAGGGAGAGGCCCTCTGATAAACTGGTTGTGACCGTGCCAAAAAATAATCGAGGATTTTGGTTCCCTAATGGACAACAACTATGTCTCAAGTGTAAGCGACCGAGGGGTGTTATTTGGATGCCTATCTCCCATGTCCTACCTAACTACAATAGTCTCATGTGTTCCCCAAGTAGGGTTAGAATATTGGTTGTGTTAAGTAGTATTTTAGGGCTCACTTGAATTAGGTGATAGAGTGTGTGCGTGTGAGGTAATGAACCCAATCAAAAGTGCCACGGGGTGGGAAACTTTCTAACTAAGATTAATAATGCAGAAATTAAACTTGTAATGGAAAATTTTCTTTTTTTTTAATTGAAATGCTTAAACTTAAAAAACTCTGTAAAGGGAACAGAAAGAAAACTGCAGAAAAAGGTTGTAGGTAAGTATGGCTGTAGATAGAACAGGTGGTTGTGTAGGTGCAGAAACGATTGCAGCAAAGTTCTGGGTTCAAAACAAGGTAAAAAGTGTAGAAAACATATCGCAGGTCTTTGGCAAAACTGCGCGGTCGGATCGCAGGAAACATAATGGAAGTCGCACGGCGATCACAGAAAACAGGCTGAAAGCCGTGGGGAGATCGCAGGAAATAGGTTCAAAGCCGCGGGGAGATCACAGGAAATAGGTTGAAAGCCATGGGGAGATCACAGGAAACAGGCTGAAAGCCGCGGGGAGATCGCAGGAAACAGGATAAGAGCCGTGGTCGGATTGCAGGAAACAGGCTGAAAGAAGCGGGGAGACCACAGGAAACATGCTGAAAGCTGCGGTCGGATCGCAGTTGTGGGGAAAAAATACGCAATTTCTGGCAGCAAACCCAACTACCGAAAGGGGAAAATAGAAAAATACATGCAGAAAATAAAATTGTTTAAAATTATAACCAGAAACTCAAAAGAACACTAGGGGACTCGCCAAAACTGTAGCTAGGGTTTTCACCCTAGCTTGTGCAAATGAGCACCTACTAAGGAGAAGGGACTCCTTAGTAGCAGTTCAATAGAACAGTAAAATATGACAGTAAAGCAAAGTAAACCTAAACTAGCATGTGCATCAACAAGAAATAAAAAGATAGTAATATGATAAGAATTTTCTTTTGTATTAACTTTACCTCAGATGTTGAGGTTGGTGAAACTCTTGCAGTAGTCCAGGAGGGTTGCTTCCAAGATCCAATGGGTTCCTTCTCCTTCTCCAAAGTGTTTTGGATGAGGGCCAAAGGGGCACTCAAATGTGAAATTAGCTCAAAGTGGTGAGCTAGGGTTTCAGGAGTGATTTTGGCAGAATGAGGATATGGAAGATTGTGGATGTGAAATGGGGAGCCTCCATCACCTATTTATAGGTTTTTTAGTGGTGGAGTGTTCACCCATGGTTTTGGGCACCATATGGTTTAGGTCAATCGTATAGGGTTTTTGCTTCTTTTTTTCCTCTTTTTCCTCATTTTTATATTTTTTATTCCCTTTTTAGAGGGTTTTTTCTATTTTTGGAGGAAATTTAAATTATTTTGGGGAAAAAATGGGGGTTTTGGCCTTTTGGAGGCCTTTTAATGGATTTTTAAGGTTTTGGAGGCAAATATGATAGGAAATATGGATGAATGAGTCGTGTAATGAGGGAGATGAGATGGTGAGCACTTTTTGGGTGTTAACAGAGTTGTGCATGACTTGTTGAAGTCCAGTTGCGATTGGATGGAGTGGAAATTTCAGCCGAGGTTGAAAATGGCTCACAGAGGCGTTAATGTCCGAGGAGTTGGACGAAGAGCGCGTGATGCAATAGTCACAGTTGATCATGAGATGTTCGATGAGTGTGTATGAACAATATGAACATTGAGAAATGAAGTCTCATCGATCAAAGAAAGCCAAAGGCATAGCGAAAGGCCATGTTTTGAACTAAGGTGCGAATCGATGAATGGCATTTCAAGACCATAGTTGATGGATGGAAGTACTAAGAATCTTGTGTTGACAGAGGTGATCGACAAGGCAAGGTTAAAGTGTCAGGAACACCCACACCGATACAGAATCTTATGGTTGCAGAAAGGACACCATGTGAAGGTGACCAGACAATGCCTAATTAACTTTAGAGTCGAAGGATATGAAGACAATGTAATGTGTGAAGTAATCCCAATGGATGTGTGCCATCTATTGTTAGGGAGACCATGGAAATATGATTGAAAAATGATCTATGATGGCCGAGCCAACACAGTCACAATGTGAAAAAATGGCATGCAAAGGACTCTTAAGCCGAAGATGGAGAATGAGGCTGACTGTAAGCATGGCAAGAGCAATTTTTGGGAGAAGTGAGTGCTAATATGTTCAGCAAAAGAGTTCCTCACGGAGGAGGAAAAGCAGTCGGGGTGTTTTGCTATCATTCCGAAAGGACCATGTTTCAAGAGGTCAAAAATGGAGAAGATTCTGGTCGAAGTCAGAAAGATGCTTGATGCATTTCAGAGCATAGTAGTCGAGGAGACACCAACGGGATTGTCACCGAAAAGGAGCATATCCCATCAGGTTGACTTGATTTGAGGGTCGGTCTTCCAAACAAAGCACCACATAGGATGAGTCCGAAAGAAAGTCAGGAACTCAATCGACAGGTCCAGGAGTTGTTGGACAGGGGATTGATAAGAGAAAGTCTGAGTCCACGCGCAGTACCATTAGTATTGGCACCGAAGAAGGGTGGAGAATGGAGAATGTTTACAGTCTCCAGAGCCATCAACAAGATCACAATCAAATATCGGTTTCCATTTCCAAGAATGGACGACTTGATGGATTTCCTAAGTGGAGCAAAGTACTTCACAAAGATAGACCTGAAGATCAGTTATCACTAGATTCCGGTTAGAGAAGGATATGAATGGAAGACAAATTTCAAAATGAAGGAAGGGCTATATGAGTGGTTAGTCATGCCGTTTGGATTGACTAATGCACCCAGTACTTTCATTCGATTGATGAATGAGGAACTGAAACCATTCTTGGTAAAGTTTGTCGTAGTCTATCTAGATGACATTCTGATTTTCAGTTGAACCAAGACAGAACACTTGGAGCACATTTGACAGGTATTGTAGAAGTTGTAGGAAGAGAAGCTGATGGTGAACCTGCAAAAGTGTTTCTTCATGAAGGAAGAACTGTTGTAATTGGGATTTGTAATCTCGGGTAAAGGGCCGGTGATGGACCCAGGAAAGGTGAACACAATATTGGATTGGTCGGAAGTGACAAGTGGGATTGGAGTAAGGAATTTCCACAGACTTGCTAGCTTCTATAGGAATTTCACTTGGGGATTCAGTCGGATTTGTGCACCTTTGACAGAGTGCATGAGAAAAGGGGAGTTCAAGTGGATGAAAACTGCCCAGCGTGCTTTCGACAAGTTGAAGGAAAAGGTCACTAAGAGCCCAGTGGTGCTCCCAGATTTCGAGAAAGTTTTCTAGGTCGACTGCGATGCAAGTGGAACGACAATTGGAGTAGTGTTGATCCAGGAGGGCCAACCAATTGCATTCTTCAGTGTGAAGTTAGATTATGAGAAGCGGAAATATTCGGTCTATGAACAGGAATTCTATGTTATTGTCCAGGCATTGAAGAAGTGGAGGCATTATTTGTTTCCTAAGGAATTTTTGTTTTACACATATCACCAAGCACTGAGATGTCTAAATACTCAGTTGAAGTTGAATCGGCGGCACATGAAATGGGTCGAATTCCTACAAGGATACACATTCATATTGTGACATAGGTCGGGCAAGTCAAACAAAGTTGCCGACATGCTGAGTTGAAGAGTTGCATTGTTGAACACGACGACAGTTTTGGGAAATAGGAATAGACTCGACAAAGATAGAATATGAGATTGACGAGGATTTTGTGAAAACATGGTTCACGAAAAAACTCCATACTTGGATTATTTTATCCAATAGGGATACTTATTCAAGGTACAACAGTTGTGCATTCCGAGAGGATTCGTAAGGGAGAATCTAATCCAAGGGTTTCATAGCGGCGGATTACCAGGTCATTTTGGCATCGACAAGACCAAGGCATTGGTCAAGGAGAAGTATTATTTTCCAGGAATGATGACAAATGTCGGGAAGTGGGTACAACAGTGTATATTTTTCCAGTTGGAAAAAGGAAGGAGTTAGAATACGGGGTTGTATACACCATTACCTCTACCGAATAGCCTATGGGATCACCTGAGCATAGATTTTGTGCTAAGATTTTTGAAGACACAGCAAGGGAGTGACTCAATCTTTGTTGTAGTTGACATATTTTAAAAAATGGCACACTTTATTCTATGTAGAAAGACGAGTGACGCCACAAGCATTGTTGTTCTATTCTTCAAGGAGATAGTCAGATTGCATGGGTTGCCGAAGAGTATCACGTCGGACAGAGATACCAAGTTTATGGGACATTTTTGGAGAACCCTATGGAAGAAACTTGACACAAGGTTGCAATTTATATCGTCATATTGTCTGTAGACAGACGAACAGATCGAGGTGGTGAATAGAAGTTTGGGAAACCTTATGAGATGTTTGATGGCCGACAACCCAAGCAGTGGGAGAACATGTTGGTGCAAGTAGAGTTTACATACAACACTCTTGTGAATTGGTCGACGGGTTTGAGCCCATTCCATATTGTTCAGGGAGGAAGCCCACATGGAGTGGTGGATTTGGTTGAGCAACCAGTAGAAATCAAGAAAAGCGCGGATGCAAAATCTTTCGTAGAGCATATGAAAGAAGTGCATGAAGATGTGTGAAAGAACATAGAAAAGAATAATGTGGCATACAAGTTGAGATCCGATAGGAAAAAGAGGCTACAGTCATTCAGTGCAGGATACTTAGTCTATGCACATTTGTGGAAGGAGAGATTTCCGATAGGGACATATAACAAGATAAAGTTGAAGAAGATTGGACCATGTAAGATTCTAAAGAAGATTTCGAACAATGATTATGTGTTGGAGATGCTGAATCAATTGATCATTTCACCAACATTCAATGTCTCAGATCTGTACAAGTTTCAAGAAGGTTCAAGTAGTGGAAGGGAGGAAGTGTCGAAGATCAACTGGATAGAGCAGATTCTAGATCGACGAAAAGAAGAAATCACAGAAGTAATGGAGGAACAGGAATTCAGGCGTACGCGCAGTTCGCGAAGGAAAGAATACTTAGTGCGATGGAAAGATGACGAGTTTCAGGAGGGGACATTGATTTTCGAAGAAGATTTCAGGAGATTGATGGACTAGTTGAGTTCTTTTTCACCTGGTGAGTCTGATGCAGGAGCATTTGGGCCTAGGAAGATCAGTCGAAGTTAGTCGGCATGGAGAAGGCCGACCAGAGGGAGTGCTGATGACCACTGGTGTGGAAGAGAAGATTGGCTTGTCAAATTCAATGAGTCGAGCAGGAGTAGTCTGTATGTGACCGATAGATGTTTTGAAGGTCGAGAGTCGACATATTGGGGATTGGTAGATGGCAGGAAAAGTGGACGCATTGATGGTTGACATGTGTCGAACAATGACTCTGACAGGTTTGGGCATGATCCAAGCGAGGAGGAAGGGGTGGACTTGCGAAGCCTAAGGGAAGAGTGTGGAAGGATACCGACAAGTATGTCAAATATTGACAGAAGGAAGAAGGTTCGAGGCAATTACATGACTGACTACTGTAGTAGTGCTAGAAGGACACGTAGGAAGTCAAGCAGAGTACTTGGTAGCCTATCAGGGTTGCTAAGGAAGTTAATGGTAGCCATTGAAGGTAGTTGGGATCGTGACAGATGTCTACATAGGCAAAGATTGTGCAGCACGGTTGAGGCACTGACAGTTGTAGGTTTGTAGGATCTGAGGGGATTAATAGACAGAGGAAGTGTGTCTCAGGGGTCGGAGTGATCTCAGCAATAGCACTAGCAGAGTAGAAGACCGGGGATTTTTAGATTAGTTATAGTATTTCGCAGAGCAGAGTTTGGGGAGAAGATAGATACATTGGAGAGAACAGTCACACATCTTTCGAATGCAAAGAAGATCGATCCATAGCTCAAAGTTGCACAGTGAACCAGGAGAGGGTGAAGATCGACACATTGAGATATCACATAGTTACTTATGTATTGTAAAAGGCTGAGGCCGACAGTTAGATAGTTATTTGCATTCCTTGAAGTTTGCATTGTAACCATTTCGGTAGAAGTAATATAAACCAACTTCTGGCATCCTGTTTACATCTTGTCTATGTGAACGTGTGTGTATTGTGTAATTGTTAAGAAATAACCTTTTAATAAGGAGTCTTGCGTCATGTATTTATTCAAACTTGTCATGCATGATGTATCCTTGACACACATCTTCAGACTCGATGCACTTCTAGATATACTCCAAAGTCGCATACATGTCTGTCACCTTTACCATTTGCGCATATACATCTGGTATTAATGTTCTTCTTCGTCTTGTGCATATACTACTTCAAAGTGGCTTCCATATACTTCTTCATACTTCTAAAGGAATATTGTATCCACTTTGACTTTAGTTGATATCCTCCTTGACATTAGTTGACAGTCAAACACTTGACATCATCTTTAGTTGACATCAATGACAACGAATGCGCAACAAGTAAAACCATATAGTTTAAAATCTAATTTTGATTAACATTACATACTGTATTGTACCTACATTATATCACCAAATTATTTTTTTCGACTTTCCAATGTGTTGACTTTCATGATTCCATATACCTAGAAATCAAACATACAACATACATAATGTCAGGTATGATTGTTGTCAAGTACTGTAAAATCTCTATCACAATAGGATCTAGATACTATAGATGCCTCAAAATTGAAATATTTAACTTCTTATGCAAGATATAAGTGCATAAACAATTCTGGAAAAACAAATGATCAAAAACCACGAAAATAAATGATCAAAAACCAGGAAAATAAATGATAAAAAACTAGAGTTAAAAATGATCAAATCTCAGAGATTATAAATTGTCCAACGTAACAATGAGTTTGGACCATCCTTATATAGAAATTGGAAGAAATCAAATGCCTTAGGAGGCTTGACATGTGGCTAGCTTATATTTGACCCCAATCCCCCGTCGGTTGACTAAGGATCTCCCAAATAACCTCAAACCCTTACCAATTGCTCATGTGAACATTGGGCATGCTTTGGAAGACTCACCTAAGGCTCACACATGTGATGGAGGTTGTTGGTGGGTGGTTAGGTATCCAAGGAGAGGCCAAAACAAATACTTTTGGGCCTACATGACTAGATACAATGCATGGGCGCCTTTGGTCAAAATCAGATCCACAAAACAGGGAAACAGGGCGCCTTAGGACAAATAGGTTCAATAAATTCATGAGGTGGTCATAATGAGGGTACCTTACAGGAAGTTGACTACCTTTGGCCCATATTTTTGGTGGATAAGTCATCATTGAGCCTAACTAACTTCTAACAACCTTGTTCACACCTTAGGATGCAATAATTAACCTTTTTGGGACCAATTAATCAATAATGTGACTAACGACTAAGGTCCTAAGGTGTAATAATGCTCTAACACCCCCCCATAAGCTAGAATTGTGCTAATATATCAAAATAAGGCTTTGAAAACTAAGGCTCAAGTCACCCTTTACAACAACAATGTTTATTTGTCCATGTAACCAAGGAAAGAAGGAAAACCACATGGGAAATAAAACCTCCCCCCAAAAAATGGACATGTGGCATATCTAGACAATACACCAATATTCACCATGAATCACTCACCCCAATGAGTGATCTAAGGTAATTGAAGGTCTTCTTAGTGAAAACCTTAGTGAAGATATCAGCAGTTTTCTCAGCAGAAGGGAAATACTACAATGCTATGATCTGGTCATGCACCAAGCCTAGAATGTAGTGCATGTGAATCCCTATGTGCTTGTTCCTCTAACTCTGTATTGGATCAATGGATATCTTGGTTGTGCTTTGATTATCACACCAAATGACTATGGATGAATCAAACACAAATCCAAACTATCCAAGAATTCCTTGCAACCACACACATTGTGTAGTTTCATTCACTACTCCCCTGTATTCGGCCTTAGCTGAAGATAAGGAGATGGTGTACTACTTCTTGATTGACCATCAAATGGGACCATGTGCAAGCATAAAAACATAACTAGATATAGACTTCCGATCAAAACTATCACCAGTCCTATCAGAATTAGTAAAACCAACTAGTTCAAGAGATGAGCCAACTGCATAGTGGATGCCAAAATGCTTGGTACCCTGTACATAATGAAGGATCCTCTTGGATGCCTTCCAATGGATATCATGAGGTTCTTTCATTTTCCTTGCAACATCCTCAACAACATAAGACAAATTTGGTCGAGAGCAAGTAATATACAACAAGCTCCCAACTAGTTGTCTATACAGGGAGCTGTCAACTAGTGGTGAAGAACCCCAATTAGTAAGCTTAACTCCAGAAAGGAATGGGAATTTTTCAGACTCACATCCAACTGTATTGAACTTATACAACATATTTGAAGCATATTTGGATTGATAAACAGAGATCCCATGCATAATTTGATCAATATCCAAACCCATAAATTGTTTCAACAACCCTAGATCGGTCATGGCGAATGCATTGTGCAATGAAACCTTAACTGAGCCCAATTCTTTGGTGCAACTACCCATAATCAAAATATAATCAACATACAGTACTATTATCAATATCAAGTCACCAACATGCTTGATATAGACATTAGTATCAAACTTACATCTCTCAATTTTTGTGACAACATGAAATTGTCCATCTTTGCATACCAAGCTCTAGGAGCTTGCTTGAGACCATAGAGAGACTTCTTCAACCTGCACACAAGTGTATGATCTGCAATGAAGCGTTCAGGATTATGTATATAGAACTTCTCATCAAGATGCCCATGAATAAATGCACTCTTCACATCCATGTGGTGAACCTCCCATCGCCTGGAAGCAGCAATGGCCAAAGCTAGCCCAATAGAGTCCATCTTTGCCATCGGTGAAAATGTCTCCATGTAGTCCACTCCATGGACCCGAGAGAAGCCCTTATCCACCAACCTAGCCTTATAGTTCACATCAAAACCATCAGATTCCATTTTGGTCATATAAACCCATTTACATTACACTCATTTCCTCTTTGGAGGAAGAGGGACCAAATCCCATGTTTCATTGTCATGGAGGGAGTTGATCTCTTCTTGCATGGTTGTTTTCCATATTGGGTGTTTTGAATCTTTTGAGTATGATTGAGGATCAGATACAACCATAATAAAACATCTAGCACTCATATTTGGATCACAAGATGCGAAAGCATTGTGAAACTAAGATCTAGTTTTCCTAGGGTTTTGAGGATATCCTGCAAGCTCACCAGCAACTTGTATGTGTTAACACCCAAAAAATGATCACTATCTCATCTCCCTAGCTACATGACCCATTTGTCCACTTTCCCTACCACTTTAGCCTTCAAAAGCTCCGAATGGTCATCAAAATGGCCAAAATTAGTCTTTTCCTCGTCAAAAAATTAATTTTCCTCAAAACAATGCCAAAAACTCTCCAAAAGGGCTCAAAATTCCCATAAATCAAATAAAAAGGGAATAAAATCCAAATATTAATTCAAAAGAGAAAATAGAGGGGAAAAGAAGGAAAAAGAAGGCAAAAACCCTAAACCATGTGTAACCAAATACCATGGGTCAATACTCCACCACTAAAAAACCTATAAATAGGTGATGGAGGCTCCCTATTTTCTATCCACAATTCATCCTACCCTCATCCTACCCAAATCACTCCTGAAACCCTAATCCCACAATTTGTGCTTAGATTCACCATTTGAGTGAACCATTTGGCCAATCTCCATTGCATTTGGAGAAGAGAAGGAACCATAAGGGCACTGGAGCAACTCATCCCTACGTCTACTCAAGGTCCACCAACCCACCATTGAGGTAACTTTTCATGTGTAACTCCATTTTTATTGAATAAAAAGATATCAATCTCTTAGATATTTGTTTTACATGGAAAAATATGAATGTTTTACTATTTACTGTGAGCTTATTTTATGAATGCCCATGCACATGTTAGATTAGTTTTTACTATTTGCACTTGGTTTTTTACTGTTTTCTTGAACTACCACTAAGGAGCCCCTTCTCCTTAGTAGGTGCTCATTAGCACAAGTTAGGGTGAAAACTCTAGCTATAGTTTTGGTGACTCCACTGGCTTGAATCTTTGGTTAGATTTAATTTTTTTCTGGTTATAGATGTTATTTTTCTTTAAGATTGCAGATCTGACTTATAGCCCAAGCCCTTTGTTGTTCTTGCAACACCTACAGTCCTCGTTTTTTCTGTCCAGCCACTATTTTTGGCAGCCTATTTTTTCGCAGTTGTTCATCCCTCAGCCACACCCCAGATTGCAGGTTCCCGACCTCTTCCCACAACCCCGATCGCATCTTTTGATCTCCATATTGCGGCCCTGACCGCAGAACCCTATCCCATCCTTGTGACCCAAATCGTGCTATTTTCCTTGAACCCGTGACCAAGATCACGTGCTTGTTTCCTCCATCCTGCGGCTGCCACCGCCGAACCTTGTTCCCTTGTTTCGGCCCTGACCATCGAACTCTTCATCATCACCGCGATCCATATCACTTCATTCGTTTCCCTTCTTGTGTCCTTGTCGTGTTCCTCACTGTCATTCCCACAAACCTAACTGCAACTCCTTGCACTGAAACAACTTTCCAGCATGCAGGACCAGTCCCACAACCCGCGACCCGAATCGCAGATCCCAGAACTAAACCCATGACCCAGATCGCAGAGCTCCGAGCCAACCTCGCGGCTTGGCTTGCATCCTCTAGCCACATTGTCGTGACCCAGACCGTAGATTTAGACCAAACAACTAAAGCCCAGATCGCTAGTTTCGGCCCAAAACCCGCGATTGGTTTTCTATTTTTCTTACCTATTTTCTTCCCATATTTTTCTGCATTTGTTTTGCACCTTAACAACCCCATGTTTTACCTGCGGCCCAAGCTACTCAATTATTTTTTCTATTATTTGTTTCACTGTACCACTTTCCATATTTTCAACATTTACATTGAAAAGAAAATTTTAGCATTTACAGTTAAATTCTAGCATTTGTAGTCAAATTTCAGTTTCTTACATGTTTTAGTTAGCTTCCCAAGCGTGGCATTTTGTTGGGTACATCATCTCACTTATGCACACTCTATTACCTTAATTCAAGTGAGCCATAAAAATTACTTAACTCAACCAACTTTTTAACCCCACTTGGGAAACACAAAATAATATTGTAGTTAGGTAGGACAGGGGGATAGGAATCCAAATAACACCCCTCGGTCATTTACACTTGAGACATAGTGATTGTTCATTAGGGTACCAAAATCACCTACTATGTTTTGGCACAGTTACAACCAATTTGTCGGAAAGGCCTCTCCCTTAGGAGGCTCGAAGTGGCGAGACTGGTTCTTGAGGGTTGACTGGAATACCGCAATCCATTCAGTAACTGAAGGCTACCTACTCATTTTCCACGTGTGGTGTTCCTTTATGGCCCACACAGTTATAGGACTGGATCTGCAGATTCACCTTTCTGTACATGTCATGAACGGGGTATCTTAGTAGCCATTCTTCTAGGATTCTTTTACCCAGTGTCCCTCTCCGTAGGAGGACATCCTTATCCATTCGGTTCTGCTTTTCGTATTGTTTGACTTGGATTTCATCACCTTGCAGAGGATACGTCTAATTTGATCCATCATAGCTTTTAGTTAGGCGTTTGCATGCTCCCTTACCTCCCCTTGGTTTAGCAAGTACACCATTTTTTCTTTATTAGGAGCCATTTGCTTGTTGATATTCTGACCACCTTTTCTTGTTGCTCCACTTACCATAGCACAATTGTTACAGTGATCGTTTCGAGCTTGTTGTTGGCCTAAGTGCCATATTTTTCCGCTCTCCTTCTACACGCACGGTTGCTTTAAGGTTTTCGAGTTTTTTCACTTGCCACAACCCACCCATTTTACTATTCGTCAGTCACCATTGAGTCCTCGAGATGTTCTCGGCGCTTCCAAGGAGAGCCCCCATAGCACGGTTCACTTGACACCATTCATCGTCGGCATAGAGCCTCATCACTTGACACCACTCGTCACAAGAGTAGAGCCTCATGACTTGAATCCGACACCCCCCATTTCACATCTGACTATGAGGTAAAATCTGAAAACCTTATATACACAGATCTGTCTAGCACCATGGCTGGCATGAATCCCAAC
The DNA here is from genome assembly GCA_027924585.1 of Larix kaempferi. Lineage (NCBI taxonomy): Eukaryota > Viridiplantae > Streptophyta > Pinopsida > Pinales > Pinaceae > Larix > Larix kaempferi. The sequence goes on from BSBM01000140.1 coordinate 3,801,330, forward strand.
ACATTCATTGGAGGGGTTGTCGGTGGAAGGACCACCACCACTACAACACCTATGCTAGGTATGCCATCAATGGGACCCACACCTACCATCCCAGCCACCATTCCAATTCTACTGGCTACTGGAGCCAATCCCGCCCTGTCTGTCACCCATGTTATACTCAGTGGCACCGGCCTCTCCCACATGATCCCCACACCATTGTTTGGAGATCACATCCCTGTCACGGCTCATATTCCCGCTTCACACTTTGGGGGCAACAACCTGACCACCAATGCTACGACTAGTACATACGTCCGAGTGACCATGTCACATCCTTTTGCTAGTTTTCCATTCATGGATAGTATCAACCTCCCCGACTTGGTCATATTGACGAACAATCCCATCAGACATGATCCCACTTGGCCTCATATGCCTACTAAATGCCCATCGAACATCCCTAAATTTGAGGGAAAGGCATGTGAGGACCCCCAGAATCACATCATGTCTTTCCATTTATGGTTTTCCTCCAACTCCATAGTGGACAACTCCATCCATTTACGCCTATTACAATGGACCTTTACTGAATCTGCAGCTAAATGGTACATCGAGCAACTTCATGGGACCCACTCCACATTTACATCCCTCCCCTCGACCTTTCTACAATTCTTTTGTTAAATTTTGAGCATTAATTCACAATACTCTTGGATCTTTACCGAGAGAATAACATATACAGTATATCAATGCATAACAATCACAATAAGCATCACAAGCATCACAAGAATCAAAAGCATGAGAGACAAGAGACATAGAGTTTCCGTGGGGAAAACCCTAAGGTGAAAAACCCCACAACTTCCTCAGAGATAGAGAGAGTAATGGCTCAACAAAAGTACAACCAAAATACACTTGAGATAGTCTCCTAGAGAAGATGATCCTCCTCCTCACTAGTGCACCACTTTCTGAGTGAGCGAAGTGTGTCTTTCCGAATGATCCAAATAGAGATCTCTCGATCTCTATTTATACTTAACCTATTTGCCCATTTACACTATGGGGCCGACTTGTCTATCTAGATACATCCACAATATAATATATATTTCAGGGCCAACCCCACACATGGTGTTCTAATAACCCATCGACAAGTACACACACTTGTGACACTTGTCAATCCACATGACGACACTTCCTTATAGAGGAATAAAACATCTCTAATAAGGGTACAATAAATATATATGAAATACATAGATGAAATACATTCCGAAGTTACATATACATCAACACTCCCTCTTAGCTAGGAAGGTATTTCTCGACACAGATCTGCTAGACAAGTCTTCTTCTTGGGATCATCGTCATCGATGCATTGTCATCATCATCGTCACTGCTACTGCTATCTCAACCAATCTTTGAATCTACTCGTCATAGGAAGTTCTACAGAGCCAGTCCTTTTTCATACTGGATGTAGGCCCACCACCTGCAGGTCTTCGTCATCACTGGCCATACTGTGGAATCCTTAGGACTTATTACGTGCGTCACAAAACCTCGAAAGAGCATCCCAGGATGTTACGAGCACACGGCTCTACCTATAGGATCTCCCAGGGCCATATTATATGTGACCTCACCACAAAACCTCGCAAGAGCATCCTAGGCTGTTATGAGCACACAGCTCTACCTATAGGATCTCCCAGGGATAGATTATATGTGGCACCACAAAACCTTGCAAGAGCATCCCAGGCTGTTACGAGCACACATCTCTACCTATAGGATCTCCCAGGGAAAGATTATATGTGGTCACGGAAAAACCTCGCAAGAGCATCCCAGTACTTATTACAGGAACACAACCCAACCTATCGGATCTCCCAGGGACATATTATATGCCATAGGACAAAATCTCGAAAGAGCATCTGCCAAATATCCCAGGGTCAGATTATATGCCATAGGAAAAACCTCGAAAGACTATCTGCAGATCTCCCACGGCCAAATTATATGTCCTCCCAGAGCAAAACCTCGAAAGAGCATTTGCCAGATATCCTAGGGCCAAATTATATGCCATAGGAAAAACCTTGAAAGACTATCTGCAAATATCCCAGGGCCAAATTATATGCTCATCTGCACAACTTGATCCATGCCCATAGAGTATCAACCTGATACTCACCATACATCATCCTGATGTACACATGATCATCCTGATCATCATCACTGCAACATCTTGCTGCATGTCATCTGGAGCAACATCCTGAAGCTCGTCATACATGATCATCCTGATCATACAATGCATCTACCTGATGCATACCAAGTATCTACCTGATACATATCATCATACATGATCCACCTGATCATACAGTGTATCCACCTAATACAAAGACAAATACATGATACATATCACCATACATGATCCACCAGATCATACAATGTATCCACCTGATACATATACAAATACATGGTCCAAGCATCCAACATGATGCATATACAAAATACATACAAATGATCCTACTGATCATATCCAACATCCAACATGATGCGTACATACATATAAATGATCCAACTGATCATATCCAGCATCCAACATGATGCATACATACATATAAAAATGATCCAACTGATCATACAAAGCAGAAACCAGAACATCATCCTGATGCTCATCATCCAGCGCTTACATCCATAGCCATGTGAAGGCTCCTCCTTCCAACATGCTTGGAATGGCTTCGGCCAATGTGTCCATCATTTCTTCCTTGGAGTGTCTTCAATCCGAGGAACACCAAGCCTCTCTCTGAAGTACTCGAACTTCACCCTGGATAGTGGCTTCGTCAGAACATCTGCAATCTGCTCGTCCGTCGCAACATACATGAGCTTCACAGCTCCTCTCTGCACCATATCCATGATATAGTGATATTTGATCTCTATGTGTTTCGACCTGTCATGAAACATTGGGTTCTCAGACACCTTCACACAACTCTGGTTATCATAGAAGATACCACTAGCATCCAACGGGAGATCAAATAACTCAGACAGTAGCTTCTGTAGCCATACTGCCTCACAACTAGCAAAACAGGTTGCAACGTACTCTACCTCAGCTGTACTTAGTGCTACGCAGGACTACTTCCTGGTAAACCAAGAGATCACACCTGATCCCATACTGAAGCAGCACCCAGATGTGCTCTTCCTATCTGCAGCACTGCCATCCCAATCTGAATCAACATAACCCTGTAGGTTAAACTTTTGATTTGCTTCATACTTGAGCCCATAATCCACTGTACCCTTCAGGTACCTCAGAACATGATTTACTGCAACCAGGTGAACACTCCTCAGATCCGTCAAGAACTGGCTCAATGTGTTCACAGCAAAGCAAATATTCGATCTCGTATTCGTCAGGTACATCAAGGACCCAATCATCTGACGATACATAGAGACATCAACCGGCTCAGATGAAGCATCACATAGAAGCTTCATATTCGATGCCATAGGTGTGGCCATGGCCTTGCAATCCATCATCCCAAATCTTTTCAGGATATCTACTATGTACTTCCCTTGACCAAGGAAGGTCCCACCTGCACTATGCCACACCTCCATACCTAGGAAATAATGCATCATTCCCAAATCTTTCATATCGAACTCGGCAGGAAGCTTCCTCTTAGTATCTGCAATCAATTTGTCATCTCCTGTTACAAATAAGTCATCCACATACAAGAGTAGTATCACAGGATTCCCTTCCTCAACCTTGTAGTAAAGGTTAGAATCCACTTTACTCTTGGTAAAGCCCAAACCAGATAGGAAATTGTCCATCCTACCATACCAAGTTCTAGGAGCTTGTGTCAATCCATACAAGGCTTTCTTCAATCTGCACACATATGACTCCCTATCATGTATTTCAACACCGAGTGACTGCTCCACATATACTTCCTCTTCAACTACACCATTCAAGAAAGCAGTCTTGACATCCATCTGGTGTATTTTCGATTTCATTACTGCATCCAGGGCAAGTACTATTCTGATGGAAGTATACTTGGCTACAGGTGCAAAAGTTTCTTCATAATCTATTCCCTAGCCACGAACTACGAATCTTTCCTTGTATTTCTCTACACTGCCATCTGCAGCATGCTTGATTTCGTAGATCCATTTGGAAGTCACAACAGACTTCTCTTTAGGTCTTGGGACAACATCCCAAACATCATTCTTCATTATTGATTGGTATTCCTCAACCATGGCATCCTTCCATTCTTTCTTTTCCGCTGCTTCTTCATAACTGGAAGGATCTTTGTTCATAATGTCACATAGTTGGTATGTGATCTGGTTCTCTTCTTTGCTCTGTGTTCTTCTTTTGGAATGCTGAATCTTTCTGCATCTTGAATGAGCTCTCTAGCCCATGCAGGTTTCCTCTCATGAGAGTTATCCTCACAGGGTGGATCTATAGGTTCTTGCGGATCTTCAAACTCACACAACTTCTGGAACTGCTTCAGTCATGGTAGTGTCTTGAAATCTAGTTTCCTTAGGTTCTTCATAAACTTCGATAGGTGCCTTCCTTGATTTGATGAATTCTGAGTTTTCATCAAATGTTACATCCCTGCTGACATCAATCTTCTTGAACCCTGGAAATTATATTCTGTAAGCCTTCAAGCTTTCACTGTAACCCACAAAGATACCCTTCTTTCCTGAAGGATCTAGTTTAGTCCTCTTTTCCTTTGGGACATGAGTGTATACTGGACAACCAAACATTCTGAGATGGTTGACTTCAGGTTTCTTACCAGAAAAGACCTCTTCTGGTGTCTTGTTGTCCAATATCTTGTGGGGTGTTCTGTTCTGCACATATACAGCAGTTCTAGCTGCTTCTACCCATAGATGCATAGGTAGATCCTGGTCATGCAGCATTGCCCTTGCTACTTCCATGATAGTTCTATTCTTCCTTTCTGCAACTCCATTCTGTTGAGGATTATAAGGAGCAGTCAACTCCCTCTTAATCCCTAAATCACTACAAAGCTTCTTGAAGTCACCTGAGGTGAATTCTCCACCATTGTCGGATCTGAATGTTTTGATCTTCTTGTCAGTTTGATTCTCCATCAAGGTTTTGAATTCCTTGAACTTATCAAACACCTCATCTTTGTTCTTCAAGCAGTATACCCAAGTCTTCCTAGATAAATCATCAATAAATGAGACATAGTAAACATACCCACTAAGAGAACTGGATGACATAGGACCACATACATCTGAGTGGATGATTTCCAGGATATCTTTTGCCTTGCTTTCACTGCTTGGGAAATCCTTCTTAATATTCTTACCTTTTGCACATCCTTTGCAAACATCTTCATGTTTGGTCTTGATTTCAGGAAGACCCTCTACAGCCTTGCTTGCAATTGGAAGTGCCCTATAGTGCATATGAGCAAGTCTTCTATGCCAAAGTTCACTTGGCTCCATGGATTCATGCACCATGGCATGTTCAGGTTGTCCATTCAATTTATACAAACCTACCTCTTTCTCTCCAATCACTACTGCATCATATATGGTCTTTCCCTTTGGCCACATTAGGACTTGGTTATCCACAAATGCAACCCTCATACCTTTTGCATCCAAAGCAGAGATGGAGAGTAAGTTCTTCTTGAGCCCAGGTACATAAAGGACTTCTTTCATCTTCAAAGATTTTCCAGAATCTAGGTTGTAGGAGGCTTCACCACTTCCTTTGATTGGGTATTGATAATCATCCCCAAGTTTCACCTTATGGGGTGATTCATGTTCAGATAGATTCACAAAAGATTCCTTAAACCCAGTCATGTGTTTGGAAGCTCCACTATCAATCAACCAATCATTACAACCATGGGAGATAGTACCTGTGAGAGTAGAGATTAGAACATACTCTTCTTCACTTGATGAGTCATCGTCACTATCATCACTTTCTTCCCTAGCCTTCTTCTTTGGAGGTTCATCATCCTCGGCGGCATGAGCATGGAACATTCTTTTGCTGCCCTTCTTCTTCTTGCTGGAGTTCTTGCTATTATCCATTTTGTTCTTGGGACAATCTGAAGCAAAGTGACCCTTCTCATTGCATGTGAAGCATCTTAGATCCGTCTTATTCTTTTGATAGGATCTCTTGTAGCAAGAGTGCTCCTTCTTTGGCTTGCTTCTTTTGGTGTGAGCTGCAAGAGCTTGATCTTCACCTTCCATCTTTTCCTCACGAGCTACAATTCCAACTTCTTCTTGAGAGCATTCTTCCCGCAATCTGTTGAAGGATACCAACTTCTTTCTTGTACAGATTCCTTGAATGAAGGAGTCCCATGACCTAGGTAGGCCATTCAGAGTGGTCATGACAGCTTCACCATTGTCCACTACTTCATCCACAGCTTCAAGTTGCTCCTTGATCTGAGAGACCTTGGAGAAGTAAGATTGAATGCTTTCTCCATTCAACATCTTGACTCCTTTCAATTGATTCCGTAGAGTCATCTTCCGATTTATGTTCTTCCCTTCAAATAGCTTGGTCAAAGAGTCAAACATCTCCTTGGGTGTCTTTAGAGAAGACACATGGGGTATGAGATGGTCTTTGATAGAATCAACAATGATTCTCTTTGCCTTGAGCAAGTTCTTCTTATGCAATACCTTGGCCTCTTCATCTTCTGGGATAGCGATGTCTTCTTTTATATATGAGTCCAACTCATTATCTTCCAGGATTAACCCAATCCTATAATTCCAAGCTTGGAAGTTATCAACCCCTTCAAGCTTATCCTCAAGATTGGTGTGGTGAGACATCTTAAAGAGTACCTCAAATGGAAATAGAAAAGATTTAGGTCTTACCACTTGAAATGATGAAAACTGGATCTAATCCCAAATCATGGTTTGTTGGAAAAACCCTAAAAATTCAAAATGTGAACTTCAACTTTCTTAAAGGATAGAAAGATGCACCTTGATGAGCTGATCAGCCTGGTGCATTCAGAATTTGAGATCAGCAAAGTTTTACCCTTCATATTTTCCTTTTTGTCCTCTTGGGTTCACTCGAGAGAGCCCTGAATTAGGGTTTGAGTTTCCCGGAGACCTACCCACCCAAAAATCTCAATCCAAAGCTCTAAACTTCAATTTTTACGAGCTTCCAACTATGTCTTCAGATTCCAGAAATTCTTATTTTTGTGGAAACCCTAAGTTTTAGGTCCAAATATGAAAATGCTCAGAATTGAATTCTGATTGGATAGATAGATTCTCCTTGATGAGTAGAGTCAATCTACTATGTTGCTTTTCCAAAATCTATGGAGAGAAACCCAATAAACAAGAAACTCAAGTTTCTGTCACAACAAAATGTCTTCTTCTCAGGTTAGCCCTGATATCATGTTAAATTTTGAGCATTAATTCACAATACTCTTAGATCTTTACTAAGAGAACAACATATACAGTATATCAATGCATAACAATCACAATAAGCATCACAAGCATCACAAGAATCAAAAGCATGAAAGACAAGAGACACATAGTTTCTGTGGGGAAAACCCTAAGGTGAAAAACCCCACAAATTCCTCAGAGTTAGAGAGAGCAATGGCTCAACCAAAGTACAACCAAAATACACTTGAGATAGTTCTCCTCAAGCAGATGATCCTCCTCCTCACTAGTGCACCACTTTTTGAGTGAGAGAAGTGTGTCTTTCCGAATGATCTAAATAGAGATCTCCCGATCTCTATTTATACTTAACCTATTTTCCTAGTTACAATATGGGACCGACTTGTCTATCTAGATACATCCACAATATAATATATATTTTAGGGCCGACCCTACACATGGTGTTCTAATAACCAATCTGCAAGTACACACACTTGCAACACTTGTCAATCCACATGACGACACTTCCTTATAGAGGAATAACACATCTTTAATAAGGGTACACTAAATATATATGAAATACATAGATGAGATACATTCTGAAGTTACATATACATCAACATCTTTCAGTTACCTGTCCATTACGATGCAGGAGTAGAGATCCTACTGTCTTGCAGACAGAACATGACCACCCACATCACAGATCACATTCATGAGTGGCGTAAATGTCGAAGCTTGTGCAAGATTAAGTTAGATGACCGTATCTTCCTAGATTGGTTTCTAAAATCCCTCCTTCCTGTTATTTCCAAGGATGTGGAATCTGAACGACCCCAGTCTAAAGAAGAAGCCATTCTGAAAGTCCAGCAGTTTGATCTGATCTACGCCCAGTTTGGCTACTTGTACATCATTTTACTCAATGCTCCAAGCGACGTTTCTCTCGAAACAACGCGTCAGGGGCATCGCACACCGCCGATGGCATCATTGGACACACTACATCACATAACCAATCTTTTACCATTGCGCACAATAATACAAGTCCCGACCTTTCGCAAGCCAAGTCCCACTTTAGAGCTACAAATTTGTATGCTACTGCGGCACATGCCCACCACACCCATGGACCCTCATGTCCACCACAGTTTTATGTTCATGTACCCACAACCTACATCCCCCCAGATGCACCTACTACATATTAGCATTAGCAGGCCGCCCATGCTCCTGTACAATCTCAAGCCCCATCGGCTTATTACCCACAACAGGTAGCGCTTACTACAACCCAACCTCCAATCGGTCAGACTTATCAACAACCACAATCGGTACTAGAACTTGGACCACCTAAAGCTCCTCCCACTTATTATCCACCGCAGCCTGCTCCATCACCCGGGCAGCCACAAAATCCCCCTTCCACTCAAGGGCAAGTGTACGCAGAACAAAACGCACAACAGAACCAGAATACCCAATGTAACGAACAGAGCCAAGAAAACCGTTGTAGAAGACGCAACCACGGAAACAACTAACCTCAGGATCAAGGAATCCAACCACCTAATCCTCCAAACAATAACAACGCGGATCCCGCCAACTAAAACCCTGATCGACAACCAAAACAAGGAAAGAACCCCAATTTACGAACAAACCACCCTTGCTCCATATGCGGGGTAGACGACAATTACACTCACACTTGCCCACATTTGGAGTGAGCACGCCAACTTTGGACCGATGATGCCCAACGCCAAGGGCACGCAGCATTGCCGGCACCACCCAACCCCCCACCAACTCAAACACAACCCATGCTATATCAGAATCATTTAACCATGCAAGCAGTGGTGAACAGTCAACCGTTGGCTCTGCCTCAAGGAACCATGACACCATAGCAGCAAGTTACTTATGATGCACCTACTCATCAACCCATGGACTCAGGTACTCACCACTTTTAATGATGTTGTTAGAAGATGTCAACTTATAAACACGCCGAAACTAATATGGCTCCACCTCTGAAGCCATCCCAATCGATAAAGCCACCAACGCTCTTCCCACAGATCAGCTGTTACGTATACCTGCTGCACCATTAGATGGAGGCCCCAAAGCCCCCCGGCTCCCACTACCTCGAATCAATAATAATCCTAATGCTCGTGCCGCCTCTAATTATAACATTGTGGATGACTTAACCCAATCTCCTACTACTATGTTAGCCTTAGAAGTTTTAAAGAACTGTCTTGCCCAACACAAGAGTCTGTTATCCGCCACTGGCACCATTGACCCTTCCAACTCACGAATGATGGCATTCGACTTGGACCAATTTGAACCACGCATGCCTTCCACATTAGCATTTCAAGTCTTTGTATCCATTCGGAATTTTGTGATCCATCGATGCATCCACGATGAAGGTGTGTCCACATGCATTATGTCAACTTTTGTCTGGAAGAAGCTTGGATCGCCTACACTATAGCCATCCACCAGCGCATTACGAGCTTACAATGGCCACTCAACCCAACCAGAAGGCCTCCTGGCCAATGTTCCTGTCCAGTTAGCAGGAAAAACAATATTGATTGACATAGAGGTCATCAATGCCCAGCTTGATTATAACCTCTTACTTGGATGTAGTTACATGTATGCCATGAAGGTTATCGCTTCCTCAGTTTTCTGCATCATGATGTTCCCCCATGAGGGACATGGGATCAAGATCGACCAACTTACATACTATGATCCCAATTCCCCTACTGCACCAGAAAATGTTCTCCCCATGGTTGAACAACCCATCCACAACGCTCCTACGTCAATGGTCTCCACAGTCAGACCAGAGATATACTCCGATACACCCATGACTTCCACTTTTCAATCCATTCCACCCCCTTTGTGGTCCGTCGAGATATCTTATTTATGCACTCTCTCACACAATAAACAGCCACCCAACTTGTAGCCCTCTTTATTACCACAACCACCATTAGTGTCCGGTCATGTCGGAGTGACACCTATCCACACTATCCTGTTCCTTTTCCCTCCTTTACGAGCAGTCAGCACCCCCGTAACGGCTACACCAAATCTTCCTGGGTTGACATTAGGACTACCTGTGTGGTACCTACCCATCCCAACTCCTCCCCGACACTAAACGTCATTTTACAACCTGTTCAACCTATTACCATGATGAAACGCCCCCCTCTAGGGGTGGCAACTGCATCAAGTAATGCACCCCCTCCACCTCGCCACACTGGGGGCAGAGGCCCACAAGCCTTCACTAATCCACTGGAAACATACATCGCCCAACCTACACCAAAGTCGGATAAAAATATTCTGCCATTTCGTGCTCCCCTCAAATGGTCTTTGTGCGACGATTTGGGCCATGCTACCCACCAATGTCCATAGCTACTAGCACTTCAAGAACACATGCAAACACTAGATGACGATCCCAACATCCCGGTCATCCAACATGACTCCGCACCTAAACCACGTGATAAATCACTATGTACTAATCAGTCTTGCGTGATATGCGGTATTTACGACCATTACTCACACCACTTCCCTGATCTCCCAAGATACAGATTGGCTCTCTACAAACTAACTCATTCCAATCTAGAAACATCCACTCCTACCATTGAGGAAATTCATCCCCCACCATCTTCCTCCTCGGAAAATATTAAGACAATTTACATGGTTTCCACTGGAGACCCCTCTGTCCGGTCGGCCCCTTCCACGGATCCCTCCGACCCACATATTCAACCTTTCCAAATCAACGAGGAAACCACATGTCCACACCATGGGGGAAGGCCCAAGACCTTTTCTACTCATCATCATCGTCATTATCGTCGGCGATACTGGGGGCATCCACCCCACAAGGGGAATCCCCCATCATCATATCATCACTTCAATATATCACCGCGGCCCACCGCCTCATGGTACACCACCCCGCCAGCAGTTGGTCAATGCCTTGTTGATCCCTCTCTGAGACAACATCTGCACTGGATTGACACCTTTGCATTTGGGGGCATAATAGATTACCTCGGACCTGAGATATGGGGGCTGATCAATCATTTTGATGCTACCCCATCAAATCTATCTCAGCACTTCAATGAGCCCATCATTCAAACCAACACATATGTGATACACAATAAAAAACCCCATGCACATAGCATGGGGGCAGTTCATGAACCCTGCTCACTTTTTCACATTCATGATCTCAACCGTTTTTGAGGTCACGTGTCACTTGTATATTTTCTTTGATTTGATACGCCTAGTATTTCACCCTCGTGGGTCATCATTTCTCCCCACCACTGCATCCTTGGCCACCCCACGTGACTAGTACACTATCCCCGAGGACCACATTTCCCCCTGAAATCAAATAACATTAAAGCTAAAGGATCATAGAGTTACCTGCAACTTGCGGAATGGATATCTACCAGTCGGTTCTCCCGCAAATGCCAACTCTCCTCTGGATCACTCAATTCTCCTGTCAAACGCAACAATACAAATGACACGTGTCACCATGGGTCCACTCAATATTTATAGACATTTGAACATTTCTTCTTTTACCCATTCCAGAGTCATCCGAGGTTTGTTTTATGAGCCATTGATACCACTGGATTCAGCATGACAAGACCTTTGCTGTGGTTAAGACCATTTCTCATTTTCACTGGACTATTTTTCAGGCATTTTTTAGCACCCATCAATGGTTCGATTTGCGTGCCACATTGGTTGTTATCCATTTTTGACATTCTTTATATCGCCAAATTCAGTTTTCTGCATTCGTGATGATGCTTGAGATCATTTCTCTCTCTCACCCCCATATTTTTTCGGTCTTGTTTCACACACCCCCCATTGCCTCGATTTACATGCCACATCAGTCATTACCAGTTTTTATCAATTTTTACACCATCGTATTCAGTTTTCTGAACCCGTGATGATGCTTGAGATCATTTCTTGCTCTCACCAAAAACATTTTTTGGCATTTTGTCCCCACACCTTGCCGACTGGATGCACGTGCTACTTTGGTCGCCGTCGCTTTTTACCATTTTTGGCATCAATTCCCATCCATGAGCTCTCCACTCCATCCATACTACAGTTATTGCATTATTTTTCCACCATTCATCAACCTGCAAGGAGGCACCATTAGTGTTCACCCCCACCATTGTTCTTGGTTCACATGCTCATCCCTTGATTGAACACCTCCTCCTTGCTTGGCCATTACTTTTGTTCGGTATAATTTTACCCCTTTTTTGCGCCAAACAATTCCTTTACAAAAAAGGCACTTAAGGAGTTTTTGTTAAGATCTTTTTTGACTCTTAAAAGAATGAAAAGATCGTTGAGCAAACTTTCTTCCTTTCATGCTCACTAAAAGTATCTGAAAGGGCGTCTACCTGGTATAAGTTTAACCCTTTTTCAGACCTTGTAGAGTAATTACGAAAAAGGAATACTCTAGTCACATCGGCTAGAAGAGTTCTTCATTGCATCCTTTTATTCTTTTTCGATCCTTGGAGACTAACACATGAAAAAGAACCCCCTGGAGTCTTATTATTGCTTTCCGACTCTATAAAATTCAAAGCAACCACGAGCACTCATTGTCCCGGGCTCGTATAAATCCACACGATAGTACCTCTCCACCTCTACAGAGTCTTCTTATCGCTTTCAGACTCCTTAAAATTGAAATCACTCACGAGCATGAACTTTCCTGGGCTCGTACAAATCCACATGACAGTGCCATTTTGAGCACACTTTTTATCCCTTCTTCGAGCTCCTTCAACCATGAAGAAGGCCCTAATGGTGCCTCTTGACACCACAACAGATCATACCTAGTCACATTATTATGGTAGCCTCCCCAGTATGGTCTCCTTTGTTTAGATTATTATGCAGTGTGTCACCCTTAGAGTCTCCCAATATCACTCATCGGTTTGTCCTCCTGAGTCTCCCCCATTGCCGACACATCCCCTGGTCCCTTAATCTATGATCCCCTTACCAAAATTTAGTTTCATATGCTTCCAGGTCATCCATGCCATCATACTTTGAACAAAGGAAGTTTGAGTCCCCTTCCCACTTTGCGACTTCATTTGTTCCCCACCCCCCAGTATGTCACTCCTAGCTTCAGTCCTATCACCTTTTGGTTGTACACCTCATGGTCCTATCAAGGAAAAATCATTGCCTTGGTAGTTGTAGGTATCCCTCTGTTGACGCCATCCCATTTATTCCAGAGGATAAACCCATAGGTCCCTGTGCCTTGGACTCATCACCATTAGTGGTGAGTTCCTACGGATTGTTTTCAGAGGATTCCTTAGTGCCTATCCAAATGGTTGTTTCTCACATGCTCGACATCAACACCTTGATCATGCTATTGAGATTTGTGCAGGGTATTGGTCCCTTCATTTATTTGTCGAAGACCCCGGATTTCCCCTGACTCTAGCACATTGGTGAGTCTACTTGGAGCACCCAGTTATATGTTCCCATGGATATCTGGGCTGCACTTGGCGATAGTATTCGGAAGTACCCCAGTTGTATGCTTCCTAGAGTACCCAGCTTAGATACAGTTCAGTGTACCCTTGAGATTCTGACTCTGATTCATTGATTCCATCCAGTTGTTGGACACCTTTAGATCCAGCAGAGCATTAGTTGTTATGGTACCACTTCAAATATATTAGTGCTTCAGATCAATCATGGTAGGACCATGAGTATGTCCCAGTTCTGTGTCCCCTATGGACCATTACGATGTACACAGTAGGTCTCCATGTATTATTCAGGTCTCATTAGACCTCATTGTTATTACTTTTGTATATCTTGATACATGCTTGGGTATTCCCGCCTCGTCCATATATTAGATATTATTCCTCATTCATTTTGAGGCCATCTATGTTAACTTTTTGTAGTTTGTACGGGGTCGTTGTTCCAGTCTCCAATCATTCTCTTCTCTCCTCCACACCTCAAGAAAAATACAAAGAATCTATGATGTCTATTGGCCATACGATGAGCTCTTTCCCTCACACATCAAGGGGCAATCTGTCAACAACCAAAAAATGCTCACTAGCTCATATCCCTAGCCACATGACCCATTTGTCCACTTTTCTTACCACTTTAGCCTTCAAAACCTCCAAATGGTCATGAAAAAGGCCAAAATTAATCTTTTCCTCCTCACAATAATTAAATTTCCTCAAAAAATGCCAAAAACCCTCCAAAAGGGCTCAAAATTCCCAAAAATCAAATAAAAAGGGAATAAATTCCAAATATTAATTCAAAAGAGGAAAAAGAGGGAAAAAGAAGGGGAAAACCCTAAACCAAAAACCCTAAACCATGTGTAACCAAATACCATGGGTCAATACTACACCACTAAAAAACCTATAGATAGGTGATGGAGGCTCCCTATTTTCTATCCACAATTCATCTTACCCTCGTGCTGCCCAAATCACTCTTGAAATCCTAAGCCCACCATTTGTGCTTAGATTCATCATTTGAGTGAACCAGTTGGCCAATCCCCATTAAATTTGGAGAAGAGAAGGAACCATAGGAGCACTGGAGCAACTCATCCCTACAGATGCTCAAGATCTACCAACCTCACCATTGAGGTAACTTTTCATGTGTAACTCCATTTTTATTGAATAAAAAGATATCAATATCTTAGATATTTGTTTTACATGGAAAAATATGAATGTTTTACCGTTTACTGCAAGCTTATTTTATGAAGGCCCGTGCACATGTTAGATTAGTTTTTACTATTTGTACATGGTTTTGCATTGTTTTCTTGAACTGCTACTAAGGAGCCCCTTCTCCTTAGTAGGTGCTCATTCGCACAAGCTAGGGTGAAAACCCTAGCTATAGTATGGTTTTCTCAGCCCACTTGGTCCTTGAGGGAGGGTTATTATTAGAATCCATGTCATCATCATCATCAGTAATCTCTGAATCAGAAATATCATAAAAGAAGCATCACTTACATCATCACCAAGAAAAGGATATGAGCATTCTCCTTCACGTTGTTTTGTAGCTTGCATAGGCTCTTCTTCTTCGAACTTGACACTTATTTCAATGAATGTTTTGAGATATGATGGATCAAAGAGATCGCATCCCTTTGCATATTCTACATATCCAACCATTATTGACTCCTTTATTTGGGTCTGCAATGCCTTTCTCTTCTCTGGAGGGATCCTAGGCCATGCTCTTGAGCCAAACACCCTGAAATGAGAAACATTGGGCTATGGCCCATCCAAGCCTCATATGAAGTCTTTCCTTCCAAGGATTTACGTTATGCTCTATTATGAACATATGCATCACAATTCATAGCTTCATACCATAGCTTAGGACACAAAGACTTATCCTCCATCATCCATGTGGCCATCTCCTTTAGTGCTCTATTCTTGCGCTCTGCAACACCATTTTGTTGAGGTGTGTAGGGCACAAAATGTTGCATTTGTATGCCATTCTCTTCACAGAGATGATGCATGTCCTTATTGACATACTACCTTCCATTATCAGTCATCAAGACCTTCATACTTCTCCAACTAAATTTCTCCACACGGTTCTTGAAAACTTTGAAACATTAGAAAACGTCAGATTTCTGCTTGAGAAAATACAACCAACAATACCTTGAGAAATCATCAATGAAGGTAAGCACATACTTTGAGATGCCATAGGAGGGAGTGGGGAGTAGACCAATAAAATATGAATGCACTAAAACAATAGGTTCAATAGATATCCTTTCCTTCCCTTTCTCATACTTCTTCTCAGCATGCTTCCCAACAATGCACCCTTTGCAAGTGCCATTGGAAAATCTGATTGTTGGAATCCCTTCAACCATCTCCTCTTTTCTCAAGGATTGAAGATATATGTAGTTGAGGTGGCCAAATATATCATGAAATAACTTGCTGAGTTCATTACTATGTGAAAAAAGTGCATTTGGAGAATAGTACTCGATAAAATGTGAGAACTTCTACATCCTCGAATCATGGTCTCCAACACCCACTGCTACAACTTTGCCAGTCGAAAATTCTGCGATATCCACATATTCTTGGGTGAAGATCACTCTCTTGGCTGAACCAATGTGGGTCATTTGGTATACAAAGAGTAAGTTTGCTACAAGATCAGGCACATATAGTACATTACTGAAGTGCCCATTTTCCAATGAGATTATCCCAATGCCTTTAGCAGGGATTTATGAATCATCTCCCATGAGAATGGAAGAACCATTGTATGGAGAAAGAGTAGAGAATTAATATCTTGAAGAATCCATGTTCTTTGAGGTGCCTGAAGGAATGACGAAATAAGATGACTCTAAGGTACTATCAATCAATGCATGGAACCTCTCCTTGTCATCAGAAACACCCTCTTTCTTCTTTGAACTTTCAAGAACATGAATGTTGTTCTTCTGTAGGAGATGGGTCATCATGTCTATGGTTTTATTCATGCATGAACACTAAGGATGCCAACCCTTTTGATAGTAACTGCATTTTGTCTTCTCTTTCTTCTTTCCCTTGTCCTTGATAGTATTCGAACCCCCATCAGTGGATTTGGGATTCTCCTTGTCCTTCTTATTCTCTTGTGGTTTCAAGCCCTTGGTATTTTGCTTGCCTCTTCCTTGTTTCGAATCTCCAGCTACAAGTACTTGATCATTTTGCGTAATGGAACCCATAAAGACCAACTTGTCTTGCTGTTGAGCTAGCATCTCCATGAAATCAGCCAAAGATGACATCTTCCAGTTTCTAACTGTGAGATTTGTGGATTTATATATAGAGACAAAAACTAAATACTCAAGACCCAACTTCAAAATGATGAACAAAACCAATTGTTCTTCCTTCTTATCAATTCCACACTGTTTGATTTGCAAGACCAAAATTTTGAGCTTGGTGAAGAAATATTGGATGGAGTCAAATTTTCTCCGGCTCAGTGAGATCAACTCATTCTCAAGTTGATGGCGCATCATTTCATCAGTCTTTCCAAACAAAGGCTCAAGCTTGAGCCATACTTGATTTGGTGTAGCTAGACTTTCGACATGAAACAAGAGGTCTCTTGAAATACTGAGACAAAGGAGGTCAAATGCCTCATCCATTCTATTGAATAATTTTGACTTTTCCACAATAGAGTTTGGATCAACCTCAGTGCCCATGGTGGTCCTAAAAAAACCCTTGTATCTCAATTGAATAACCATGTCAACCTTCCATTCTAAATAGGTGAATGGAGTGAGCAAATTTAGATGATTTTTCTCCATCTTCTACAGCTTCTTGCGCACTTGGTTACAATGGTGCACTTGAATACCTGCAATAAAACTCTCAACACTCAAGAGGGGAGATACACTTACATATTCAAACCCTTCCTCATAGTGGGTACATTTGGGAGAGCATCACACCCTGGATAGACTTCAATGGATTTCTCCAATGGCTTCAATGCAATGGTTCCAGGGACTTCTGTGCTTTCTCCACTACTTCTGGCACACCACTAAAACAGTCTATTGGTTCAAATAATAGCTCCAAGAGCTCTAATACCATGTAAAATCTCTATCACAGTAGGATCTAGCTATTATAGATTCCTCACAGTTGAAATATTTGACTTCTTATGCAAGATATAAGTGCATAAACAATTCTGGAAAAACAAATGATCAAAACCAGTTACAAATGATAAAAAACTAGGAAAATAAATGATCAAAAACCAGGAAAATAAATGATCAAAAACCAGGAAAATAAATGATCAAAACCTATAATTGCAAATGATCAAATATCAGAGTTTCTTAACTGTCCAACAGAACAATGAGTTTGGACCATCCTTATATAGAAATTGGAAGAAATCAAATGCCTTAGGAGGCTTGACATGTGGCTAGCTTAGATTTGACCCCAATCCCCCCTGGGTTGACTAAGGAGATCCCAAATCACCTCAAACCCTTATGAATTTCTCATGTGAGCATTGGGAATGCTTTGGAAGACTCACCAGAGGCTCATACATGTGAGGGAGGTGGTTGGTGGGTGGTTAGGTGTCTAAGGAGAGGCCAAAAAAACTAGTTTTGGGCGTAGATGACTATATACAATGCATGGGTGCCTTTGGTCAAACTCGGATCCATAAAAAAGGGAAACATGGCACCTTAGGCCAAATAGGTGCAATAAATGAATGAGGTAGTCATAATGAGGGTTCCTTACAGTCATTTGACTACCTTTGGCCCATATTTTTGATGGATAAGTTATCATTGATCCTAACTAACTTCTAACAACCTTGTTCACACCTTGGGATGAAATAATTAACCTCTTTAGGACCAATTAATCAATAATGTGACTAATGAATAAGGTCCTAAGGTGTAATAATGCTCTAACAAGTACATTAAGCTTCCATCCTGACACAACGAGAATGATTTTTGTTACCATATGGATAGCTAACTCCAAAAGCTATTGGAACTACAATAAGTACACCAAAAATATCATCAACTAGTGCAAGCACACCTCATTTGATAACTTCAAGAAATTGTGTGCATGGAGAGTCATCAAGGCATGTACACAAGTCATCATATTCCTAGGTAAGTAGTGTGTCTAATCCGATAATTGCATCATTGAGATCTAGGATTAGAGGGTAGAAAATGAAAACTTTAAATGAAATTTATGATCATCAGAATGATGAAATAGATGAAAATGTATATATGCTTTATTTTCATATCATCTACCAAGTTTTAATGAAGTTGTAAAAGAAGAAGTTTGGGTTAATCCAATGAATGAATAAAATGTAGCAAATAAAAGAAATGATACTTGGAAGTTGACATATTTACTAGAAGACAAAGGTTGTATAGGTGTTAGGTGGATTTATAAGAAAAATATTATTGTTGGTGGATAAGTGTTAAAGCAAAAGGTGATGCTTTTTTCCCGATTTTTCATCCAAAAACCCAGAGTTGGTTATAATGATACATTCATACATATTGTGAGAATTGATTCAATAAGACTTGTGTTATCTATTGCAACAAACTATAATTGGAAAGTGTGTCAAATGGATGTGAAGTATGCATTTTTAAATGGTTTTGGGAATAAGAAGTGGATTTCAAACAAGCATTGGCTTATGAAGTTAGTGGTCATGGAGACAAGATGTAAATATTAAAGAAGGATTTGTATGGATTGAAGCAAGCATTGCGAGTCTGGTATAGCAGAATCAATACATGTTTAATTAGCAATGGTTTCAACAAAAGAGATAATGAACCAACAATATACCTAAAGGTAAATCAAGGAGAAACTTGCATAATTTGTTTGTATGTTGAGGATTCGATAATTGGTCGAGATCATGGGAATCGAACCCATGACCTCCAAGTCCGCCCAAGCATTTGCAGACTTTGCCTAGCCAGGGCTCCCGCTGGTGTTACTTAACAGGTATAGTGTGCAAATTTTATTTAAAGTTGAAAGTGTTTGATTTTGGGTAAAATGGCAGTATCAAGGGCTAGGCCCTCGACCCCGTGGCCGTAACAATTTCCAACACAGAGCCAAGTTGGAGGCAATTTGGAGTCCATTCATAATCCACTACATAGTCAATTCACAACACACCATATTCCATCACATATATTTCCACCACAACAAACAAACCACAATTGAAGTGCATATCAAATAGAACGGTGGGGATGAATCAAATGAACTCCATGCAACCAATACAATGTCTTATCCTTAGCCCATGGCCTATTCGTTGTATGGAAAACAATGGATTTTACATATAATTTGTAGGCGGATTTTGGGTCCAAAAAAGGGTGCATGGCCCTCTAATCTGAGCCCAAAAAACCACCCACAAACCACTATAAAAACCACAATTTTGCATAGATTATGAGACGATGTATAGGGCACAATTATGCACAGATCCTGAGGCAATCTTATGCATAGATCCATATGTTTGTATAGTCCTTAATGGGAGTGCTTCCTGAGGTGTGATTCCATACAGTTCGTACAGCTGCAGGCAGAGGTTGTCTCGATTTGTGTGCCAAAGGAGGCCTCAGGAAAACATAGTCAAATTTATACTCATTTTTATCAGAATTTCGAGAGGAACGTAGTGGTGCAGTCTGCTCCTGAGTTTGAATGACATAACTCATAGGTGTTTTCAAAAACTCTTATATGTAAGCTTTGAAGACTTAATAAGATCATCCTTCTCATTGGAAGTGTCCCGGAGACGTAGCCCAAGAAGGATGAACTCCGTTATGATTTGTTGTCTTCAATTTATGTTTTGCATATCTGTTTTATTTGCTTATGTGTTTGATTTAAAACATTTAAAATTCAACTTTAAAGCCATTTTTATAAGAATTAATGTGCAAATTTCACATGTTATTTTATGGTTAAAAAGATCCTAAAATATTTTCAGATCCGTATGCCAGGTCTTGATCACAATTCAATGATTCTATTGACAACATGTTTAGACGAATTTGCAAATAGTGATTTGAAAGTTACAAAAATACTAAAAAAATCACTTTCTACTTTAATGATATAAACCCATGTGTATCATATATAATCATCAATGAATGTAATAATATTCCATGTTCCTTGAAAAGATGTGTCGTGCCCACTATATGCCAGTTAATTAAAACTTAACATGCAGAGTGCTAAACATAAATTATCAACCCGAGGAAGTCTTTTATTTCAAAGCTATCATGCAAAATATATGCAAGTACAATTTCTACCTGGCATTGTTATCTATTGGTATGCAATCGAAACTATTTGTAAACTAAGTCAAAACTGCTTGAAAAGAAATCAATACTCAAACCTATTCATAAATCAAACTGTAAATCGAATACACTTCAAATAAGATCTATTCCTATGAAACAAGATCTGATTATGTACATCTAAAGAATTGTTATCTAAAGAATTGTTATGTTGGCCAACGATTTACCAAATGAATTATCAACACAACGATTATGACAGATCTAATGAATGAAAGCATACAACTATCATAAGCTTAATGAATGAAAGCATAAACAAAATAATAAGCAGATCTAAACAATAACACACTTACAATTAACACTACCAGCATCTGCTCAGGGAAGAGGGCCCTTCCTCCACTGAGCAGATCTGGATCTCCACAATGAAAGTCTACAACTCAAGAATTAAGAAACTGCCAGCATGTATTATCATAATGGAAGAATTACAACAGATCTGGATCAAATCCTACATCATAACATTGTGTTCTCTCCTATCTTGCATCTCCTATCATCCATTTCCTATCCTGCCTAATCTATCATGCTTCCCCTATCAATCTATCCCCCCTTCTCAATAAGATTGATTACATATTTATACATAAAATTATCTCATGAAAATGAAGAACTGAACCCCCAGCTTGTGATCTGCAACAGCTGGAACACGGCCGTAACTGTTGGCAACTTTGGAGCCGGCCGCAACACCAAATCTGGAAAATACCCTCTCGAAGAACCACCTGCATAGCACAAACCGTAGCTTGTTTGGGCGATTTCCTCGCGAGTCAGGTAAATGAGGATGTTACGCACAAAACCAATGTCTCAGATTTTTGAGATTCGTTTCCATCTGTCCGCAAATCAAGATGCGAATCAAGGTGTTCTTATGTGGCATGCGTTTTTTGTTAAGGCTGTAACAGCTGGCTATGAGCGTCCTGTACGTGACAACTCACTCCACAAACCATCATTAGTAAAATTATGCATAATAGTCTTTTAATTCATCAAAGATAAAAGAAAATAATCACTATTAACCACTTAAAACATCAATGGAAGTAGCAGGCTGTTCAACGCGCAGCTACAACAAATGAATGAAAAATGGAATGATAAATGAGAAATAATGGTAAGAAAATGGATGAAAGGTATGCCGGTAAGTGATGAAAAATGGACAATTCCAGGGCCCAACATCTCCCCCAAACTGAACTTGTTGCATGTCCTCATGCAACCCAATACCTGTGTAGCATCCAACTTGAAAAAAAAAACTCATTCACTTGTTCTTTTATTTTACCATTTGCACAGCTGCAGCTAGAAGAAATAGAGAGTTTAACACAAATTGGCAGAGTCACTTAGCGGAGGATTTAGCAGAAAATTTGGCGGATTTGCAGCTCTTTAGTAGAAAATTGGCAAAGTCACAGCTTATTTTAGCAGAGAATTTGGCGAAGGTTTTAGCGAAGATTTTGGCGGAACAGCGCTAAATGTAGCGGCAAATTTGGTGGAGTCAGCTTATTTTAGCAGAGAAATTGGCGAAGGTTTTAGCGGTGAATTTGGCGGAACAGCGCTAAATGTAGCGGCAAATTTAGCGGAACAACGCTAAATGTAGCGGCAAATTTGGCGGAGTCAACTTATTTTAGCAGAGAAGTTGGCGAAGGTTTTAGCAGCAAATTTGGCGAAACATCGCTAAATTTAGCGGCATATTTGGTGGACTTGCAGTTGTTGGAAAAGATGTCGCAGCCGCCGGAAAGATGTCGCAGCTGCCGGAAAGCAGTCGCCGGAAAATATGTTGCAGCTACCAGAAAAGATGTCGCAGCTGCCGGAAAACTGGCAGTTGCTGGAAAGCGGTCGCCGGAAAATATGTCGCAGCTGCCGGAAAAGATGTTACAGCTGCCGGAAAAGATGTCGCAGCTGCCGAAAAGCGGTCGCTGGAAAATATGTTGCAGCTGCCGGAAAAGATGTCGCAGCTGCCGAAAAACGGGCAGCTAATTTTAGCAGAGAAATTGACGAAGGTTTTTAGCGGCAAATTTGGCGGAATAGCGCTAAATTTAGCGGCAAATTTGGTGGACTTGCAGCTGTCGAAAAACGGGAAACGGCAATATTTTACGGCATTTTAGTCTTTTTGAACGGGAAACTTCTAAAGCCATTTTCTCCCAAACGACGAACTGGGTTGGGCTGAAATTTTGCAGGCAAGTAGCTATCACTCTAATGCATCTCCACGCCAAAAATTAGACAAACCCACATCACGGATCTTGAGAACAATGCGAATTGGCTGTAGGTGATGATGGCCATTTTCTCGAAAACCGTGCACTGGATTGAGCTGAAACTTCCCACGGTTGTTCTTCATGATGTTATGCATCCCCTGTCCAAATTTCATGAGTATCCAACTTACCACTTGAAAGATATGTCCAAATCAAATTCTGCACTTTTGAACATGAAAGAAAAATGTATTGCAGCTGAACTTCCAGAGCCAATATTTCAAAAACTACAAACTGGGTTGGGCTGAAAATTTTCAAGCAGGTAAATACCATTATAGTGCATCTCCTCACCAAAAATTAGATGAACCCACATCACAGATTTCGAGAAAAATGTGAATTGGCTGTAGGTGATAATGGTCATTTTCTCGAAACCCGTGCACTGGATTGAGCTGAAACTTGCCACAGTTGTTCATCATGCTGTTATGCATTCCCTGTCCAAATTTCATGAGGATCCAATTCGTGGTTTGTGAGATATGCTCTATTCAAATTAGGCATTTTATGTGAAGAACAATATGCATCCAAATTATGAATGTGAATGAAAAAGCAACAAGCATAGTAGCTCCTCCCCCAAACTGAATAATTTTTCATGTCCTCATGGAAAGTAGGAGTTTGTTTCTTAGTTGGAAAGTAGCCATCTCCCCCAAACTTAACATATGCAACATTCAATGATTCTCAAATTCTCACAAACATTTCACTTGTAACAGCTGGCCCATTGCTCCATGGAGAAGAATATAGTATAGATCTGTTTAGAATGTTGCTACATAAATGCATATATCAAATTTTTATGGCTCTCAATCACTCAACAATACTCATGCATATAACTTTGTGATAGCACCAAACATAATTCAAATCAGCTCATGGTATCCAAATGCCAATTTTACCATGTAATTAAGATGAAGTAACAAAGATGTGGCTGCCCCAAGACAAAATATGGAAATTCCACTGAGTTTTGTAGCCCTCCAACCTTCATGTGGAGAAAGGAATGTCATAAAATTGTCTCATCTTTTACCTACAACACAATACTGTTAAAGATGTGCTGTAATTACTGATTTTGAAATATGCCCATAAAAGATTAGAACCAGTCATAAATGCTATCATTCCTCTGCCTTGAATGTACAAGATAACGCTGGTATGCACTGCTACAGGAATGTTGTGATTTCCATCCCTCACAATTACAGTAATAAGACTTGATATTATTACTTTCAAACTTTCCTTCTATCTTGTATATACTGAAAATGATGATATGTGGTTTTTTGATAGAAGAGCCATTCATGTAACTTGCAACTAAGTCCCCTATATTCTTCTTCAGCCACAACATCCATGCGTTTGAACCGATTTATGTATTAGGTGAACCAAGAAACACATACCTTTGAAATGCATACTCTGTTGTAGGTTCTTGTGTCCAGCCTATCCTTCTCCTTCAAGATGTGTATCAGCTGCTTTATTTCTCCTCATTATTTTTTATATGGCAACAGAGCACAGTTTCTTACTGCTGGTTCTTGTGTGGCAACAGCAAGACTTATTTTCTTACTGCCGGTTCTTGTGTGGCAGCAGCAAGACTTCTTATTGTTGGTTCTTGTGTGACAACAATAAGGTATCCCTTTTTTTTCTTTTTTTTTTTTGCTTGGTCAGTTGGGTTGGTGAGATGTTGGGTTAGAACTTGAAGTGGATGTGCATGAATGATGAAGTGTTAAAACTGAGTGGGAAATGATGGGAATGGATGGACATAAAATGCTATTTAGAAAATGGAAATGGCTAATGCTTAGTGGTTCTTCATGACATTTCCCTAAATCTTTAATAAATAAAAAAACTCATGCTATTTTACCTCAAGTGTTACCTCCATGGAAGCCTTGGTTGACATGAATGGACTGGTGTATGCTGGAGCTATGTAGGCTGATCTGATGCTGAGACATATGTATATGAGAGCTGGAATTGGATGAGACTGAATTTGATCCATGATGTTGTGCTGGTGGCATGTAAAACTAACTGCTGAGACAATTGATGAGTAGAAATTCTACCATAGAAGCAGAAAGTCCTTTCTCTTATTCTGAAAATCAACTGCTGAACTGAAAATGGAAAGGAATTGCAAAACTACTAAACAAATGATGCTGCAAATCATTATTGAAACCATTAGATCACATAATCTTCAGCTGCTACAAACCCGAGGTACAATTCTTACCATGCGAATGAATGTGCTGAAGTCGAGCATGGAAAGAAATCATTGGATTACCGGCCATTAATGTATGCCGTTAACCAATGTGAAGAAACTCACCTTTGATGACAATGAGCTCTAAAGTACCTTAGTGCATCTTGACAGGTACGAATGGATGTGCTGGAGTCGAGTCACCTGCAAGATTTGTCAATCAAGAGGCATTGATGAATCCCCATGATTAACAACAAGGAAATCTGCCATTGATTCATGCAGATACCAGGGCACTATAAAAACTCTAATCTTGATCCCAGATGATGTGTCGGAGTCGATGGGACAAGACCATTGGAAGGTGGACCTTAATGCATTCCACATCATCCAATACGAGTACAAAATAAATGATTGTGAAGACTCATAGTGAAAAATAGGACCAACATGAAACTCAGAAGTGGAAAGTACATGTGAAGTCATGATGTAGTAGTTATAGGAAATAAAATGGTTATGGTGACTACATAAGCAGTGGAAAATGAGACTTCGACATGAATGGATTTTTAGGGTTTTGAAATGAGGAGGGTGAATGAATCTACCATAGGGAAATTGGCTTCTTGAGGGGTTTCTTTCAGCAACAAGTGGGATGACAGGTGTCTAAAAATGATTTCTGTCATGTAGCAATGGGACTTGACTTTGGAAACATTGGACTCTGTATGGTTTGCACATCAATCTCTCCATTTTTTTTATGTGCTCAATCCAATTGCAAATTGATAAAAGGTCTTCAAGAGTCACTCGTGCATGCATTGACCTTCTTCTCCCAAGGACCTGCAAAACCTAGCATTTGCCTGCAATAAAACATGAGATGATGGAAGAAGAGAGATGATTGGTCTCTCTTCACCCAACAATTATGAAAAAAACAACAAGCAATTACTCATAAAACAAATCCAAAAAAAAATGAAGAAAGCAAAATCCATTTTATACTTGCAGCAGAGCAATGTCCATCTAGACTCACCAACGGTATTCTGATCATAGCTTCTTCGTTCCTTGCCCAATTTGAGTGATTCCAAAGCCAAATGAAAGTAAATTCATAGGTCTATTTCCATTAGAAACAGGTTTTTTTTAAATTCTATGCAATGATCTTCCAAATCACTCAGTAACAGCCTGCATGACAAGGTGTTTTTTCGAATTTTGGACTAGACCAACAGTCACGGTTTTAGGCTTAACTTTTTCGTTTGATAATGGATTGATGTGATTCCAATTGGAGATGAAAGTATATTCATGTAGGTATATCCATTAGAAACAGGTTTTGAATCCAACAAGAATTGATGGGTCAAATAAGCCAATGAACAGTCTAGAAAATATACTTTTAGGAATGCAGATTTGGGACAGACAGTCGGTATTTTGGTCATAAAATTTGCGTACGACATCGGAATGGAGTGATTCAAATTGCATTGTAAACTAGATTCATAGGGGAATATATCAATAAAACAGGTTTGCAAAATATGTCCAATAAGGCATCCAAAAATTGGTTGTCCCATCTCTGTTCCTAAGCTGCCAGCTTGACACCCTGTTAGTATTTTGGCCATAAAATTTTCGTTTGACACCCAATCGTAAAAATTCAAATTGTTTTGGAAACTAGATTCAAATTGCTACTTTGGATATAAACATGTTTTAAAAATAAGCTCATTTGGTGTCCCAAAAATGGACTGTCCCGTCTATGTTTCAGTAAAATTTTCAAGCCAAAATGTCACAAAAATCCAATAAATTAAATTTAACCCCCAAAAATTGATCAAAATAGGTGTGAATGATTTTAATGATGTAAATTTAAATATAATACACATCCATACCAAAAATTTCAAGCATTGAGCACCTAGATTGACTTACACAGTTTGTTGCAGCCACAGCTGCAACTCTTAAAAAATGACATAATGTTGAAATAAAGCATGTGAATTTTTATGGAAAATAAAAAACTAAAGACATATCATGATGTGCAACACCCACGTATCTCAAACTCATTAATTTTTACCTGTAGCACAGTCACAGCTGGGTGTTGCATCTCCTTGTCACAGCCAATGTTGCAGCTCACTGTTGTAGCTGCGAGTAATCACAGCTGAGAGTAATCACTCACAGTTGGGTTGTTGCAGCTAACAACTTTATGTCAAATTTCAAGCTTGAAGGGTTCCATAATCATGGGCTCATTTTCCTGTGGATCCTTCATTCACTTTCTCGAATTACTGTAATTTTGTTTTCATGATATTTTTATTTTTATTTGTAACAAATAGAAACAAATTGAAATTGAGAAATTGATGACAAAAAGGACTTGAGCATTTTTGTTCAAATAGTCAACAATTCCAAAGCATTCATGAAAACATCTCATACCCATTCCTCATACTTCTACTTTCTGATCTTCCAGATCGCAACAAGGCGCAGGAAGAGAGCATACTTATTCAAAAATAAAAACTTAAAAAAAACAAAAGCATGGTTTTATTATGTTATTCTACCCTACCCTATTCTACTTGGAAAAAGAAAAAAAATTGTTCAAGTGTATGCATATTTCCAATGGAGCCATTTTCGAAAAAGTGACTCAAGTATGCTCATACTCCTAATAGAAAAATATAACTTTATGAATTCTAGGATATGAGAGATCAACTTCCCTTCAAATGATGGTGCCAAGAATTGGTGAAGTATGAAATGATGCTGCAGACCGATTACAGATTGAAACCAAGCTTCAATATAGTCTGTGTTCCCTTGATTGCTCATGGATGTTACACCATGAAGATCCTTATTAAACTGATCTTCCTCAATGCATAAGATTTCCGGATCTAATGATGTGAATGATGCTTTTGGTTCCAATGGCTGTTCTCCATCAAATATTACGTGTGTATTGTTGATCTTGTCTGCTTGCTTACGAGGACTAGAAGAAACTCTATCTGCAAAACTTGGATCTAAAACATGTTTAGGCCTCGTATGGATTTGCTGCAACAACGCACAGCCTTTTTGCAGCGGTGTAGATGAGGTAGAATAAGAGGGAAGTGTAGGAACATTTTGCAGTTCAGCACTGTAAGCATACTGTACTGCTTTATTATGGTTAGGGTGGAGGGTGGATTGGGCAGGAAATTGTGTTGGATACCAAGGAGTTTGATGAAAAGATAGATGTGGCTGATGTAGATGATTGAGTTGTGAGGTTGATATTGAAGGACCAACTTGTGTTGCAGCATGAGGGAGAGTGGAGATACGATCATAAAATAGGCCATTCCAACCTTGTGGGAAAGGTAGGTAAGAGTTAAATTGAGGCTGCAACAGCTGCCATGGTAGAAGAGTATTCAATGACTGAGTATGAAAGTAAGGAAATGGAGGGATAGAATTTTGAACCATAGATGTAGGCCATGGTTGACATGACTGTTGCAATGAGTTGGCTGCAACTCCCAGATCTCTTTGATATGTTTCTTTCATCCTTGGTAAGGAGGGGCAATGATCTGTGGAATGATTCAAGTCACATATACCACAACTTTCAAGACTATCCAAAGGGAAATCCCTTGCTTCTCTTATTTCCTCCCGCTTTTCCTTATCCTGCAAAACACCCAATTGTAAATCAACTTTAGAAATGTCAAATAAATTGCTGATTTCTCCACTCCACAACTTGTGATCTGCTAAGAACTGGACCCCCAGCTTGTGATCTGCAACAGCTGGAACACGGCCGTAACTGTTGGCAACTTTGGAGCCGGCCGCAACACCAAATCTGGAAAATACCCTCTCGAAGAACCACCTGCATAGCACAAACCATAGCTTGTTTGGGCGATTTCCTCGCGAGTCAGGTAAATGAGGATGTTACGCACAAAACCCATATCTCAGATTTTTGAGATTCTTTTCCATCTGTCCACAAATCAAGATGCGAATCAAGGTGTTCTTATGTGGCATGCGTTTTTGGTTAAGGCTGTAACAGCTGGCTATGAGCGTCCTGTACGTGACAACTCACTCCACAAACCATCATTAGTAAAATTATGCATAATAGTCTTTTAATTCATCAAAGATAAAAGAAAATAATCACTATTAACCACTTAAAACATCAATGGAAGTAGCAGGCTGTTCAACGCGCAGCTACAACAAATGAATGAAAAATAGAATGATAAATGAGAAATAATGGTAAGAAAATGGATGAAAGGTATGCCGGTAAGTGATGAAAAATGGACAATTCCAGGGCCCAACAAGATGGAGTGGGGAATGTTCCACTTTTGTATCTATGAACAAATTATAGCGATGCTTGTTCTCATTGTGATTGACCAAATGTAAATCGATATATGATATTCTTATTGGACTTTTCACACACCATTATTGCATGAGACAAGGGGTAGACCACACACCATTTGGGTTCTTTAAGAGATATTAGAAGTAGCAGCAATGACAAAAACATTATGCATGCCAACATTTTATTAAGTCATAGTGTGAAGAACAAAGATGGTGGTAGGTGATGAAGTCTCAAATTTGTTGAATTTAAACATCCTTAAAGAATTGTCAACAAATTGTGTAGCGAATACATGAGTTAGATAATCTAGATCTCTTATTACAACATCATCGAGAAAAACCACAATTGATTTTTCCACGACTGAATGATTAATTTGAACAAATGAAATAAAATTGGCTACGATAAAACGAACATATAAGGTAGTGATCATTTCCAATTAGTAAGATCTATTGTGCTTACTCTCACAACATCTCAAGGGGAACTATCACCAGCAAAAATATTTTGGATTGCATGTTTATCATGATTATAAAATAAATTCATATTATTGGAAATAGTATGAGAGGTCTCTAACAATAAAATACACTCATTCTTAGGTTGACATACCATTGAAAAACAATGATGGGGTTTAGAAAAAGAGGAGGAAGAAAAATATATTCAAAATTATTTTTTCATCGTGGCCTATTCCAGTGTTTACATATTGTTCCAATAATGTGCATTAAGATGCTCATATTTCCATAAAAATAATAAGTCTTGGGTGCACCTTTTCCTTTGACTTGGCGTCCTTATGGTGTTATAAAGAGGGAGGAGTAACTATGGGAGACTTGGTAGGATTGAGTGATTTGGTTCATCTAGACTACTTCTTGGAGGCTTTGTATCCCTTATTGTTGTGAACAAACAAATATTTCTATTTGGAACTTATATCAAGTATACTCATATACAAAATATTTCCTTTATGACATATTAATTTTTCACACAAAATCTATGAAAAAGGAATATTATAATTTACACATAATGCCCTTGTAATCGACCAAAACACAAAAATATCAAAAAGAGTTTTCATGTTGGAAATAACAGTCGTGATTGGGTGATTACCAATCTCAATGCATTCTACAACAATAGGATTGCAAGGTTAAAGCATATGTGGGTGTGAGGATAACAACAAGCTAGTGGGGAGATTGAAATGGAGCATCAATGGGAGGACTAAGCTACTGAAAACATGATTTTATTGGAATGAAGGGGGAAAATGAGCACAAAAAAGAAAAGAATTCTAACCAAAAACTACTAAAACTAAGTACAAAAATTAGAGTTTGGTACAAGTTTTAATTGCTAAATGAAGGAATAAAAAACACAAAAAAGTGACTAATCGTGCACCTAACAAACTAGGGTGTACAATTTTTAAATATTAAAATTTAAAAGTGAAACTTGCTAAACTCCGAGCAAATGAGAAAATGTGTAGATCTAGATCATCCAAAACTGGATTTTGTTGAAACAATAATCATTTAGTGCTAACTTGGTTAGTTTGCTCAAAAAACAAAATAGAATGCATGAATATGAAAAGTGGCAACATAAAATTCTTATAACAAAAGATGATGGCCTAACACGTTTATTAACCTAATTTTTCTCTAAAAATGCTCGAATACCATGCTTCGTAAAATCTTCAAAAGGGAAAGTATTAATTATTTACAATGAGGAGCAAGATTTTATTTTTATAGTGAATATAATTGCATGCTATGATTTGTTTATTTGTGACTCACTAAGCCACCAACCGACTATGGATAGACATATACATGGATATATGAAAATATATTAATTATTGATATTTATGTATCTTTATTAGGTAGCTTTTTTAAGCAGAAACAAATATTAATTTTGCTATTCATGGGAATCAAAAAGTACATAACATTATTCAAAGTATGGACCATATGTTTAGCATTAACAAACCAAATATCATTTTGACCATTATTAAAAAATAGAGTCCTTCATACGATACCTCATATCTAATATCATCATATAGGCTCTGCACATCAGATAACATGTAACCAATAACCCAAACCGCAATGGGTATCAATAAGACATAAAGAAAAACAAACAAACGATCAAATTTCTAGACATGGGGCATCCTCGACATTATGATAAGTAGAAAAAAATATATTGAAATTCAAGGGAACCTTCAACATATTCATCAAAATGGAAGAGACCTTCAAACCGCTCAAGTGTATCTAGTTCAAATGAGAATTGGATTCAGAGTTATGTTCATGAAAAATATGATCAACATACAGCTCAGTAAAGGAGGTCAATGATTCTCCAGTTCTCGTACACCATTGATCAAGAGAGATGATATGTAAAGAATGAAACCTTTTCCCAGTTCACAATTGTCAAGACACCATAAATATTCATGGTATCAATACCAAGAGATGAAGTAAAGTCAAGAAGACACCATAGTTCCATTAATTATACATTTGTATTTGTTCCTTTCGACAGTGCATCCATAATCTAAAGTAGAATTCCTCATTAGTATTAAACAACATACCATCACCAGCTACCCCTTCAGGAAGGTCCATCAAAGAAACCTGTAGCACATGAGGAAAGAAGAATTTGTCTCACCTTTCTCTTTGACAATATCCATTGTTGCATAATATTTGTACACGTTCACAATTATCAAACAACTAGCCTAAAAATTCAAAGGTTTTTCTTCAAACACCGCATAATTCCTAGACTTCCCTATATCCCAACATATAAAATATTGGAGAAGTTTTGTGAGTAACTATTTTTGTACAATAGAAAGAATTTACCTTCCAAAGTATCGTTTCCCCATAGTTGAAAAATACTTATAGTATCACCAACAGATTTCGAGATCCTCTTACAATAAATATAATTCACAAAAATGTGGTTTATAGATTCATAATCATTCTTGACAGAATAGATATTTAGTCTAGCCCATCCTCTATGCTACAAATTGTCCTTGTTAACCAGACAATTCTCAAATGTCAACCATATTTTTTTTCAAGAAGAAAAATCTGTACATTAGATATTAGTGAGAATCAAAAAGTACAGGGGAAAGTACAACGTGAGCCCAAAGCTCATGATCACCAAAACTAACCAGTCACAAACAATCCAGATCTGGTCCCACCAAAAAATAAAGGACAAATACAAATCCCCCAATACATCAAAATATGAGAACCACTTCAAAGCTAGTCCTCAAATAAAAACAAAGAGACAAAATGTGTCATCAAACCCTCGATCCATTCTTCCTAAGAAATCCCACCTTCTTCACCATCTAAATCTTCCTTTGAGAGAGTCTCAACCGTGCATCCTTGAATTCCCTGTGAGATCGTGGAAGGAAGACATTAGAGTGTCAATTATTTTACACCAATAGGAGAAATGCAACAAATTCAGATTAAAATTCTTTTTTACCCATTAGACAATCACCATCTAATTAGCAAATATGCTCACACAATTAAATAAATATCATACATTTTTATAATTTAAATTAAATCTTAAGATTAATTTAATTAAATTTTAATAAATAATGATAAAAGCATAAAGTTTTTTCAAATTTTTACATATTAATATTATGTTTGCTATAAAAAGTCACACATTTATAAGAAATCTAGCTTTCATTTTTCATCAACTCAATGTGCATATTAGCTCATTAATCTACTCTAAGAAAATATAAAGTTAGTAAATAAATAATAAATTATATTTTAAAAAATTAGTGCTAATATATACAAAACATTAAAGTTAATATAACTAACATAGATCCATCTTAAACCTGGATCTATCAAGTACCTAGAGGGATCCAATTTTTTGAGGTGTCTTTTTTTTTAAATTTAAACTCAAGAAATTTGATCTCTCTTAATTGATAGATCCGGGTGCAAGTTTTCAGTTTTTATTTTATAGTCTAATATCTATTTTTTAATTAGTTTTCATAATATTTTATATTATGAGCCAAGAAGGATTTTTTTAAATACTTTCCATAATTTTTTATTTTATGAGTCGACATGAATTTTTTTAATTATTTTGTTAGGAACAAACGTTACAACATCTCCCCCATATTCGGCTATAGAGCACCTCACTCCTCTCGGTGCAATTAAAAAAAACAGTATAATGTAACTAGCAACAACCACATTAATAATATTAATGTGTCTGAATACGTCGATAGGCATAAATTGGGCACATACTTTTCATATTAATCTCTTTCCCTATAGTATGTTCCCAATTTATGCCTATCGACGTATTCAGACACATTAATATTATTAATGTGGTTGTTGCTAGTAACGGGTGTGCGCATACACATAAAATTAATAATATTATAATTATTAATAGTAGTGTTTAATTAATAATATTATAATTATTAATAGATGTGTTCAATTTCACGCACGGGTGTGGCTCATTGGCGGTTCACTTGATATGAAGTCACATGTTGTAAATTGGAGGTCACGAGTTCAAATCACATCTGGCTTTACTCATGTCTCATGCTTGCGGGGTGTGTGTAGCACCTAGGGGTATAGTGGTAGTGGGATTGGATCCCTGGACCCTGTGTCAGGCGAGTACCAGCCTAGTCTCCAGTTGTCGATTCCCCTATCACAAAAAAAAATAAAAAAATATGTCTAATTAAGAAAATTGTTTAATTAATATAATATATTAATTAATAATAATACTAATTAATATATTACATTATAATTTAGTTAAACCAATAATGATACATATCAATATTAAAAACTAAATTACTAAATATCTTTAAAGTATTGAAAATTTAATTATTTATATAGTAATTAAATATGATATTTTATTAAAATGATATAATATGAATATTCAAAATATATTTATTTAATTAATATTTTAATATAGTATACAAATTATTATATTCATTTTACATAAAGATATTAAAAAATACTATAATTTCATTAAAAATATTATTATGATATTATGATATTATAATTATATGTTATAACTATATATTAATAAGAAAGTTATCTTGCATTATTATAAGAATATGGTATAATTAAAATATTATAACAATGTATTGAAAAAATATTAATATTTATTTATTTATATAAAAATTAAATATAATATTTAAATAAAATTATATAATAAAAATATTAATTAATTCTAAATATTTATATTTAATTAATATTTTAGAACAATATAAACATTATTATATTCATTTTACATACATATGTTAGAAAATAGTATAATTTCATTAATAATTATTATTAGTATTTAGTTATGATATTATAATTATATATTAGTAATAAAGTAATTATTCAGTATTATTGCAATACACTATAATTAAAATATTATAACAATGTCTTGATAAAATATTAATATTTAATTAATAATAATATTATTTTATTATATTCTTTAATATTATAAAAATAAATATAAAAAAATAATATTATTTAATTTTGAATATTAATATTTAAATATAATGTTATAGTATAGTATAAATTATATAGTTGAAAATATTATTAACATTATATTGATTAGTATCACAATGTGACAGAGTCCTTAATGAATGCTGAATGTCAAATTATCAATATGTCACATCTTGGGAATTGTCGGTGTATATAATTTTTTAATCCTTAATGAATGTGAGAATGAGACATAACACTTTGTCATATTATACATATAACCTTTGATGAATGTTGCAATGCAACATAACACTTGGCATACATCACAATGTGACATAGCCCTTGATGAATGCCAAATGTCACATAATTAATGTGTCATATATTAAGAATTATTGGTTTATAAAAAAATACCATGGAGTGAATGTCAGAATCCAACATAAGCCTTTACAAACGTCACAATGCGACAAAAGCATTTTATGTCGGAATGTGACATACTCTTCGATGAATGTCACAATGTTCTATTAAGGAACATAACCATAATGAAACATGACTATGGAGGAATGTCACAATCCAACACAGGCCTTGATGAATGTTGTAATCCAAAATAGCCCTCGATGAATTTTGCACTAGTACAAAAGCGTTAAGGAATGTACAATGGAGGAATGTTGCAATCCAACGTAAGCCTTGATGAATGCCACAATGCGACAAAACCATTAAGGAATGTACCATGGAGAAATTTTGAAATCCAACATAAGACTCAAGGAATGTCATACTCGAATATAAGCCTTGATGAATGTCACAATTTGACAAAACCATATTGTGCCAAAATGTGACATACTCTTTGATGAACATTGTAATGTGATATTAAGGAACATATAGCCATAATGCAACATGACCATGGAGGAATAACGTCATCCAACAAGACCTTGATGAATGTCGCAATCCAACATAGCCCTTCATGAATGTCGTATTGCAACAAAACTATTAAGGAATGTACCAAGGAGGAATGCCGCAATCCAACATAAGCTAGGATGAATGTCATATTCCAACATAAGGCTTGATGAATTTCACAATGCGACAAAACCATATTGTGATGAACTATGACATATTCATTGATGAGCATTGTAATGTGATATATTAAGGAACATAACCATAATGAAACATGACCATGGAGTAATGTCCCCATCTAACACAAGCCTTGATGAATGCCATAATCAAACATATCCCTTGATGAATGTCGTAATGCAACAAAACCATTAAGGAATGCATCATGGAGGAATGTCACAATCGAACATAAGCCTTGATGACTGCTACAATGAGACAAAACCATTAAGGAATGCACCATGGAGGAATGTCGATATCCAACATAAGCCTCAAGAAATGTTGTATTCCAACATAAGCCTTGAAGAACATCACAATGCGACAAAACCATATTTTGTCGAAATGTGACATCCTCTTTAATGAACATCACAGTTTGATATTAAGGAACATAACCATAATGCAACATAACCAAGGAGGAATGTCGCAATCTAGCGCAAGGCTTGATGAACGTTGTAATCCAACTTAGCCCTAAATGAATGTCGCATTGCGACAAAACCATTCAGCAATGTACCATGGAGAAATGTCTCAATTCAACAGAACCCTTGATGAATGTTGAAATACAACATAACCCTTAATGAATGATGACATTTAACATTAATTAATTTATGTCACATTGCATTGTTGACACAAATGCAACATAACCTTCATTGTGACATTCATTAAGGGTTGTTATCACATTGTGACATTCATCGAAGATTATGTCACATTATGATATTTATGTTAACAATGCAATGCGACATAAATTCATTAATGTTAAATGTTATCATTCATTAAGGGTTATGTCACATTGTGACATTTGTCAAGGGCTATGTTGCATTGTGATATTCATAAAGGGTTATGTCACATTGCAATGATGTGTCAATGTCTCCTAAAGATGAAGTTCATGAAGGGTTTTGTGACATTGTGACATTCATCAAGGGTTATGTTTGGCATTGTGATGTTTATCTCGATAATGCAATGCAACATAAATTTATTAAAACATGCTTCATTAAATTCAACCATGGCTCACTAAAGTCAACCATGGTTCATTAAACTCAACAATGGTTTAAGTATGGTGAAACTAAACTCAACCATGTTTAACCAATGTCAACCATGGTTCATTAAAGTCAACCATGGTAAAGGAAAAGTATACCATGACTTAACTTTAGCCAACCAATGTCAACTATTGTCAAATATGGTTCACTAAAGTCAACCATGGTTTTGTCGCATGCAACATTCATCAAGGGCTATGTCGGATTACGACGTTCATCAAGGCTTGTGTTGGATTGTGACATGCATTAAGGAATGTACCATGGAGAAATGTCACAATCCAACATAAGCCTTGATGAATGTTACAATACGACAAAACCATTAAGGAATTAACCATGGAGGAATGTTGCAATCCAACATAAGACTCAATGAATGTCGTATTTGCAATACAACATAACCCTTAATGAATGCCAACATTTAACATTAATGAATTTATGTCAAATTGCATTGTTGACATAAATACAACATAACTTTCGATCAATGTTACGATGTGACAATAACCCTGAATGAATGTCAAAACACAAAATAAGCATTGTTGAGTGTCGTAATCCAACCATTGATGAGCATCTCAATGCGACAAAGCCATGTTTGACTTTGGTTAACCATGTTTGGCCTTAGTTTGACCATAGTTAAATATGTTTGACTTTAGCGGTCAATGTTGGGCTTAACCATATTTGTCTTTATTTACCAGGTTGATTATATTTACCAAGGTGGACTATATTTACCATGGCTTACTAATCGATTACGCTTAATCATGGTTGACTATTGTTGGAACATGGTTGACTTTAGTGAACTATGCGGTCATAGTTTACCATGGTTAATTATTATTTAAGCATGCTTGTCTTTTGTTAACAATCATTGACTTTAATGAACCATGACTTGGTTAACCATGGTTGACTATGATTGACATTAGTTAGCTAAAGTTAAGTTGTGGTTGACTATTATTTACCCATAATTGAACCATGTTTGAATTTGGTTAACCATGCTTCAATTTATTTATCATGGTGGACTATGTTTAACATTATTTGAATATATTTACTAATTATTATTGACATTAGATAAGTAAAGTTAAGCCATGGTTGACTATTATTTGACTACATGGTTGACTTTAGAGAACCATGCTTGAATTTGGTTAACCATGTTTGATTTTAGTTTGACGATAGTTAAATCATGGTTGACTTCAATGAAGCACGATTAACCAAAGTGAACCCTGTTTCACTCTAGTTTGTTGACTTATGTGAATGATGGTTCTTTTATGATCAAACACGTGTAATGTAAAAGGTGTAACTGTTATAACTCTCCACACGTAGTTAAAAGGTTTCGTAAATCATGGTCAGACAAACAAAGAACCATCCCTCCTAAACAACAATTCTGGATTAAACGGATGACGTGTACACATACCTCACAAGCCAACTAACTAATGATTTCATTTAACCACTAACACAATACGACGACCATAGAAGGAATCTCCGCCGCAAAAGTGTAAGCGTATACTTG
This sequence comes from Larix kaempferi, assembly GCA_027924585.1. Lineage (NCBI taxonomy): Eukaryota > Viridiplantae > Streptophyta > Pinopsida > Pinales > Pinaceae > Larix > Larix kaempferi. The sequence goes on from BSBM01000140.1 coordinate 3,839,779, forward strand.
ATCTTGATGATCGGCCGATGAAGTGGAGTCCAAAAAACGAAAAATATAAATACCTATCGACGTAATTATATTTGAAAAAAAAATACTATTAAATGTTATCCTATGTATGTTTGATAAATTCAGATTTAGAATGATTTTTTATAAACTAAACTCATAACAAGATTAGTAAACAGAACAACAAATTATACAGGCAAGTTGCAAGTAAGATCGTTGATCGTAACTGTAGTAGCCGTCCATTAATTTATTTTTGACACGGAAATGGAAGGACGAACAGTTGGAAAACGAAGGAGAAATAGGCGTCGAAGGGATAATAGCAGCAGACCGAGACGTGGTGAGGAGTTTAGACGAGACGAGAATCAGTTGTCAGCTCGGCTAATTGTGATTAGCAATAGGTTAAGACAAATGCGTGAAACTCTTAATGAATTCTCAGAATCTCTCGAAGGAATCGCAGAAGAAGTTCTTCATATTAGAGAAGCAGCATTAACTGGTAGTAGTCAGGCCACAGAATCTCAAGTATTATTCCGACCAGCAGATCCAACGGTTTTCTATGAGCTAGATCGTATAATCATTTCAGAGTCAGATATTAGCAATAATAGTAGTGTCAACTCAACGTGCAAAATTTGCCAAGAAGCATTTAAAGTGGATGAGAAGGCCCGTCAACTGCCATGCCACCATCTGTTTCACAAGAGTTGCATAAAACAATGGCTGGACACCGGACACACTTGTCCAGTTTGCCGATACGAACTGCCAGTTGCAAATCCTCTGCTCTTGCCTGATTAATCAATGTTACCTTTTCTTCTTCTATAATTATTCACCTGTATTTCTTTTGCCATATTTCTAAACTTGAATGCTTGATATGATTAATCTTCTCATTCCATACAATAGAAAACCCAATAAATTCAGTAAATATCAGCCGAAAATGACCAGATATGAATGAGAATATGATATACCATGAATAAGCCAAGTAACAAAATAAGAAAAGGAAACTGAACACGGAGCAGTATATGCAACAACCGAAATGCCCCGTATTTCCCGGAATCCAGCATACCAAGAATAGTTTAAACTGCAAGTTTTAGTTGCTCAAATTGCATTTCACACCATGTAAGTACTTTCAGAATATGCTATTTAGTCTGGCGATTGCTGGAATTGCTAAATTGCAAGAATATGCTATTTAGTCTGGTGATTGGTGGAATTGCTAAATTGCAAGAATATGCTATTTAGTCTGGTGATTGGTGGAAGGAATTGCATGGTACGCATTCCCTAATGTTTAGATATGTTCACATGTAGTAACATTATCATAGAAGCATCTGCTATGCAAGCATATCTGGAGAGTTAATCTCCTTCAGTTGATGCAGGTGATTCACAACGTAGGCTACTACAGGTTTATGTACACAGTTTACATATCTAAAGCTCAAACCCTGTTTTTCATAAACTTACAGGTTAGTTTTATAGAAAAAAGTTCAACACTCACCTGAGTATGTTTTGTGAAAGACCTATTAATTAATATATACATGTATTTTAACAATGCTTCCATGAATCTACAGTTCATGGGAATTAAAAAATAGGAAAATAATAGTTTCAAAATTTGAGAAAATTTGGCATGCTTGCAAACATCAAAAGAAAACAACTCAACTTATACATGTAATGGAACTACCCACCCAATTACATGCCACCATAATCCAGATTCCCAGCAAAAGCATAGGTTTACAACTTCACAGTCAAAATTGCTACCAATGCTTCCTGTGACACCATATGTTTGTTTTTTCCATACACTAAACTGGGAGGCATGTATGGCATTATGTTTCTATTCAGTCCTGACAATTGTTAAATGCTTTTACATATGAACCAAGAAACAAAAGCAAACAAATAAAATATCCTTGGTTTGTTAACATACACCTTTATTGCAAGATGGACCTCCAAAGAGGATTTCCAATGAATCTGGAAGCATTTAAAACATCCACATTCAAAACAACCAACTTTGGTATGGTGATTTGTCTTCCATCTATTTAAATTAGTGTCAGGCTAGTTCATGAAAATCAAAGACCAAGTTCATCTAAAACATCATCCAACATAAGAAATGCTCATTCCAACCTAATTTAATTCCAGCAATTGCCCAATATAACGCGTCCCTGATATTTAATCCTAGTTTTATATACTCAAATCTTCTGCAATACTGAATTAGTAGGCACAACACTAACTTTCTGAAATAGAGCAGGCCACTTTTGGATTATTATTTTACAAAAACTGCAGGAGGTTGTCACCAATGATTAGTCTCTAAATAATTTCTTGTAATAAGACTATCTTTTAATGAGTCATCAACATACATTAATACCACCAAGCTCTGAAGGTGTAACAACATGAGGGTTTTTTCTTAGATCAATATTCTGCTCGTATTTTACTTTCGCTATCTATGCCAACACTTGTTGTACTTACAGGACCTTCCAATGGATCTAATAGTTGTTCAAATCCTTGATTGTACAAGAATTCCTGATAGTACTTATCATCTCGAAATTATGGGCTATGCAGCTAGTTTGTGCTCTCCGAATCTCCTTTGGAAACAATGCTACCTTGTTGACTTGTTGGGGAAGTTCTACTTCCTCTCTCACTCCAAAAATCATCTTGGTCTAATTCACTCCCTTTTGGGCCTAGAGAAATACTTGCACTACGCTCTGAACTATCACTACTGCTTGTTGCTACTGGAGAGTCATAAATACTAGTTTCCTTGCTTCTAGGAGCTCTTGATCGGACACTGTATAGAGATGATGTTGGAATTTTGGTCATCATAGGACACAAACTATTGGGTGTACTTAGCCGTATATCCTAAAAATAATCAACCGAGTTATTAATAATAATTTAAAATAAACCCATATAAGGCATATCCTTTTACATATTTCCAATATCTATCCATACAACTAAGGCTCCACGATATCTATCCATACAATTAAGGCTCTCAGGCAATCCAAATTGCCATCATCAATGGGAGGTCAAATTTGCAAATAATGATCAAACCTGAAACTTGTCATACAAACAAAATCCTAGACACAAATATTCAAATAAGCTCCAATCCTAAGAAGTTAGAAACACATTAGCATAGCATCATACCATGTGTCTTAAATCCATATCCAAAGATTTTTTTGAGAGAATCCTTCAAAAGAGATTACAGGACAAAGTAGCATCTTATTGGTAAATGGACATGTGGGAACTACTTTAAAGACCCTGTAAATTATCAAGAAAGAAAAGTTGATTGAAACCCACCTACCACACAATTTCAGTCCCCCATGTCTTGGAGTTATTGCATTCAAAAAAAAAAATTCGTATAGGAGCACCTACATTAGGATTTCCTTTCCAATATGTGAAGGGTCTTCTGTCTATCCACTTCACATCTTTGGACCCTAGTCTAATGTTGTAGAATTCTTCCTCCCAAGGTGTCAGATTCACTTCAGCCCTGAGAAAACACTCATGTATGTCAATGTACATTGCAATAAATTGAGAAGAAATAATAACTAGAAACATGTTAAAACATGCAAAACACTCCACCGCAGAAAGTGATATTGGAACTCTTAACACACAAGTCACATAGGAATGCAAGAGGATTGATGAATGAATGGGATGCACTTCTTTGTCTAGTTAGAAAATGAATTGATCCTATCTTTATACCTCTGATATTATACCTAGTTTTATTGTATTTATGCACTAATCATGTTAGGAAAGGGATTAGGTGACTCTACAATGTTATTCAAAGCATTTTCCATTGCCATTTTCTTTAGGGAATTTCTATCACTGAATACACTCTCCTTCAAAATTCTGGAAACCGAGTTTGATACTAGCCCTTAAAACAGACAAAATGCTTTTCCAATCATGTTTCCAGAAACATACATACACATGAACTACTAAGTATGAATTGATAATTTTGCTTACCATCCCTGGAAGGACCAATCTGGAAAAGGAATGTCAAAGTGAGCTTTGTTGCTGCAATATCGAAAGAGAGGAGGAAGATATTTCTTGTCAGAATTATAATTTGATCTTCTAATTCTGGGCCTATCCATGCAGTCAAACATGATATCCACATAGGATACTGAACTAGGATATCAATGGAAATCCATGCCATGGGGTTACTTGTAGATTGTCCCCAACAACTGTCTTTATCTGTGTTATAACACTAAACTGCATATAAAAAAAATGAAAATAAACACAACATCCATCTAATTAAATAACAACACAATAAAAAAACTAATAAAAACAAACTTCGAGGTCTTAATGTAATACTTAATAAATCTCAAAACCGAATATTGAAAATGGAAGAACTAACCCTTTTAGAAACCAACAAACATGTTGTGTTGAATACTAGAAGCACAAATAGTAAGTTGAGAAGCCGAATGTCCATTAATTTGGAAACCCATTGCTGCCAAAGAGAACAAGGCTTCCTTGTCGCAACCATTCTCAATTGTCGTGGAACACAAGCATTTCAAGACTCTATGTGTCTTTATGCTCAGAACCGTTTGATTTATTTATTTTCTCCCCTGCTTCACTTGAGCTTCTCTCTGTCTCACTTTCTGATTGATCCATTTGATCATTTTTATTTATCAATCCTTTCATTTCACTTGAAGGGAATGCAGGAAAGTTATGTTCATTATAATATCGTTGGGAAGGATGAGACAAATACTGTGAAGAAGGTTGAAATGCTTGATATCCATATGGAGAGGATGGATAATGATTTGAAACATATGAGTTCATATGATACCATGATGGCATACATAGATAGCGGCCACATACAAGTGCAAGAGTTACCGAGGGGGAGAGCAAGAGTCAATTTACCAATCTCAAACCCTTGGAATGTAGTCAAAACTATGAAGTGATGTGGATGAAATCAGAAATGTGACTAGATAGAGATGGAACTGAAGAAGGGGGGATCCTTGTATAGACCAAGAGTCTTGGCTTATATAACTGTCTTGAGATTTTCTATAAAGACCCAGGTTTTGCGAAGTTAAAGGAACCAACAAAATCCCTTTTCACCAGCCCTTTCGGCAACAATCTATGAACAGACTGAGGTCTCACCCAAGGCAAAGTAATGGCGAGGCTGCGGAATCAGGTTTCCACAACCAGGTGATCAGTGTTTAAGTAGAATGATGAACAGTGTGCTACAGGACTCACGCTGCAGACTTCAAGCTGCACGAAGTTTAACTCCTCCATGGAGAATGCTTAGACTATCACGCATCCACAGACTGTGCGGTGTCGGATGGTTCTTCGGTGATAGGATAGCAAAACTAATAACTACGCTCCCCCTCTGGACTTAACCAGCCTCAATGAACTCCACTTAGTGTTTTTACCCATTCATCAATTGCCTTAGGTTATTTATATTATGACTTATGCAATATGTACAAAACACAATGTACTGCGCACTTCTGGTGCTACGCTTCAAGGGAATCGCACGGTGCAAACTCCACTGGTTCTAGTGTTTACTCAATCAACTTGTGCATCTAACATTCATCCACATATGCGATACTTAACATATTATTCCCATCTTCATTCTTTATGGTGAATACATATAAAAGTAAGAACATATGAAGTGACAAACTAGATCTTTAAGCATTCATGGTCGGAAAATATATAGATTCAAGCACATAAACAGTCATACAACACAGAATATAACATGGTTCACCCCCGAGATGGGAGCTACATCCACAGGAACTGTTGTTATATTATCTTGGGAAAGGTACAACAATTCCGGTCTACGCACTCAACTACATACTCTCTTCTCTCTCGATGGGCCTCTGCACACGTAGCTTGCAGAGCCTTTAAAATGGCATTCAACACTTAGAATATTTTACAATGAAGATTACCAAACCACTAGAGATTATTCAACTACCAAATATTAACCATTTCCCATACAAAATGTGCCCTTTTATAGATCATGCCCATAGGTCATGTCTTTATAATGTATGGGCTCAAAAACCCTAAGGTTCCCCAAAACTAGTATGGTTACCTTCCACCCTACCTGTCACCATCAACAGCTTATTCCACTTGCTTCAGGCCACCTTGTTGGGTAACTTGTGGATCTCACACCCTTCTAAAAGCCGCAGTCATCACCAAAACGGTTACAACTCCATGGTGCCATGTCGCTTTCCGCCCCTTTAGCCTTCCTGTCACCGTCGACCTCATGGCTTAGCTTCTTAACTACTTGCCACCACTCTCTTGACAGGTTTCTTTCCTCTATTGTCATTCTGCTTCTTACTCAAAATAGGACGCTTCCACAGCTTCAACCTTCCCTTATACTCTTTACCCAAAATAACTGTTGTGCTGGCACTGCGCACCAGCTTAACTGCGCCAAAACTGACTATGCAATCCGAGCTACGCATTCCGCAAAACTGTGCCATATGACTTCATATCCCAAACTGCGTAGTTCCCAAAACTATATGTTATAAAAATGTTGCATATTTGGGCCATGCCCAATAGGCCCCTAACACTCACTTGTGGTTCATCCCAAGCCACTTCAATCCAGTTGTTCCATCTGCGCATCTTTTGAAATACCTTATCGCACAGTAAAGTCTTGAACAGTTGCACTTAGCTTTGCAACTATTTCCTTTATCTCCTGCTTGTGTCCTTTCACCATGTCGAGCATTTCGTATGAGGCAGGTTCTAGAAGTTTCTCCTTGATGTTACTCTCCATTTCCTGAAGATATTGAAACTTTGTTTCAATTTCGTCAATCAAGGTGAGTGCCTCTTCTTGTAGCGGCTGTAACCTCGAGGAGGTTTCAGCCTCTTTTTCTCTTAAATTTTTGAGCTCCTTCCTAAGTGCCTTGGTTTGTATAAAGGTTTTCCTCTTCTATTGTATAGGTAATTCCTTCGTTCATGTATTTCCTCTATTATTTGAGTGTTCAGTTCGTACAATCCTTCTGCAGGTAACATGGCCACATTAAATTCCAATTGTGTGAGCCTCCTTGCATTCTCTGCCATCACATCTGTTGGAAACAAAATGGACATTGGCGCAATATTAACTATGTGCATCTGTGTTGTATAGGAAGGCGGACTTAGCATCTACCCACTTGACTCAGCTAAGTGTTCGTTGTGGTCTGGCTCCTTATCCAAGTCGTGATGGACTCGCTCCATTCTTATGACCAGACTGTTCAGCTTGTTGATGCTTTCCCAGACCTCTGTCTAGGTTGGTTCTTCCTTGTTTCCCTTCAATGTGACTACATCTTCTAGGTGCACTGACACCCGTGATGAAATCTACTTGTAGTCATCATCATGCAACATTCTATCGAGCGTTGTTCTTGTAGCTTTAGACTTCTTCTTTTGTGGATTCTATGGTCTTTCTGAATCCGGCTCTTTTATTTTCTCACTTGCCTGCTAGTCAGGTCATGGGTTTGTTGTACTTTGGACCTCCAATTTTTGTCTGTTTTGTCCTCCTCTTCATCCTCTTCGGATGTAGTGATAAGAGACTCTGGGGCATCTTGTTTCTAGTCTTCCGGCCAATATTCAATAATCAACTCAATCATCAGTGCGCTCAACTGATATTTCCCTTCGTACCATGTCTCCATTGTCAGGCGTAGCTATATGTAGATGCAATGTAATCCAGCCTTGAAAATCATCATTGGCTTATATTTGGTCATCACCTCCTCTCTGATGCGTGGAGTCTTCCTGATGACTACACATAGCTGTTCAAAGTAAGTCAGGAATTGCAGGTTTCCGAGCTTCTGCTTTTCCACGTTTTTTGACGCCGACATGTTCGCGTATCGTATCGCGCGACAGTCATCTGCTTCTAACGGCAAGAAATTCTAATGCTGAGGTTCCTTTGACCCCATGAAATCAATGAGTACCAGTAACCAACTGAACTGGAAAGGTAACCCTTTGTTCTGATTGTCTTGGACATCCAATTAAAAATCATTCAATAGAAAATTTTCCCAATTTTATTCATGTTCGTCCTTAGCTTTCGCAGCTAAGGCTACCACTGATGTCAAAACTTCTTTTGGTCTATCTTTCCTCAAAATCCTTCCCGCCAATAGTTGAATTGTGAATCATAGAGGATCGTTTGTAATCAGGTTAGTTTCATACCCTCTTTGCCCTCTTACCAAGTTGAATTGGGCTTTTATCTTCACAACCAATTCTTTATCGTCTTTCTTGCCGACAAATTCTTTGGAAGGGTCATCACCCCTCTTGCTCAAGCCTGTAATTCTTGCTATAAGGTCGACAGTAATGTTAACCTTAAACTCTAGCCAAATGTACCCCCGGTGCATGCAGGAGAGCAGAGTACGCACCACAGCATTGAGCTCATTGTTGTGCTCGAAGTGTGGAATTCATAGCAGGTTGAGAAGACCAGCCTGGGGCAGTAGCATGGCCCAGTCCATGGGAATAACCTATTCTTTCTTTTCGGTTCCATCTCCTTTTCTATACATGTACCTGTCCACCTGCAACTGTGGAAATTTCTCATGATTCATTAGATTATAATCAGTAAATTTACAGTCAGGGATTTTACCGAGCAAATCTTCTTTAGTCCGCACATGTTTTGACATCGGCGGTAGTGGGATATCTTATTGTGCTTTCTTCTCAAGGTGAATTTTTGGGGTATTGTTCTTTCTCAGATTGACGTATTCTGGAACGAGCCATATAGGTGTGGGCAGGTTCCCTTGCGGATTTGATGGCTTTGAAGTTCCTGGCATCTTCGCTTTTTCTTTCCCTTTGGCCGGATGTTTGTCCTTCTTTTGTGGTTGCGGTTGATTCTGCTTTGGGTTCTTGGACGAGCCCCCCGGTCTTGTGTGCCCTGCTTCGATGGTGTCTTCATCACTCCACTTAAACCAGAGTGGTTGAAGGTTCCTAGGATCTCTTCCAACGTCTGCTCTTCGGACATAAACTTAGCGGGAACTGGTGCTTCGGGCTACTAAGTTCTTACAATATTCACAGTCGGTAAAATTTCAAACTCACGGTAAAATGCATAAGTAAGATTTGATTACTATTTATAGGGCCTTTGCTTAACAAGCTTCGTGCCTGGCTTAAGAAGTATTTTCATAACCCCTAAATCGCCCAAAATACCTTTCATTTATGTAAAATTTGTTGGAAATAAATACTGATATTCATGTAGCAGGTCCGCGACCCTCTGATCATCTCAGTAGTCTCCAATAGATGCAAAATTCAGCTCTTCGCTTGTGCCAATGTTCACTTTTCTCATTTTAACAAGTCCACTCATATCTAGAATTTCTAGTGGAGGTCCCTCTACATCGTGCGCTCCTTCTAACTCAGGTATATTGACATTGCGCGGATCCTCCTCATCGCTCTCCTCTTTATCTTCTTCATTTTCAACTAGACTATAACATTCAAGGGCATGCTTAATCTGTTTAGCCCATTCTGGTTGTAGGTTCAATGGTACGTTTACATCCTCAAAGAATTTCTCTTTGAGTTCCTCCAATTCCTCGTTTATACCTAGGCATTTTGCTCTGAATATTATTTTCTTGACTGGACTATGATTGGACTTTCATCTTCAAAATTGAAGGTCCTCTGGAAGTTCGCAGTTAGGATAGGACAATCTATTGTTCCTCTTTGCAACTCCATATCCAGGTACAAGTTCTTTGGAGTCTACTCCTCCAATGTATGCACAAACAGATGAACCCATTTTTTTTGTGATCTATTTTCCCAGGCTTGCGAACAGATCTCGATGTGATCCCTCGGATCCATTTGTCCATTATATTATTCAAATGTTAGTGTAACCTTCTCTACAAATCTAATCTGCATCATTTGTGTGCACTGATCCCATGTTGTCAATGTCTACTTATGTGCATGTTGATGTATATGTAACTTCAGAATGTATTTCATTTATATATTTATTGTACTCCTATAGAGATGTATTATTCCTCTATACGGAAGTGTCATCATTTGTATTGACAAGTGTCACAAGTGTGTTAACTTGCCGATGGGTTATTAGACCACCTTGTAAGGGGTCGGCTCGGATTAATGTAATATGAGGTTATTGTACTAAGCTAGACAAGTCGGCCCCATAAGTTTATTGGGCAGTCACGACAAGTATAAATAGAGATCTCCCGATCTCTATTTGGATCACTTCAGAACTCACTCTTCCTTCACTCGGAAAGTGGCGCACATGTGAGGAGGAGGATTAGCTGCTTAGAGGAGTCTATCTCTGTGTACTTTGGTTGTGCTATTGCACTATCTATCTCTGAGGAAGTTGTGGGGTTTTTCACCTTAGGGTTTTCCCCACGGAAACTCTATGTGTCTATTGTCTCTCATGATTTTGTTTCTTGTGATGATTGACATGCTTTCTATGATTGATATGCATTGATATACTGTACATGTTATTCTCTCAGTAAAGATCCTAGAGTATCTCGAATTAATGCTCAAAATTTAACATGGTATTAGAGCTAACCTGAGAAGAAGACATTGTGTAGTGGTGGAAACCAGGGTTTCTTGTTTATTGGGTTTCTCTCCACATATTTTGGAAAATAAGTATAGTAGATTGACTCTACTCATCAAAGCGAATCTATCTATCCAATCAGAATTTAGTTCTGAGCACTTTCAGCTTTGGCACTAAAAATTAGGGTTTCAACAAAAATAGGAATTTCTGAAATCTTAAGACATAGCTGGAAGCTCCTTGGAAAAATTGAAGTTTAGAGCTTTGGATCAAGATTTTTGGCTGGATAAATCTCCAGGAAACTCAAACCCCAATTTAGTGTCCTCCGTAGTGAATCCAGAAATACTTAAAGGCTTTTCTGAAGGGTGAAACTTTATAGAACTCAAATTCTGAGTATACTAGGATGATCATCTCATCAAGGCGCATCTTTCTATCCTTTCAGAAAGTTGAAATTCACATTTTGAATTTTTGGGGTTTCTCTGACAAACCCTAATCTGGGACCAGATCCAATTTTCAGAAAATCAAGTGGTAAGACCAAAATTTTTTCTATTTCCATTTGAAGTACTTTTTAAATATGTCTCACCACACTAAGCTTGAAGACAAGCTTGAAGGGGCTGATAACTTCTGAGCCTAGAAGTATAGGATTGGGTTAATCCTGGAAGAGAATGAGTTGGACTCATACATAAAAGAAGAGGTCCCTACCCTAGAGGATGAAGAGGCTAAGATATTGCATAAGAAGAACTTGGTCAAGGCAAAGAGAATCATTGTTGATTCTATTAAGGACCATCTTATTCCACATGTGTCATCCCTAAAGACACCCAAGGCTATGTTTGATTCCCTGACCAAGCTATTTGAAGGGAAGAACATAAATCGGAAGATGACTCTGCAGAATCAATTGAAAGGGATCAAGATGTCGAATGGAGAGACCATTCAATCTTATTTCTCCAAATTCTCTCAAATCAAGGAAAATCTTGAAGCTGTAGATGAAATGGTGGAGAATGGAGAAATTGTGATGACCACTCTAAATGGCCTACCTAGGTCATGCGATTCCTTTATTCAAGGGATCTGTGTAAAAAATAAATTGATCTCCTTTAGCGAACTATGGGAGGAATGTTCACAAGAAGAAGCAAGGCTTGTGGCTCAAGAAGAAAAGATGGGGAATGAAGATCAAGCTCTCACAACACTCACCAAGAAAGGAAAATCTAAAAGAGAGCCATCCCACTCCAGGGGATCTTGACATCACCATTATCATAAGGATAAGAAAAATCTTAGATGCTTCACATGCAATGAGAAGGGACACTTTGCTTCAGAATGTCCCAAGAACAAAAGGGACAACAACAAAAACAACAACTTCAACAAGAAGAAGAAGGGCAGCAAAAGAAGGTATCATGCTCATGCTGTTGAAGATGATGAACCTCCAAAGAAGAAGGCTAGAGTAGAAAGTGATGATGATGATTCATCAAGCGAAGAAGAGTATGTTCTAATATCTTCTCTCACAGGTACTATTTATCATGGTTGTAATGACTGGCTTATTGACAGTGGTGCTTCCAAACACATGACTGGTTTTAAAGAATCTTTTGTAAATCTATCTGAACATGAATCACCCCATAAAGTGAAACTTGGGGATGACTATCAATACCCCATCAAAGGAAGTGGTGAAGCCTCCTACAACCTAGATTTTGGAAAATCTTTGAAGATGAAAGAAGTACTCTATGTGCCTGGGCTCAAGAAAAACCTTCTCTCCATATCTGCATTGGATGCAAAAGGTATGAGGGTTGCATTTGTGGATGGCCAAGTCCTAATGTGGCCAAAGGGAAAGACCATAGATGATGCAGTGGTGATTAGAGAGCAAGAGGGAGGTTTGTATAAATTGGAAGGACAACCTGAACATGCCATGTTGCATGCTTCCATGGAGCCAAGTGAACTTTGGCATAGAAGACTTGCACATATGCACTACAGAGCATTACCAATTGCAAGTAAAGTTGTTGAAGGTCTTCCTGAAATCAAGACCAAGCATGAAGGTGTTTGCAAAGGATGTGCAAAAGGAAAGAACATAAAGAAAGCATTTCCAAGCAGTGAAAGAAAGGCTAAAGGAATCTTGGAAATCATCCACTTTGATGTATGCGGTCCAATGTCATCCAGTTCTCTGAGTGGGTATATTTACTTTGTCTCTTTCATTGATGACTTCTCCAGAAAGACATGGGTTTACTTCCTGAATAACAAAGATGAAGTATTTGATAAGTTCAAGCCATTCAAAATCTTGATGGAGAACCAAACTGATAAGAAGATCAAAACATTCAGATCCGACAATGGTGGAGAATTCACCTCAGGTGACTTCAAGAAGTTATGCAGTGATTCAGGGATTAAGAGGGAGTTGACTGCTCCTTACAATCCACAACAGAATGGAGTTGCAGAAAGAAAGAACAGAACAATCATGGAAGCAGCAAGGGCAATGCTGCATGACCAAGATCACCTATGCATATATGGGCAAAAGCAGCTAGGACAGTTGTATATGTGCAGAACAGAACACCCCACAAGATATTGGACAACAACACACTAGAAGATGTCTTCTCTGGTAAGAAACCTGAAGTTATCCATCTCAAAATATTTGGTTGTCCAGTATATACTCATGTGCCAAAGGAAAAGAGGACTAAGCTATATCCTTTAGGAAAGAAGGGTATCTTTGTGGGTTACAGTGAAAGCTCAAAGGCTTATAGAATATACTTTCCAGGGTTCAAGAAAATTGATGTCAGCAGGGATGTAACATTTGATGAAAATTCAACATTCACCAAATCAAGGAAGACACCTGTTGAAGTTTATGAAGAAGCTAAGTAAATTATATTTCAATACACTACCATGACTGAAGCAATTCCAGATGTTGATTGTGAAATTGAAGATCCACAACAACCTGTAGATCCACCCTGTGAGAATAACTCTCACAAGAGAAAACCTACATGGGCTAGAGAGCTCATTCAAGATGTAGAAAGATATGGCATTCCAGAAGAAGAACACAAAGCAAAGAAGAGAACTAGATCACATACCAACTATGTTGCTTTAATCCGTGATATCATGAACAAACAAACTTTCAGTTATGAAGAAGCAGTGGAAAAGAGAGAATGGAAGGATGCCATGGTCGAAGAATACCAATCAATCATGAAGAATGATGTTTAGGATGATGTCCCAAGACCTGAAGGGAAGTCTGTTGTGACTTCCAAGTGGATCTACAAGATCAAGTGTGCTGCAGATGGCAGCATAGAGAAATACAAGGAAAGATTTGTAGCTTGTGCCTTCTCTCAGAAAGAAGGAATATATTATGAAGCAAATTTTTCTCCTGTAGCCAGGTACACTTCCATCAGATTAGTACTTGCCCTGGCTACAACGATCAAATGGAAGATACACCAAATGGATGTCAAGAATACTTTATTGAATGGTGTAGTTGAAGAGGAAGTGTATGTGGAGCAGCCACTCGATTTTGAAACACATCACATGGAGTCATATGTGTGCAGATTGAAGAAAGCCTTGTATGGTTTGAAGCAAGCTCCCAGAACTTGGTATGGTAGGATGGACAGTTTTCTATCTAGTTTGGGCTTTACTAAGAGTAAAGCGGATTCCAACCTTTACTACAAGGTTGAGGAAGGAAATTCTGTGATACTACTCCTATATGTGGATGACCTATTTGTAACAGGAGATGATAGACTGATTGCCGATACAAAGAGGAAGCTTGCTGTCGAGTTTGATATGAAGGACTTTGGGATGATGCACTATTTTCTAGGTATGGAGGTGTGGCAGAGTGCAGATGGGATCTTCCTTGGACAAGGGAAGTATGTAGTAGATATCATGAAGAGGTTTGGGATGATGGACTATAAGGCCATGGCCACACCTATGGCATCGAACCTAAAGCTTCTGTGTGATGCTTCATCTGAGCTGGTTGATGTCTCTATGTATCGTCAGATGATTGGGTCCATGATGTACTTGATGAACACGAGACGAGATATTTTCTTTGCAGTGAACACATTGAGCCAGTTCCTGAAGGATCCGAGGAGTGTTCACCTGGTTGCTGTAAAGCATATTCTGAGGTACCTGAAGGGTACAGTTGATTATGAGCTCAAGTATGATGCAAATCAAAAGTTTAACGTACAGGGTTATGTTGATTCAGATTGGGCACGCAGTGCTGCAGATAGGAAGAGCACTTCTGGGTGTTGCTTCAGTATGGGATTAGGTGTGATCTCTTGGTTTGGCAAGAAGTAGTCCTGCGTAGCACTGAGTATAGCCAAGGCAGAGTATGTTGTATCCTGTGCGGCTAGTTGTGAGGCAGTATGGCTACAGAAGCTACTGTCAGAGTTATTTGATCTCCCGCCAGAGGCTATTGGTATCTTTTGTGACAACCAGAGTTGTGTGAAGCTGTCTAAGAACCCGGTGTTCCACAACAGGTCAAAACACATAGAGATCAAATACCACTATATCAGGGATATGGTACAGAGAGGAGCAGTGAAGCTCCTGTATGTTGCAGCAGATGAGCAGATTGCAGATGTACTGACGAAGCCACTAGCCAGAGTGAAGTTTGAGTACTTCATAGAGAGGCTTGGAGTTCTTCAGATTGATGACACTTCGAGGAAGAAGTGATGGACACATTTGCTGAAGCCATTCCAAGCATGTTGAAAGGAGGATCCTTCACATGGCTGTGGATGTAAGCGCTAGATGATGAACATCATGACGATGCTCTAGTTACTGCTCTGTATATGCATCAGGATGATGCTGGATATGATTAGTTGGATCACTTATATGTATTTGTATGTATGCATCATGTTGGATGGTGGATATTATCAGTTGGATCATTTATATGTATTTGTATATGCATCATGTTGGAT